>OX451738.1:1267392543-1267737543 GCA_948472305.1 Vicia faba
ACAACGATCGATAGATAACTACGAACTATCCACTCATGGAGGAGATAGCAAAAAAGTAACGTCGACTCACAGGGAATAAGAAATTAACAACCCGAAGGATGCAAATAGAAATGGTAAGATAATACCGGCTCAGAGATGACGATAAATATCAATCTTGAAGTAGGTTACAAATGATTAACATCAGTACCTATGACTGGAAACATATAAACTCTTTTAGAGCCAAGTGAATCTCAATAATGAACTATCTCCCATAATGACGAGACTACCATTCATCACAATAAAAATCTCAAGAACAAACTATCTCGCATAATGATGAGACTACCATTCATCGGAGTATCAAATCTCAACAACGAACTATCTCCAATAATGACGAGACTACCATTCATCGGAGTAAAAATCTCAACAACGAACTATCTCCTATAATGACGAGACTACCATTCATAAGAGTAAAAATCTCAACAATGAACTATCTCCCATTATGACGAGTCTACCATTCATCGGAGTAAAAATCTCAACAACGAACTATCTATCATAATGACGAGACTACCATTCATCAGAGTAACAAATCTCAACAATGAATTATCTCGCATAATGACGAGACTACCATTCATCGGAGTCAAAATCTCAACAATGAACTATCTCCCATAATGACGGCACTACCATTCATCAGAGTAACATCTCAACAATAAAATATCTCCCATAATGACGATACTACCAATCATCAGAGTAAAAATATATTCTCTGGTATTTATAGACTTATTGGGGGAAGAACATGTTTCTCAAATAAAGAGACCTGGCACTTGTTATTTATGAAAAGGATTGCGATAAAGTTGAAGGGAAATTAATCTTGGATTTATAGAGAAGTCCCAACACATTCCTGCTGAAGTGATAAAGTCTTCATGTGCAAAATAAATGCACATTCTCAATCCAGGGCTCAAAGCCTGCAGAAATCAAAGTAACAATGTTGCCGGGGACCACAAATTCAAACCAGGAACGACCTGACTGAAACAGTCTTCCACGAGGGATAACTCGGTGGGGAAATTGAAAGGAAATACACTTTCTGCTTAAAGTTGACACTCTATTTGAGAGATAGTAAAATAAATCTGCGAAGAGGATGATATGCCAATAAAAACATCAATGAATGCAAATGAGTTATGAATTTTAATTCAGCTATGCATGATGTATGTATGAATGTGTGAATGTTATCATGTATATGTTGACAAAACAGACAAATTGCACTGGGGATAACGAGACAAAACCAACTTGGGTAAGGATAATGTGAGGGCAAGGTTCCTTCAATAAAGGTTTCAATAAGGTCAAAACTAGGTTGGAAATGTTGCTAGATGATATGGTGGACAAAGTAGCATGAAAAGTCTTCAAGAATTAGTATTTTTGAAAATTTATATTCTATGAGTCGACTCAAAGAAAGATTAGGTTGACGCATGATTAAAAGTTTTCTCCTTTGGGAAGTCTCGGGTTTGATCATGTCGACTATGTGATCGACTCATCCTGGAAGGAATGTTTAGGAACTATGCATCGACGCATAACCCTAGAGCGGTCGACGCATGGATCTTGCATTCTGTCATGTGGCATCTTCGGGAATGCTCAGGTCGAGTCATCCTTCTGCATAAGTCGATGCATGGATCGTGAACACTGTCATATGGCACCTTCAAGAACTCTCAGGTTGAGTCACCTCTTTTGTATAGGTCGACGCATGGCTTGTATACACTGTCATATGGCTGTTACGAGAATGATTAGGTCGAGTCCCCTCTTGCATAGGTCGATCGTTCGCTAGTAAAAACTATATTTTAGTCTATTAGTTTCGGTCTTGACCTTAGATAATATATATATATATATATATATATATATATATATATATATATATATATATATATATATATATATATATATATATATATATATATATATATATATATATATATATATATATATATATATACTTGTTTGGTTATTTCATTTGGTTGGAACAAGAAAAGTGAAATAGATACACAAGGTACTCATCATCTTCAACGTCTCACTCATCCATTGACAACTACACATAATATTTTTTGTCGATAAAGGTGTGGAGCGTGTGTTGACAATGTCTGAAGTAGAAGAATGAAATCTTGTTAGAGTTGAGTAATTATGGGTTTTTCTTGAATAAAATACGAGGGTTTTATCCTCCAAGATCATTGGGATTTAGGGGTTTTTGAAAATTCTTTGCTTCATCAAATTCAGTCGTGCTTAAGGGATTGAGGAACTGTGGGTTAACTCAAAAAGGTAGCTACAATCGGAGGATTTTGAAGGAAGAATTGGGGTCATCATCTTGTGATCAAATCAGTCGAGCAGAGCTTTGAGAAACTATTTGGGTTCTCAATAAGGTAGCTACAACCGAAGGTTTATCGAAGATTGGTGACATACTTGATTCAAATTGAATCAAGGGAAGAGAGGAGCTTAGTTTTCAATTCAACATATTGGGTTTTAATTGTGGTGACTATTTTCTATCTCTTGTATAAACTTTGCAATCATAATAGTAACTATCCTAATTCTAAGTTCTAGAATTAGGGGCAGATGTACCCCATGCGAGGATGACAAAGTGAACTTCCTTAACAAATCGTGTGTTGTTTTTATTTCTCGCTATTTATCGTTTATTTGCAATAATCTGGAATTTTGCTCTTGTGGTTCCAATTGTCCTAATTTGTAGCACAATAGAACTGTTACTAAAAACTATAGTAATCACTTTGATTGCTGTAATTGATTTCAACACTACAAATTAAGGTAGATTGGATTTGGTGTAATTAAGCACACCAAGTGTTCGATAAAAGTCCAAAAGTGAAAATTTGTGTATTTTCTTCTCAACATTTCATTGGAAGTAATTGAAAATAGTTAAATAATATAAGTGATCAATTATAATTGAGTTAAGTGTTAATAATTCTCATTGATTCATTCCATTCGGTTTTTCGCATATCCGGTCTTTTCAATAGAGGATCATTTTATACGAGTGTATCCGGGTAGCTTTCACTGCGCTTCAAGTTTTTTCTTAAAAACTAATTTTAAAAATCAAGGTATCTATTCAACCCCCCCCCCCCCCCACCCTTCTAGATACGTCCTATCGTCTAACAAGTGGTATCAGAGCACCGACTCATCAAGTGTTTCACGTATAACTCTTTAGACAATGGAGAACGATCCAAAAGGGGCGTACAATAGAGCGCCTATTTTCACCGATGAAAACTATATCTATTGGAAAGATTGTATGCGTGTGCATATCAATTTTGTTGAAGAAAAATTTGGAAAGTCATAGAAGAAGGTCATATGGCCATAACTATGTTAAACAATGCGAGTGCCGTTGTACCCAAACCGGAAGCCCAATGGGATGAAAAAGATGAGAAAAACTATGCTTATGACTGGAAAGCTAAAAATATGCTCATATCAGCTCTTGGAATTGATGAATACTTTCGTATCTCGCATTGTGCTACCACTAAGGTAATGTGGGATTCTTTACAAGTTACCCATGAGGGTACAAACGATTTCAAAATAGCAAGGATTAACACTGTAACTCAAGAGTTTGATCTCTTTCACATGAAGCATGGTGAAACCATTGCGGACATGCAAAAGATATTTTTTTCACATAATAAATCGCTTACACACACTTGGTCATATTACTTCCAATATTGTTGCTATTAATAAGATTTTGAGATGTCTTAACAGGGAATGGCAACCAATGGTTATGGCTATCAAAGAAGCAAATGATCTAACCACATTGGAAGTTATAACACTGTTTGGTAAGCTTCAATAACATGAGCAAGAGCTCACAAATCTAAATAAGCATGAAAAGAAAGAGAAGAGAGAAAAGTTGAGGGACAGGGAGAAGAAGTCCATCGCGTTAAGGGCTTTAAGTTCCAAGTCTTACACCATAGATTCAAGTGGAAGTGACTCAAGTGATGGAGATGAGAGTCCGGATGAAGATTTGGGTTTATTCGTAAGGAAGTACAATAGATATCTTCGGAAGAATGAAATTCCACATTCGGACAAGAATCCCGTTGACTATAGAAGGCAAGCTAAGCCAAACAAACATTTTGAAAGCAAGAGAGATAAGTCAAAGGGATCTTGTTACAATTGTGGGAAACCCGATCATTATAAACCAGATTGTCCCTTACTCAAGAAAGGAAAAGCAAGGAACAAGTTTCAAAAGAAGCCTAACAAATCTAGAAGAGCTTACGTGTTTGGGATAGTGATAGTGATTCATCAAGCAAGGATGACTCTAGTGATAAAGAAGAAAAAGAAAACTCGTGTCTTACGGTGCATCAAAAAAAGAAAAAGAATGTAAGTCACTCTAAATATGAATATGTTGATGATATGTCTTATACTGAATTACTAAATGCCTTTAATACTCTACATCATGAGGTTAAGGAAGCTTTCAAACGCTTAGCCTCAAATAAAAATATTTCCAAATACCTTGAGCATAAAGTTTCCAAAGCCGAAAAGGAGTTGGAAACTCTCAAGGCATCCTTGATAGAGAGTATCAAAGATAAAAATGAAATTGACTAGACCTCTTGGAAAAATTGGCATGGATGTGAAACTTGTCACATTTGGCAAAAAGAGACTAAAGTTCTTAAAGCTTAATTAGACAAGGCTTTACAATCCAAAGTTACATTTGGTATTGATCGTTCAAACTTTATAAAAAGCATGATTAATCTCTATCAAAAATATTCTTATCAAATAAGATATCAATCAAGCAAAAGTAACTCCTATCAAGACTCAACTTGTCTATATTATTTCAAGGAGGGACACACCATTAAAAATGTCGGTTTAGAAGATATTTGGTACCTAAAGGCATTTTCAAATGGTCTCCCAAAGGCAACCCATGTTTCACTCGCATACAAGGACACAATAAAAATTGGGTACTTATTTCCCTTATTTGATTTTGTAGGTGGAATGTCTTAAGACTACAGAGAGAAGATGGTTTCTCGACAGTGGGTGCTCAAGACATATGACGGGTGACATTTCCCTATTATTTAACTTTATGTCTAAGAAGAAAGGCTTTGTAACCTATGGTGATAACAACAAGGGATCTATACTTGGAAAAGATAGTGTAGGTAATCCCTCTTCTACTACTATCTCAGATGTCCTTTTAGTTGCAGGTCTTAACCACAACCTCATTAGTATTAATCAATTATGCAACAAAGGATATAAAGTGTCCTTTTAAAAAGAGTGTTGCTTAATTGAAAATAGTGATAAGGAACTTGTGTTTAAAGGCTTGAGGGTTAATAATGTATATATGCTTAACTTGAATGAAGTATCTTTGACCGACACTAAATGTCTTATCTCTATGAGTGAAGACTCATGGCTTTGGCATAGGCAATTAGCGCATGTCAATTTTAACTTGCTAAACAAAATTGTATCAAAAGATATAGTTGTTGGTTTACCCAAAATAAATTTTTTTAAAGATCACTTATGTGATGCATGTCAAATGGGCAAACAAACAAAAATTTCTTTTAAATCTAAAAAGATTATCTCTACAACAAAACCACTTGAACTTCTCCACATGGATATTTTTGGACCATCTAGAGTAAAAAGTCTAGGTGCTAATTATTATGGTTTTGTTATAGTAGATGATTTCTCTAGATTTTGTTGGATAATCATCTTAGCTAGCAAAAGTGACACTTTTTCCGCGTTTGAAAAATTTGCTAAGATATTCCAAAACAAGTTAAACACTAAAATTGTTACAATCTGAAGCGATCACGGGGGTGAATTTGAAAACCACCTCTTTGAGGAATTTTGTGAAAAACATGGCATTGATCATAATTTTTCTGCACCACGTACTCCACAACAAAATGGAGTAGTGGAACGCAAAAACCGTGTTTTAGAAGAACTCGGTAGAACTATGATCAATGAACATGCCCTTCCTAAGTATTTTTGGGCCAATGCCATAAGTACGGCTTGTTATGTTTTGAATAGGATCCTAATTCGTCCAATTCTAATCAAAACTCTGTATGAACTGCTAAAGGTAAGAAAGCCTAATATTTCACACCTTCACATTTTCGGATGTAAATGTTTTGTGTTGAACAATGGAAAGGAAAATCTTGGTCAGTTTGATTCAAATAAAGATGAAGGTATCTTTCTCGGATACTCTCAATCTAATAAAGCTTATAGAGTATTTAATAAAAGGGTACAAATTTTTTAAGAATTCGTGCATGTATCTTTTGATGAATCTTGTCCGAGATCGGTCGGAAAAGGTATTGTATTTGATGGTGCAGGTGTATCTTCGGAAAGTATACTTAAAGATTCGATATTGAAAGAGATGAAAATCATTCCCCATTGGAATGTGAATCTATCAAAGATAAAGATTGGGATATTAAAAGCAATGAAAATGATCTCCCATTTGAATGGAAATTTATCAAGGATCATCCCATCGACAATATTTGGAGATATCACAAAAGGAGTCACTACACGGTCCAAGATATGTAACTTCTATTATCATTTTGCTTTCGTCTCACAAGTTGAGCCTAAAAACTCCAAAGACGCTTTACTCGATGAATATTGGTTTTTAGCTATGCAAGATGAGCTGAACCAATTCAAGATAAATGAAGTTTGGGATCTTGTCCCTCCTCCGCGAGACCATCGTGTAATCGATACTAAATGGGTGTTTAGGAACAAATTGGATGAAAATAGAATAATAACTCGCAATAAGGCTCACCTTGTTGCTCAAGGGTATAACCAAGAGGAGGGCGTCGACTATGAGGTAACTTATGCATCGGTCGCCCGACTTGAGACTATAAACCTTTTGCTTGCGTTTGCATGTTCACAAAATTTCAAGTTATATCAAATGGATGTTAAGAGTTCTTCTCTAAATGACTATATTTATAAAGTGTTGTATGTATCTCAACCTCCCGGATTTGAAAACTTTGAGTATCCTAACCATGTTTACAAATTAAAACGTGCTTTATATGGTCTCAAACAAGCCCTTGGGGCTTGGTATGAACGTCTTAGCAAGTTTTTGTTAGAACAATGATTCTCAAGAGGAAAGGTCGGTACAACTCTTTTCATTAAGCACCAAGGAAAACATTTAATTTTAGTACAAGTTTATATAGATGATATTATATGTGGTTCTGCTAATACATCTTTGGTCAAGGAGTTTTCTAAGTTGATGCAGGAAGAATATGAAATGAGTATGATGGGTGAATTAAAGTACTTTCTTGCGCTTCAAATTAATCAACTCGAGGAAGAGACTTTTGTGAGTCAAACCAAGTATTGTCAAGAACTGTTAAAGTGATTCGATATGGCAAAACCAAAAGTCATTGACACTCCAATACCTACCATTTTTAATCTTGATCGTGACGAACATGGTAAGCCAGTTGATGTAAAAAGTTATAGAGGTATGATCAGTTCCCTTCTTTACCTTACCGCTTCTCGTATCGACATTATGTTTAGTGTATGTATGTGTTGTACCCCAAAATTAGCCCTCTCGATTCTCAAGGGTTTTTCTCACAAAGATTCTTAGGAATGAAGCTTGCACAAGTGCATTGGGATTTTCCAGTACCAAAATTAAAAGGAAACTGTCAAAAGGGAGAAAACAGATAAAAATAACATTTTGACAAATTTGGAGAAAAATAGGCCTCCTTCAATTCAGCCTTTCGATTGGACAAGTGTGCTGTCTGCATGCTTGCAATCGAAGGCCATGACATGCAAGCCACAAGTGCCCCCTGCAAGGAAAACTCTTTGATTGGACAAAATAGCTGCGTGAAAGCCTGCTTCGATTTGGACAAGTTTGCTGCCTACAAGCCTGCTTCGAGTTGGCATATGCTACCTGCATGTTTGTTTCGTTTGGACAAACTTCAATGGGACAAAGTAACCATCTATATGCATCCTTCGAATACACTTGCACCAAGGACCTCTTGCAGAATTTGCCTCTCACAAGCTTCGCTTGAGCCAAGAGATATCTTCATATAAGATTTTACTAAGTTCTTGCTTCCCTTGAAAGAACACCCTTCGATTCAAAAGCGAGGAACTTCCCTCATGCTAAACAGACACCGGGAAATGACTCCCTTTATGTTTGTTTTGATCCACATGCTTCTGTTGGGCAATATGCTTCCTTCGAACATGAGCTTTCGATTGGGTAATGTGTTTACTTCGATCCATGTTTTTCCTGGGCATTAGCTTCCTTCGAGTAAGCCTGTTTCGACCACAAGCTTTGAATGAGGCAAAGGCTTCCTTCGAACAAGTGTGCTTCGATCTCATTCTTGCATTTGACTCAAGACCAAATCTCATTTGTCTGGCTATGTTGCTTCTAAATCTTTACATAACCAAAGGCTTGTACAAGGGTTTTAAATTTTGTCTTTTGGATAATACTATTCTTGGTTAAAGGCTACATACTCTTTCTTTTCATAGAGAGTACTTTTATCACAAAAGCAGCTTCCAACCTAAATTTTTGTCTGAACGAAAAGCAGGGCCAGAAGGACAAGTCACATCTTCTATACCCCAATTGCCAACAGGCCCCCACTTGTACCTTTCACGTTTCATATTTTATTGTTTTGCAAGGCTGGCAACTTCAACGTCTCCCAACCATTTCTTCTATAAATAGAGGAATTTATGCAAAGCTAAGGGGGGATCTTTGGACCAGAGGAACGAATGTCCCAAATTTTCTCACACACAACAACATCATAAGTTCTCAAACACTTGTGAAGAAAAAACCTAGAATCCCAAACACTCACCTCTTTTAATTCTGAAGAACTCCCCACTCTTCAGCATCCTTCGAATCCAGTTTGGAAAGAAACATAAGACTTGTTTCTTTCCTTCCTTCAAATCCAGCATTCCAAGCACAACTGTTGGCCCCCTCTTTCGAATCCATAACTCAAGGCCACCACTCAAGGTCCAGCTCACATTCTAGGCTGAAGCAAGGTAAGTCACTCTTACCCTTGAACCTTTTGTTTCATAGCATAGTATGTGAATAATTTTTCCCTTCGTTTCATGGCATAATATGTGAATAATTTTTCCCTTTTCGTTTCAAAACATGTACATAACACTTTGGTTATTTTCGTTTCCACCTCCTTAATATGTTTTTCAGAGCTAACCCTATCGTTTTGCTTTTTGTTTATCTGAACGTGCTTTAACTATTAAACTGTTTGCAAGAGAAATACTAGCATGGCCTTAGGCCATGTTGCCATTTAATGCCTTAAACGAAAGAAACAGGGGGAAGGAAACATGAAACGAAGCCTTGGGCTTCCTTACTGACTTCCAAGGCAGAAAGGAAGAATCAAAAGGCACGCTTGCAAGCCCAATCTAAGGTCACCTCAATTGAATAAGGCAACAATCAAAGGCACGCCCAGCAGCTAACAAGCCCAATCGAAGGTCACCTCTCACGCTTTAGGCCAAGCCCAATTGAAGGCCATGACCTCATTGGTGCCAACCCCCAATTGAAGGAGGCCAAGAAATGCAAATTGAAGGGTTCTCCTACCCCCATCGAAAGAACTCATTTTCCTTCTTTTTATCTTATTTTTGCCTTTATATTTCTATGCACTTCAATATGGTTGTAATAGTGTAGGATTTATTTTCTGCATTTTTATTACTTTTGTACAAATGATGGTAATTATGTGTGTATAGAAAGATAAAAACAACAAGTAGACAACCCCTAATCAAAGACTAAATACATGAAAATCAAACACATTATTCACACATGCACCCTTAGGATAATCTCACTTGTTGCCTCGGAAAAATAGTCATTTCCCTCGAACATGGGTGTTTTAGCAAAGACCCTTGATAAAAAATCGTAGTCCCTCGATAACCCTCGATGTTGCCTTCGGTAAACGATCTAGTCCTTAAACGACATTGCTAAAACGTCCCATAGGTTACCTTCTATGACTATACAAACGTCCCGCGCACGTCCCTTCACATCCAACGATGGAGCTTCTTAGCAAAACAATGGTAAGATAGCAACATCTAAAGGAGGAGGAAAAGAACATCTAAAACCTTTTGATTAAGTAGATTTGCTCCTAGTTGCTTGCTTGCTTATAAAAAAAACATTTTTATACACCAACACTCTCATTTTGAAACATTTTCAAAAGAAAACACTTTGTACGCGTTCTTATAGAAACGAGAGCCATTACAAAGACACCTTTTCAAAATCACTTTCAAAAACACATTCCACAAACATCTCTTTGAACTTATTTTCCAAACAACACTTTGTACGCGTTCTTATAGAAACGAGAGCCATTACAAAGTCACATTTTCAAAATTCTTTCAAAAGCCACACGAAGCACATTTTCAAAAAAAGCAAATGATCTAGCAAGCAACTAAGAGCCCGTAGATAACTACATATGAAAAGGATGCTAATACCTTCCCTTTTCATAACCTACCCCCCGAACTCAAGAAAACATCTCTAAAGGTATTTCCTGTTCTTTTCGGACTTTCCTTTTGGATAAAAGAAAAGTCGGTGGCGACTCTTGCTAACCGCAATAATTGCTATCAAATGCAAAACACCCAAGTCAGTTCTCCCACCGTATCACAGAAATGGCGACTCTGCTGGGGAAAAATACTTAAAAGTGGGGTTACCTTATGGCTAGATCACATTTACTTGCTTTCCTTGTTTGACTTGCATGCTTTACATTATGGTTCCTTGTTTGGGTTTGTTTTAATCCTCTACCCCGATCTGGGACACCTTTTTAGGCAAGTAGCAATAGATTGTGGGAATTGTATGGTGTAGACCGATATGGTTGAAACAATGGCTACGTTAGTGTGACGCATTTGTGGGTACCTATATCCCTTGTATTGAATCGAGGAGAATACCGGGCCGCTGAGTGGCGTCATGAAGCGCTAACTGACCTTAGAACCTTAATTGAACAACTGGGCCAATTAGGACGTAGTGAGATAAGCGGTTTCGGTAGAAAGCTGAAAATTGGTTGATGCTCGATACTACACTCATTGAGACTAGACTTTTGGGATAGCTCAGCCGCAAGAAAAGATTGATTGTGTTGAGACAGTGCGTAAAAGAAAGGTCAGTGATATCGAGATCCCTTAGAACCTGGTTACTATTAACTAGGACGGGTTAAGCCAACTAAACTTCAAGAGGGTACTTACCTACAAACTCCATGCAAGCCTAAACCTAAGGACTTGTCTGCTTTGTGTCTATATGATTATTTGTATATAAACTTGCTTAATTTTCATACTTATACATAACATCATGACATCATACCATAGCATTTTCAATAACTATTTCAAGGATCCAAAGGGTCTATGATGCAGGGTCACGTTGAACCAGACGTTTATCAAGGGGAAAGAGGATTTATTTTCCTCTAACCAAACGCCATCAAAGATCAAGTGTAACAAACTTGAGTCGAGGGCTATGACCCACTTGACATGGTGAGATTAAGTCTCATGGAAGGACATCCATCGATACAAAGTTCTCCAATCAAAGTTGTTGATCAAAGTTCAACTTCTAACATTTCCTTGTGTTTACCCCTGCGAGATCCTTGAAAACATGCATCCATATATAATGCATCATATCATGACAGGTTTCTCCCATACAGGTCTCCTTATCTTCCTACTGTTTATTTGAGTAGAGATGGCTCTAGAGAAGACTATCAAGGACATCCAGGCTCAAAACTCTAAACTTCAAGAGATGTTCTTGAACCTATCCAAGGGGCAAGAAGAGGTGAAGGCGCTCCTCACTAGGGGCATGATCATGGGGGATCCTGAGGGCAACAAGGATTACCAGTTGGAGCGGCTACAAACCGAGATAGCCATAATGAAGGTCCAAATGATGGTACAACTGGTGGGCCAGATGGCTCTCATCCAAAACATAGCTCAGGGACAAGAAGAGCTAAGGATCATCGTCAATAAACTTCAACAAGACAGTTGCAACCGGATGAAACAAACTGTCGAGATTGGGGATCAAGTCACCATTCATCCTCCCATGAGACATGAATCCGGTTGGGTGGAGAGTAGACCATTCCAAATTGCTTCCGCATCTCGAGTCCAACAACAACCTCGCCAACAACAACAAGGGAATCAGCGCAAGGAGGTCATACCTAAGATACAATTTACCAGGATCGGCATGTCGCTAGCTCAGGTGCTACAACACATGTAGAAGGTAGAGCTAATTACACTAAAGGCTCCTCCCAGGAATCCTAACACTACTGCTCCTAGTTACCATCCCAAGGAGAGACGTGCATACCATTCTGATAGTCCTGGGCATGATACGAATGGTTGCTGGGCTCTGAAGAACAAGATTCAAGACCTAATCGACGAAGGAGTTTTGGAATTTACACAAGACGATCAATTGGAGCTTTTCTATCACCCCTCAAGGGAATCTGCATGAAACGCCGATCTGGGCGAGGACATTTTCTGTTTATTCGAATTTTCAGTTGTAATTCCTTTGTTTATTCAAACACTTATCTTTATGTCAGACTTTGGTTACTCTCATTAGTGCATTAAATATGTTTATCTTGAATCAATCCCTTCATTTTCATTATATTTAAACTATGATTTTTACTCCCTTTATGATATCCAACTCTTGTTTTAAAAGTTGCAAGCCTTTAGAGGGAGGATGACGAAAACAATGACATAATCTCATACAGTATGCTTTTGGACAGACCTTGTTGATGATGTACAGGCGTTATTTCAATTCCTAAACACTGGAGTTATAAGGAGGATAATCCCTAGTCAACCCCTTCGATCCAAAGAAGTAGAAGTTTTCTTTTTTTACACAAATTGAAACCTTTAATCAAAACCTGGGGCAGGGTAGTTTCTCAGTTAATTCAAATGCGCGTTCAAATCGCAAACTCTCATCTCGTAATACAACGAATGACATCAAAAACTTTCCTATGGAATCAAAAGAAAGTGATGGTTCCATACCAAATAGGCAGTAATTATCTCTCAAAAATAAAAGCTCACTAAGTCAAAACCTACAAAGGAGACTTAAGAAAAACGGGGGCATCCCGCTGACCGTAATCTCAAAATAAGAACAGTCAGGAAAAAATTAGGGATAACAAATTAAAGGAAAGAGGTCACTACAAATCCTCAACAATATGAAAAATGTTGCAAAAATGACTGCCTTCCGATAAACTAAACTTGTCTGAACCATCACCAAAACGTCATTCCATACTCAATTGGAGTTCAAACATACAATTAACTGAGTTTAGGCTGAAGAACATCACGAAGAACGGGCGGGCACAAATACACTTTGAGCCTTTATCTTTTGTTTCTTAAACCGTGAACCAAGACACGTTACAACCCTTCAAAAGTCCTAATTGAAGCATGGGTTAGTTCGAAAGCATACTGTTACAAAAGGTATCCTGACTCCTGTAAGGATTTACTCTAAATCCTGAGTTGAATTTTCTTACAAAAATTCTTGCTAAAAATGCATTTTCAAAACTTCAAGACAAGCATAAACTTTGCATTATTTGAATATCATTATTTGCATATGTCTATTTGTTTGACAGCGGAGAAATTCACACAACGAATATCCGATGAACGAAAGCTCTCTCAGTGAACAAAATCACTTCAAGCGGGATGACACTTCCAATGACAAATCTCCTATCAACAAGGGGGCATGACATGTCACTATCCAGCACACCTGGGGCAGTCCAGTCAAGATTCCAAGAAATCTCTCAAGAAGTGCTGAATAACAAAGGGCAGGTCTCCATCTCCATCACTTGGGGCATTGAACGCAAATCCCAACAAAGGGTTACGTACAGTCAATTAGTTCCTGGCAATGCCATAAACATTTTCTACTAGGGGCATTCACAAATCTCCCCAAAATCCTTCTCATAGGATAACTCCCATCCAGAGTTTAATCTCTGAAAACCTTTTTCCCAACTGAGTCGACCTCAAGAATCCTCGAGGATTTTCCCCAGTGAAGTCTCCACCTTTCCAATAGACTGGCAACAGGGTTTATTTCCCCGACAAACGGAAGGATTACCCAACTTGAGTTTGCCTCTCCGACTACTACAAATCAAAGGACTACAACTCCTCTTCCCTAGTAGAATCTTCTACAATCCCTAGCAAGTTACTATGAAGCCTGGACCCGACCAGATATCAGTTCAAGTTCGACTCCCCAGTAGAGCAGCGAAAAACTGAGACTCCTGAATTCTTTTCCTGAAGCAGGAATCAGCACTCTCCATAGAGTTTTCAATATTCCACAGCAGAGTTCTCCTCAAACAACAAAACAGGAATCCCCGATGGAAACATTCTAAGCAAAGTTTGAAGACACACCTACTCTTCAACAACAGTCTGGGATTTAATGACTCTCCGGCATTTGTCAAGGATTTATTTTCCCAGATAAAAAATACATTCATTAACATTTCACATTTCATACATCTTGGTTACATATATGACAAGTGCATACGACACAATCTCATTTTTTAGAACATCATTACACCATGTATCTCATACATCATGACATTGCATATAGTTAACGTTTTACCTTTTTCAGGAAAAGGTTAATCAACAGATGGCTATTGCCAACAATATTCAAAAGGTCAAAAATTAATACCTGTAACAAGCCAGGGAAATTATCTACACGACCAGATGAAGCAATCCTACACGGCCTCCTTCCCAAATTCCTTCTAGAAATAGTTCAGATGCGATCCAGATAAGGCTGACATTATGATACTTACTCCAAATTCATTCTAGAAACAATTCAGATGCGATTCAGATATGGCTGACATTCTGATACTTACTCCAGATTCCTTCTAGAAACAGTTCAGATGCGATCCAGATATGGCTGACATTCTGATACTTACTCCAGATTCCTTCTATAAACAATTCAGGTGCGATCCAGATATGGCTGACATTCTGATACTTACTCCAGATTCCTTCTAGAAACAGTTCAGATGCGATCTAGATATGGGTGACATTCTGATAGTTACTCCAGATTCCTTCTAGAAACAGTTCAAATGCGATCCAGATATGGCTGACATTCTGATACTTACTCCAGATTCCTTCTAGAAACAGTTCAGATGCGATCTAGATATGGCTGACGTTCTGATACTTACTCCAGATTCCTTCTAGAAACAATTCAGATGCGATCCAGATATGGCTGACATTCTGATGCTTACTCCAGATTCCTTCTAGAAACAGTTCAGATGTTATCCAGATATGGGTGACATTCTGATACTTACTTCAGATTCATTCAAATACAATCCAGATATGATCCAAATTTGGATGTCATTCTGTCACTCATTCAAATACAGTCCATATACGATCCAGATTCGTATGTTATTCTGCCACTCATTCAAATGCAGTTCAGATATGATCCAGATTCGGATGTCATTCTGACACTCATTCAACATACCTTTCAAATACAGTCCAAATACGATCCAGATACCGATATCATTCTGAGACTAATGTTAGCATACCTTTCCAATACAGTCCAGATACAGTCCAAATACAGATGTCATTTTGACGCTCATTCAGTACATCTTTCTGCTACGAGTCAGATACAATTCATTTATGAATATTATTCTAATACTCATCCAAGACCTCTACTGGTTCAGTTTAAATCTCTCAACAATTTATCCTGATTTTTTCTGGTAGACTTTTTCTCTGGTTCAGATAAATTGCTCCAAGATTTATTATGATTCTTTCTAGACCTCTGCTGGTTCAGTTTATATCTCTCAACGGTTTATCCTGATTCTTTCTGGTAGACACTTTCTCTGGTTCAGATAAACCGCTCCAAGATTTATTTCTATTTTTTCCAGTTAAAGAAAATTCAAGACCTCTGTTGGTTCAGTTTAAATCTCTCAATGGTTTATCCTGATTCTTTCCGGTAGACATTTTCTCTGGTTCAGATAAACCGCTCCAAGATTTATTTTGATTCTTTCCAGACCTCTGTTGGTTCAGTTTAAATCTCTCAACAGTTTATCTTGATTCTTTCTGGTAGACACTTTCTCTGGTTAAGATAAATCGCTCCAAGATTTATTCTGATTCTTTCTAGTTAAAGAAAATTCAAGACCTCTGCTGGTGCAGTTTAAATCTCTAAACGATTTATCCTGATTCTTTCTGGTAGACATTTTCTCTGGTTCAGATAAATCTCTCCAAGATTTATTCTGATTCTTTCCAGACCTCTGTTGGTTCAGTTTAAATCTCTCAATGATTTATCTTGATTCTTTTCGGTAGACACTTTCTCTTGGTCAGATAAATCGATCCAAGATTTATTCGGATTCTTTCCAGTTAAAGAAAATTCAAGACCTCTACTGGTTCAATTTAAATCTCTCAACAGTTTATCCTGATTCTTTCTCGTAGATGTTTTCTCGGGTTCAGATAAATCACTCCAAGATTTATTCTGATTCTTTCTAGACCTCTGCTGGTTCAAATTAAATCACTCAACAGTTTATCCTGATTCTTTCGGGTAGACATTTTCTCTGGTTCAGATAAATTGCCCCAAGATTTATTCTGATTCTTTCCAGACATTTGTTGGTTCAGTTTAAATCTCTCAACGGTTTTTTCTGATTCTTTCCGGTAGACATTTCCTTTGGTTCAGATAAATCGCTCCAAGATTTATTCTGATTCTTTTCCTGTTGAAGTCAAGTTTAGACTTAGTCTAATTTCTGTCATTAGTCACCTTTGGATGACATCTATAAGCCCATCTCGAACAACTATATTTTATTTCTCCAAATGGAAACTTTAAGCCCATTGCCTACACAATCAACCACAACGTCATCAAGTGCAAATTTCTGGGCACTTTAGTGTTCAATCATCTTCCACCTTCAAGTCACGAATGGTAGATTTGCCAATCTAACTCTTCAGGTGTAAGAATATTGAACATGGGCAGCTGTTGTACTCCAAAATTTGCCCTCTAGATTTTTCAAAGGTTTTTATCACAAAGATTCTCAGGATTCAAGCTTGCACAAGTGCATTGGTATGTACCAAAATTAAAAGGAAATTATCAAAAGGGAGAAAACAGATAAAAATAAAATTTTGACAAATTTGGAGAAAAATAGGTCACCTTCGATTCAGCCTTTCGATTGGACAAGTGTGCTGCCTGCATGCTTGCAATCGAAGGCCATGACATGCTGGCCAAAAGTTCCCCCTGCAAGGAAAACTCTTCGATTGGACAAAATAGCTGCCTGAAACCCAACTTCGATTTGGACAAGTTTACTGCCTACAAGCCTGCTTCGATTGGGCATATTCTTCTTGCATGTTTGTTTCGTTTGAACAAGCTTCGATGGGACAAAGTAACCATCTCTGTGAATCCTTTGAACCAGCTTGCACCAAGGACCTCTTGCAGACTTTTCCTCTCACAAACTTCGTTTGAGCCAAGAGATATCTTCATACAAGATTTGACTAAGTTCTTGCTTCCCTTGAAAGAACACCCTTCGATTCAGAAGCCAGGAACTTCCCCCATGCTAAACAGACACCAGGCAATGACTCCCTTTATGTTTTTTTGGATCTACATTCTTCGATTGGGAAATATGCATCCTCGAACATGAGCTTTCGATTGGGCAATGTGTTTACTTCGATCCAAGTTTCGCCTGGGCATTAGCTTCCTTCGAGTAAGCCTATTTCGACCACAAGCTTCAACTGAGTAAAAGGCTTCCTTCGAACAAGTGTGCTTCAATCTCATTCTTGCATTCGACTCAAGACCAAATATCATTTTCCAGGCTATGTTGCTTCCAAATCTTTACATAATTAGAGGCTTGTACAAGGGTTTTAAACTTTTTCTTTTGGATAATACTATTCTTGGTTAAAGACTACATACTCTTTCTATTCATAGAGAGTACTTTTATCACAAAAGCAGCTTCCAACCAAAAATTTTGTCTGAACGAAAAGTAGGGCCAGAAGCATAAGTCACATATTTTGTACCCCAGTTGCCAATAGGCCCCCACTTGTACCTTTCACGTTTCATATTTTATTGTTTTGCAAGGCTGGCTACTTCAACGTCTCCCAAGAATTTCCTCTATAAATAGAGGAATTTTTGCAAAGCTAAGGGGGGATCTTTAGACCAGAGGAACGAATCTCCCAAATTTTCTCACGCACAACAACATCATAAGTTCTCAAACACTTGTGACGAAAAAACCCAAAATCCCAAACACTCACCTCTTTTGATTCTGAAGAACTCCCCACTCTTCAACATCCTTCGAATCCTGTTTGGAAAGAAACATAAGACTTGTTTCTTTCCTTCCTTCGAATCCAGCATTCCAAGCACCGTTATTAGACCCCTCTTTCAAATCCACTACTCAGGGCCACCACTCAAGGTCCAGCTCACATTCTAGGCTGAAGCAAGGTAAGTCACTCTTACCCTTGAACCTTTCGTTTCATGGCATAGTATGTGAATAATTTTTCCCTTTCGTTTCATGGCATAATATGTGAATAATTTTTCCCTTTTTGTTTCAAAACATGTACATAACACTTTGATTCTTTTCGTTTCCACCTCCTTAATATGTTTTTCAGAGCTAACCCTTTTGTTTTTCTTTTTGTTTACCTAAATGTGCTTTAACTATTAAACTGTTTGCAACACATATACTAGCATGGCCATAGGACATATTGCCATTTAATGCCTTAAACGAAAGAAACAGGGGGAAGGAAACATGAAACAAAGCCTTGGGCTTCATTGCCGAAAGCATACTGTTACAAAAGGCATCCTGACTCCTGTAGGGCTTGCTGTAAATCCTGAGTTGACGTCACATTTTACAAAATTTCCCTATCTTACTGAAAAAATGCATTTTCAAAAACTTCAAGACAGACATAAGCTTTGCATTCTTAAAATAACATTGTTTGCATATGACTATTTGTTCAAATAGCAGAGAAATTCGCACGACGAATATCTAGTGAACAAAAACCTTTTCAATAAAAAAGGATCACCTCAAGTGGAAAAACACTTCCAATCAAGGGGCACGGTATGATCATTGTCCATCATCTGGGGAAGTCAAGTCAAGATTCAAGGAATCTCTCAAAATGCCAAATAGCCAGGGGCAAATCTCCATCAGAATCAATTGGGGCATTGGACATGAATTCCAACAACGAGTCTTGCATGATCAAACGAAGATCTTCTGGTAGTATGGCAACACAACACTACCGACAGTGGCACCTCCCTACATCCTGAGAGCATGGACATAGTCAAAAAAGTACTACGCATAATCAAAGACCCTCTAGGTTGACTGGCCTAGGCAAAATAAGGGCTTCCCGGCGAACCAAAAGGGTTCGGGCAAAAATAAGGGATGAAAATGAAAAATTTGTACACCCGGCAAGTCGAAAACCTGAAAAGGCGACTTGGGCAAAAAAGGGTATCCCGATAGACTGAAAACCCGAAAGGGCGGTCCAGGCAAAAATTAGGGATCAAAGTGTACGACTATGTCCCGTCATCTCGTCACTTGCCTACCAGAAGAAGATTTGTCATCGGCAATTACCAAGCACCTCATAGGTTGGAATAATACTCGATCCACAGGGCCTCTGCAGGAACCTTCTCCCGCAAAAAACAGGGGCAAATAAGAATTTTCCGAACTGTACAAGTTGCTCTGTCCACCAGGTACCAAGGTATATATTCAGCTGAAGAATATGGCTAAGATACTATCACTCCCCGCAGAGTAAAACAGTAATGGTAGCTGTCCCTACTAAGACTTGCAACTATGAACAAATCAGCCATACTCTCCCCAAAAAGAGTTAATCTACCATCAGCCCTGAAAAGGCTTGGTATCCCCAAAAGGTCTTAATATTCCCCAGCGGAGTATAAGGATATTCCCCAGCAAGCATAAGAGTATCCATGGTAGTCTTAATATTCCTCAACGTAATATAAGAATGTTCCCCGGAAGAATGCAAGATACCCCTAATGGAGCCATTTCCCCAGCGCATTCTAAAAAAGTTTCCCCAATGGAGTTGAATCATCTTCCCCAGTAGATTCTGGAAGCTTATCCCCTGCGAAGCACAAATAAGTCTCCCCAGCCAAATTCAGAGGTTATCCTCACAAGAGTCTAACTGGGTTATGCTCAGCAAGTTGCAACTGAAAGATCATCCCCAGCGAAGTTCTTTCTATCCCCAGCGGAGTTCATCATCAAAATCCCCAACAGAGCTTATCAACGGAATCCCCAGCGAAGTTTATCATTAAAATCTCAGCAAAGTATCTCTTCCCCATATAATAATTCCCTGCAGAGTAATCTCTTCACCGTGTTTATTCCCCAGCGGAGTTATTTTCTCCTACAGGCTTATTCTCACAACCATATTCGGTCGTCAACCCCATCAGAAACATTCTAAACAAAGTTTGAAGACACACATACTCTTCAACAGCAGTCCAGAATTTAACAAACTCCCTGACATTTGTCAAGGATTTATTTTCCCAGACGAAAATACATTCATCAACATTTCACATTTCATACCTCCTATTTACATACATGATAAAGTGCATAAGACACGATCCAATTTATTTTTGAGAACATCATGACATCATGCATTTCATACATCATGACATTGCATACAGCTAACGTTTTACCTTTTTTCAGGAAAAGGTCAATTAAAAGATGGCTACCATCAACCTATTTAAGTTCCAAATTAATACCTGTAACAAGCCAGGAAAAATATCTGTGGACGACTGATGTAGATTAATACCTGTAACAAGCCAGGAAAATTATCTACATGAAGAGATTGAAGATTAATACCTGTAACAAGCCAGGAAGACCTTTCTTTCTCGGGTCAGAGATTAATACCTGAAACCAGCCAGGACAGATATCTCCTCGACCAACCTTTTTAGGTCCCAGTTTAATACCTGTAGCAAGCCAGGAAAATATTTGTGGACGACTGATTGTAGATTAATACCCATAACAAGCCAGGAAAATTATCTACATGAAGAGATCGAAGAGTAATACCTGTAACAAGCCAGGAAGACCTTTGTTTCTCAGGTCAGAGATTAATACCTGAAACCAGCCAGGTCAAATATCTCCTCGACCAACCTTTTCAGGTCCCAATTTAATACCTGTAGCAAGCCAGGAAAATATCTGTGGACGATTGATTGTAGATTAATACCTGTAACAAGCCAGGAAAATTATCTACATGAAGAGATTGAAGATTAATACCTGTAACAAGCCAGGAAGACCTTTCTTTCTCAGGTCAGAGATTAATACCTGAAACCAGTCAGGATAGCTATCTCCTCGACCAACCTTTTCAAGTCCCAGTTTAATACTTGTAGCAAGCCAGAAAAACTATCGGTGGACGACTGATTGTAGATTAATACCTGTAACAAGCCAGGAAAATTATCTACATGAAGAGATTGAAGATTAACACCTGTAACAAGCCAGGAAGACTATCTTTCTTTCTCCCGGTGAGCACGAGTCAGTTCCTAAATCTCAACAAAAGTTAGACTTCCCCAGTGGAATCTTCTAAAAACAATAGGTATGCAAGTTCTTGCTAAGGAATCTCCTATGCGATCCACACTCCTGCAGATGGCATCTATAAGCCCATCCTCCTACCAACAATCTCCAAATGGCATCTCTAAGCCCATTCCCGACATCACAATGCTGATACTACACCATGCGAGTGCAAATTTCTGGGCACTCTAGTGTTCAATCATCTTCCACCTTCGGATCACGAAAGGCACGTAAGCCAATCTACATCCTCAGGTTTAAGAAAATTGAACAGGGGCAACTGTTGTACCCCAAAATTTGCCCTCTCATGTTTTCAAAGATCTTCCCTTATATGGTTGGTCATAAACCCTTGCCTAAGGAAAAATAAAATTTTTGAGTGGTGCTTTAAATACCTTTTGATTGGCATTCTGAAAGACCCATCGATTGGTATTCTGAAGGAGCTTTTCGATTGGCATGGATAATTCCCTTCGATTGGCATTATGGACAAGCACTTCGATTGACATTCCAAAAATGCTTCGATTGGCATTATGGACAAGCATTTCGATTGGCATTATGCCAAGGCCTTCGATTGGAATTCTGAAAGACCTTTTCGTTTGGCACCCTGGGCCCAGCCTTTCAATTGGCATGCCAAGGGATACTTCGATTTAGCATTGTGTCAAGGCAGCTTCGACAGGCATGTTAACAGTGTCCTTCGATTGGCAGGATAACAAGTATCTTTTGATTGGTATTATAGCAGTGGAATTCGATTGGTAGTTGAACAAGTATCTTTCGATTGGTATTAGAGCAGTGTCTTTCTATTGAAATTTTAACAAGTACCCTTTGATTGGTATATGGACAAATACTCTTCAATTGGCATTTCAAAAGGTCCTTGGACTGGAACTTCAGAGTGTCCTTCGACTGGAACTTCAGAGTTTCCCTTAATAAGAACATCAAAACGAAATGACCTTCGAATGGAATTTCAGTTCAGGGTTTCCCTTAATAAGAACATCAGAACGAAATAACCTTCGAATGGAATTTCAGTGAAGGGTTTCTATTAATCTAAGATGCTCTGATGAAGGAAGTTCTTAACACTTCGAATCAGAACTTAGACTCATCACAAGGCCAATGGCTGGTCGAAGTTGTCTAATAGGGAATGTTCTAAATAGATTCGAATTGGACTTTGAGGCTGGCAAAGAAGGCAGCTTCGAAGGAATGAAGTAGGTTGGCATGACTAAGCAAAAACACATATCCTAACCTGTCCAAGTTCACCCAAAGTTCACAATGGCATGTGTCCCTTACAAATATAGAAATAATTAAATGCTGATTGTGGACTCAATTATTTGAATTAAAGGCCAAATTCTTGCCTTGTTTGCTCCTAACTCTACAAGAGCTGATTCGACCAGGGTGATCCTTTTTGAATCAAGCAATTGAAGCAGAGGGAGGATCAATCGAAGGGGCTATGCAATTGAAGCTGGGGTAATTTAAAGTGGAGCTTAGAGCTATCGAAGAGAGCAAATTCGAAGGGAAGTGGATCTACAAAGGGCAAGTAAGCTTTCGATTGGCACGTGATTGAATCAAATATAGCAAGTCTTTATGAAGAAATCAAATCAAATCTATTCATCATAATGGACCAAGGTTTGATACACAAATGTTGACCAAAATTCCTTTGTCTATATAAACCTCATGCTCACAAACAAAAAAAGACACGGGAAGAACACAGACAAAACTCTACACAACAAAAAAACGCATAAAACTCTGCAGAAACGGCCACACAACTTTGAGAAAAAAACTTGAGAACCTTGGATCTGAAATTGCACTTAGAGATCTTTTCAAGATCAAACAAAGGTTCCAATCGCTTCCTTGGACCTCACTGAAGCAGTACCAATCATTCTCGTGTGCTCTCCTACCCCAAAAAACCCTGTAAGTATCGCTCTGAACCGCCATACTTATGGAATCGTAAAGCTTCAATCTTGCATCCTTTCATTTAAATAATTGCATATTCATACTTTGTGCTGTATTCTGAGACTTTTGGCATCATTAAATTTTATTTTCATAGCCTGTAACGCCATGCCCAGTTATAGGGTTCGTGTATCTCGTTTTTGGGGTTTTTAATTGCAGGCAAAATCAATGCAAATAATGGCCATGGATGAGTTCATGGGAGAGAGACGAGTGCATTGGCACTCTTAGCTTGCGTTTATATGGCCAAGGGAGGATTTTGGAGAGATCCTAGGAACCTTCATGCGGATAAAAATCCGTAGGTAAACGAACCAGGTCTTGTGAAGAATACGATTACGTGGTGGAGCGTGATTGGTTCATTTGAATCAATTGCGCATTTTTTATTTTTGGCCAGGCATAATTGAATTGTTTCTATATAATATTTAGCTTCTATTCCACTAACAGGTTAACATCATGGCTCATTTGGTAGCACGTTGGTTGAATTGTCTCTTGGGACATGGGTTCGAATCCTAAGTCCCCCAAAACTTTGTTACATTTTTTCTCCAGGTACTCAGGTGCAGCATTCCAGGCATGGTTCACCATATGCCCCAGGGATCAGCATGCAAAGTGGCCCACCAGGCAGATTTAGTGACCCAGATTGCACGCCCATCATAGTCCTCAGTCAACAAACATGTATGGAATCACAAAAAGTCCAACAGGCTGGACGTCTGGGCCTGGGAATTACCATTCAAATGCCAACTTCAGGCCCAGCACCCCCCCCCCCTGAGTTTGTTTATTTTCTTTTTTCTTTTCACTACTTTCTATTTTCTATTTTTTATTTTGTTATTATTAACTAATTAACTTTTCATAAAATCCAAAAACCCCAAAAAATAATATTTTTAATTTCATTATTTTATTATTTTTGTAAATAAATTGAAGCAAATTAATTTAGTTTTTAATTAGGTTTAATCTTAACATATTTTGCATTAAATTAAAATTGATTTAGAATTAGGGTTTTGACATATTTTTACCTTTCTAATTTTATTTCCTTAATTAAAATAAAACTCAAAAAATATTTTCTTTTAATTAATTAATTCCATTATTAATTTAGACTTAATTCTTAATTCAAAAAAGACCAAAAATACGCTTTATTTAATGAAAAAGGGGTCAAAACCCTAGGACATTCCAATTCAATTTTCTCGCGCATATTATTTTTTATCCATATATTGTAATTGCTCTGAGGATGTAATAGCTTTAACTTAGGACCTTTTATTTACCACTTTTATTTACTTTTTCGAATTTGATTTTAAGGGTTTGTTTTTGGCGATGTAAATACCTGACGCCTTGTAATAGCTTAGTTTTATTTTCTGCAATTTATTTTCCGCAACCATTAACTGCTAGATGTTTGAATAATAGGCTATACATGACAAGATTAACCTCTAATTTAAAATCAACCGTAGCTCAATATAACATGTGCAAAGATAATATATCTGGAAAAAAAATACACTCGCACATGCCACTCTTAGGGTACGCCTCACTTGGTTGCCTCGAACGTGGTCATTGAGTATAGGAAGTCTTAGAGGTCGCCCTCCTGTCCAAATATCATAAGTTGCCTCGAAACGGTGGCCTCGGAAAAATGATCTAAGACATTAGGGTTACCGCTAAGGCATCCTAACATTGCTTTAGTGACCACACGTCCCTTAAATCGAATTGACCCGAAAACTCCAACGACGGTGCTACCTACTCCTCAATAGGGGGATAGCATTGTCTAAAGTACATTTGCACAGTTTAATTCCTTTTTGAGTAGGTAGATGTTCTTAAGTACTTGCTCTTTTGAAAACAAAAACAAAACTTTTCGCACTTACACTTCTTTCAAACGAAAACTCTTTTCAAACCCACAATCACAAAGAAAAGCAAACTTTTGAAAACATAGTGAGCAAGTACCTAAGAGCCCGTGGATAACCACGGATAGAAAGGGTGCTAATACCTTCCCTTTCTATAATCTACCTCCTGAACCCGAGAAACATCTCGAAAAGGAATTTTTCTGTGCTTTTGTCCTTTCCTTGTTGGATAAAATAAAAGACGGTGGCGACTCTTGCTTACGGCGACATTTTGCAAAAACAAACACAAACGCGGACCAGCATTCCAAAAACAGTCAGTTCTCATTCCCACCGATCACAGAACTGGCGACTCTGCTGGGGATTCTATAAGTGAGGTGTACCTTAGGATTAGATCACTTGTGTTTTCAATTGTATTGCTTTGTATGCTTTTAATTTTGTGGGCTTGTATCGGAGTTCTATAGATCCTAACCCGGATTTGGGAAACATTCATAGATAGCAATACGTTGTGGAAACTGTGTGGGGTATACCGATACGGTTGAAGCAATAGCTATATTAGTGCGACATATTTGTGAGTACCGGTAGCCTTTGAGTCAATCAAAGAGAATACGGGGCCGTTGAGTGATGTCACTAAGCACTAATGAACTAGAACCTTACTTGACCATATTGGCCTTTTTTAGGGGTAGTGAGATGACCGACTTTGGTGCAGTCCGAAGTTGGTAGATACTCGATACTACACTCATTGAGGACTGTTTTCTTGGAATATTTTGGTCGCTAGTTAAGTGGCTAAACCAAAACGATGAACATAGAAAATTATCCAATGATATTGAGCTCCTTAGAACCCGATTACTATTTATAGGACAGGTTTTGAACCAACTGAAATGGAAAGAGGGTAATACCTAAACTCCATGCCAGCCTAAACTTAAGGCTGTTTGTGTGACTTGTGTGCCTTCAAACTTGAACTACTTGCACATTCTTGTTATCTGACAACATGAGTTCCTTGCAGGTTTTGTTTACAGTCCTTATCCGATAATTTGGATTTATTGCAGGGTTTACTTACATCACTTCACACTTTTTCTTAAACGCATATCATACACATCATAACATCATGCCTTAACATTTCCTTAACCATTTCAAGGATCTCAAGGGTTTGTGATGCATGTTATGGTAAATCAAATGTCCAGCAAGGGGCAAAGGGGATTTATTTTCCTCTAGCCAAGGTTGTTTAGAAATCAAAACAAGATAACTTGAGTCAGGGGCTATGACCCACTCGATATGGTGAGCTTGACTCTTGAAGAAGGACTCTCAGCAACATGAAGTTCATTCAATCAAGCTACCAGATTCTGATTCTAACAGTTTCTTGTTTACCCCGCGAGATCCTTGAAAACATTGCATACATATATTATACATATCATTGCATAACAGGTCTCCTAGTGCAGGTCTCTTATCTTCTTCGTTGTTTATTTCAGCAATCATCATGTCTACTGAACCTTCCACTGAGCAAGCTATCAAGGCCCTCCAGGCCCAGAATGCCCAATTTCAAGAGTTGGTCATGAGCCTAGCTAAGGGTCAGCAGGACTTGAAGATCCTGATTCTGAAAGAGAGGAAGAAGAAGAAAAAGAGGACCATCTTGTTCAACACTGGATGCAGGTTTGGAAACGGACTGCAGAATGAAGTTGACCTGACCACCTCATTTGGAGGGAAAGACAGTCCACAAGAAAGGAGGGATCCTAGCCCTATGGTCTCCGACAACGAGACGAACTATGATGAAGAACAGTATCCTCCTGCTGAGGATAAGTACAAATAGCTGGAAGACCGTTTTAGCGCTATGGAAATACAGAAGGTGCCCGGTCTGGACTTTGGAGATCTAGGTTTATCATCTGGGGTGGTGATTCCCCATAAGTTCAAGGCACATGCCTTTGCCAAGTATGACGAAGCGTCTTGTCCAAAGCTGCACCTCCGGTCATATGTGAGGAAGATCCAACCTTACACTGCTGATAAGAACTTGTGGATCCATTTCTTTCAAGACATTCTTTCAGGGACTCAGCTTGAGTGGTTCTATCAGTTGGACGGAGCCAATATCCGCAGCTGGGAGGATTTGGCTACTGCGTTCTATAGGCAGTATCAGTATAACTCCAACCTCGCTCCTACGCGTACCCAACTCCAAGGTATCTCAATAGGGACGGGTGAAGGATTTAAAGAGTATGCTCAAAAATGGAGAGACCTTGCCGGAAGGGTGCAACCACCTTTAGCTGATCGTGAACTTGTTGATATGTTTTTGGGGACCCTGTCTGGTCCATTCTTTAACCATTTGATTGGAAACTCTTCAGTCGGGTTTAAAGACCTTATCTTTACTGGTGAGAGGATTGAAGCTGGTATTAAGGCTGGGAAGATACAGAAGGGTGCCTCATCGGGTACCAAGAAGAAGCCGTTTAAGAAAGAGTTAAGTGTTGTCTACAGTTCAAGAAGACAGAATAGACCTGAACACCGCCAAGCTGTCAATGCGGTTGTTATTTCAAAACTTGCTGGTGCTCCTCAGCATCACAACTAACAAAGGGACGAGAGACCTCGAAGGCAATTCACTCGTCTCAGCATGACTTTGTCTTAGATGTTGCCACAGTTGTAGAAGACCAATCTGGTGACTCTAAAAGAAGCACCGAAGATTTTAAATACAACATCACCAAGGCATAACCCTAACGCCCGCTGTGCTTATCACTCTGATAGCCCGGGGCATAATACGGATGATTGTTGGGCTTTGAAGAACAAGGTTCAAGACCTAATCGAGGCTAAGGAGATCAAATTCGACCCTCTTGAGACTCCCAATGTGATCACTGATCCCTTGCCAAAATATGGCTAGGATTGAAAGCACTTTTGTTCATTTGAATTCTGAAGTTGTATTTTTCTTTGCTTATTCAAACAATTATTACCCTGTCGAACTCTTTTATTTCATTAATGCATTGCATATGTCTGTTTTGAATCAATACATTCATATTTCACTATATTCAAATTGCTTTCATTTTTTGTGATGATCAACTCTCGATTAAAAAATTCTAAGCCTTTTGAGGAAGGATGACGAAAATGATATCAAAATATCTACAGTATGCTTTTGAATAGACCCCGCTGATGAGGTACAGGCATTGTTTCAAATCCTAAACAATGGAGTTATAAGGAAGATAATCCCTAGTCAACCCCTTTGAGCCAAAGAAGTTGGAGTTTTTCTTTTCATGAATTAAAACCCTTAATTATAACCTGGGGCAGGGTAGTTTTCTTAGTTGATCCAGGTGCACAACGAACAACATCAAAGAAGTCCTTCCAAAACAAGAGAAAGTGATGGTTCCGAATAATCATAAGGAAAGGCAGTCATTATCTCTCAGAAATAAAAGCCCATTAAGTCAAAACCTATGAAGGAGACTTACAAAACTGGGGCATCCTGTAGCGATAAAAAATGTAGCGGGGTAAATCGGAGATCGAATTATTGATTAATTCGTCTCACCAAAGAAAGAGTCGCCACCGCGCTTTATTATTTCCAAGGGAAAAGGGAAAAGAGCGAAATAAAACCCTAAAGTATGCAATGTAAAATAATACTTTTAAAAGTAATGGAAATACAAGGCGTTTTTGAAAAGAGGTCTATGGTTCGGGGGTTGGTTATACAATGGGAAGGTATTAGCACCCAATGTATCTATAGTATTCTATAGGAACCTTTTGAAATATCTGTTTATTAAAATATTTGTTTGATTAAAAATAAATTGTTTTGGCCGAAAATGGGTATGGACGAGTTTTTTGAAGATACGAAGACCTAATGTCGAAGTTTTGACTTAAAAGGTGTGAGTTTTGGAGAAATTGGATATTTGGGAAAATCATCTTAAGTTTTCAATGAAATGAGGGTATTCGCACAATGTTTTTTTGATGACATGAAGTCGACAAAAATTAAACAATTCCCTTGGATTTAGGCGTAAACGGAATAATCAAGTAAAGATGAAATAATTAAACAGATAATTGAAGCAGATAATGATTAAATTATAGCAATGATTAAATAACAGATTAAATGATGTGATCATGCATTTTTTAGATTTTTGTTTAATATTAATAACGCAAGAGAATTAATTAAAGAAAAGATAAAATGTTTTAAATCTTAAATTCTATTTTTTATATTTTTGTATTAATATTGACTAAAGCGGGGGAAATAATTAAATAAAATAGCATGTTTTTAATTATCCTATTTTTATGTTTTTTATGTTTTTTAATATT
Source organism: Vicia faba (assembly GCA_948472305.1). NCBI lineage: Eukaryota > Viridiplantae > Streptophyta > Magnoliopsida > Fabales > Fabaceae > Vicia > Vicia faba. The sequence goes on from OX451738.1 coordinate 1,267,421,831, forward strand.
AATATAAAGCATTATTTTTTAAGAGTTATTAAATAATTAAACTAAATTAAAACTTAAAGCTATTAATACTAAACCTAATAAAAAATACTAAAATTACTAGATTAAACCTAAAGTCAAACTAATAAAATGATCCCATTATTTAAAAAAAGTTTTAAATAAATTATACCTCTTATTCTTGATTAAACTTACTAATTATCTAAACTAATAAAATTCTAAAGAAAAAAACTAAAGGAAAATAAAATAGAAAAAGGTATATATAAAAAAGATGGATGATAAATAATTATATGGGCTGAAGGTTTTAAAGGGGGCCCAAAACAAGAATAGAAAAGGGGGGTGCACTGAAGTAAAACGTTGGGCTTAGGCAGGAAGCAAGTCTGATCCAAACATAATTTTGTTAGGGGTTAAACATTGTTTTGGTTTAATTGAATTAGTGTTAAACGAATTGGTACTGAGCGGCGCACATCTTCATCGTTCACGCGTTCGTCTTCTTCGCCTTCTTCTTCTCCCCTCGCCTCTGAGTCTCTTGCCCGAGCCACCAATATGTCCAAGCTTCTGACCTCCCTTTGCCTGAGCCACCAACGTCCCTTCTTCCCAAGTGTCGCTCCGTGAAACGGTGTAGAGGTGATATTCGTCCTTACAGTGCATTAGGTTTTATGATTTTTGTTGCATGTTTATGATTTGGTTCATTTTCGATTCTGACTTTGTTTTATATGATTTTTCTGTTGAGATGAGGAAAGGGAAAAAGGGAGCAACGAAACTACCTTTATGAAGGAGGAATGAAGGGTGTTATGGAGGCTTGCTGGCGGAGGGAGAAATGCAGTAGGCTGTGAACATGGAGACCCTGGTTTGTCTTCTTTAATGCTTTTTAGGGTTTCATGATGACAGTTGAAAACCCCTTTTGCATGATATCTTTTCTTCTTTTTCTTTTGCTTCGCTTCTGTACGCTTGAATTTGGTTGCCTGGATGTTTTGAATGTTGGTGGATGCCTTGTATACTTTTCCTCTCTTCTTCTTGCCTTACTTCAATTGCCATTCTAATGGCCCATGATGATGTATTTCTGAGGCCTTCGTATGCTGAGAATGCCATCGTTTAGATGCTTTGTTGTATGCTGAGATTTGAATGATGCTATTGTTGAAACATGTCTGTTTTGATTAGCTTGACTTCTTCCTTTTGCTTTGCTTCTGTATGCTTTTAAATGGCCAATGATGATTACTTCTGAGGCCTTATGGTTTGGACAGTTTCATGTAGGTTTGCATTGTTCTGGGTTTTTCTGATTTTTGGCTTTGACAAGGTTTAAGGTTTTAGGCCATAAGTCTTACTGGTTTTAGGCCATATTGGTTTAAGGTTTGGTGGTGTTTGTGCTGGTTTTGGAAAAGTTGAACTGGTTTTTGGTTTGAGATAGCAGGTTTCGAAATGGTTCACAGGTTTTATGGTTTAGGCCATATTTGATGGTTTAGGCCATGGTTTAACAGGTTATGAAACAGGATGGTACAGGTTTGGAATGGTGTATGTAGGTTTGGAATGGTGTATGCAGGTTTGGAATGGTTTTATGGTTTTATGGTTATATGTTTATGCAGGTTTCATTGTTTAGACCATATGGTTTTGAAAATGGCTATGGTTTTTTGCTCTTGAGACTTTGAGACTTTTCTGTATTTGTTTGACAAATCTTTTTGGAGGTTTCAAACAGGTTGTGAACTCCTAATTTTTGAAGGGTTTTTGTAATGTTATATCCGTTGCTGGCCTCTTTTGTTTATGCTACAGGTTTTGAATTTTTAAACTATTTTATTGCCTTTGACCTCTGCACTCTACCACACTGTTTTATCAGTTTTGTTTCTATTCTTCTTTCATACTTTCTTTTCTCTTACTGCAATACTGCTGATTTGTTTTGTAACTCTTTCTGCCTAAGCCAAAACCTGTAAAACCACACTTTCTTCTCTCTTCTCTCTCTTAGTACATTTGATACATTAAAATGTGATATGTACTGACTATTCTGAAAAAGCAATATGCTGGAAAATGATGAGAATGGAAATATATATTGCTTGCATAAATTGTTTTAAACTGCATGCTCTCTTTGTATTTGCATGGAAGCCTTTGATTTTTGGCCTTTTCCCCCCCATATTTGCATGTTTACGTTACATATGATTGTGTTGAAAATTTGGGACTTGACCTGGAGTTTGTACACTTGCATATGCTGTTGCTTTTTGACAATGCAGTGTATTTTGAAAATGTGCAAATGATTTGAAAAATGCAGTTTTACAATTAAAATGCAATTTTGACAAAAGAAATGAATTTGTGCATATTTAAATTTGTGCATTCTATTTTGAAAATAAAAATCCATCCCTTTTTGTGAACCGGGAGAAATCCCGCGATTTGCAAAAAGGGTAAAAAACTGATTCCAGTCGTTTTCTTTTAATGATGAACAATAAAAAATAATTTTCTGCTTTTAATTATTTATTTATTTCTGACTTTTTCTTTTAATTGTTTTGCAGGTAAAATTAAATGAACAAACAAAGAAGCATTGGATAGAAGATGAAGATTTAGAATTTAGGAAAAATTAGAATAGTTTTTTTTTATTTCATTTTAAACTTTGTAAAAATTATCCTTGTAAATACGTTGTAAATAAATACAGTATTTAAACGACAATTGTAACAATTAGAATAAAATGAATAAAATTCCAATATTTTACCAATCAATTCTTTCCTTCTCTTTAATTATTTATTTTATCGTTTATAATTCTTTAAATTATATAATAACTGAAAATAAATTTCAATTACTTAAATTCAGAATAATAAAAAATTAAATAAACATCCTTTGATCAATAAACCTTTCTTCAATTATTTAATTCATTATTCATAATTCTCTAAATTATAATAATTGAAAAATAGAATTTCAATTATTTAACTTAGAATGATAAATAATTAAATAAACATCATTGATCAATTAACTTCTCTTCAATCTATTCCATTATTTATAATTCTCTAAATTATAATAACTGAAAAAGTAAATTTCAACTATTAAACTTAGGATAATAAATAATTAAATAACATTGTTGATCAATTAATGAACTTCCCTTCAAATATTTATTATATTATTTATAAATCTTTAAATTATATAATAACTGAAAATAAATTCCAATTATTTAAATTTAAGATAATAAATAATTAATAAACATTGTTTTAGCATTGATCAATTAATAAATTTAGCGTTCAAAAATAAACAGCTCTCGACTTGGAAAAGTTATGAATTTTTACACTGCTTTGAAAAATTGATAAAAGTAGGTCAAAACCCTTGCAATGCAATGATGCAGATGGGAGATGGTATCTTAGGTCAAAATTTGGGGTACAACAGCTGCCCCTATTTAAGTTTCTTCTATCCGGAGATATGAAGATTAAAATCTTCGTTTCGACGAGATTGAAGGTACTTAAATACATAATATGCAAATTTTTGCCCTAAGATACCGCCATTATGCTTGATATGAATGTGGTGATTGAATTCATAGAGAAAGATACTGTATGAGACAGAAACAATACTGGAGAAATCAAACACCAACAAAACACCGGGACAAGGATCATACACTACTGGGGAAGTGAGCCATCGACTTCAAATGACAGACTCTTGACGACGAATAAAATGAGGGAATACGACCTCTGACCCTAACAAAGAAGGCATCTTGCATAGGCCATAAAACAGATTATTGATCCAAAATAACAGTGAGTTCACGACTCAAGGTCAATGATAGACAAAAAAAGTATCAATTTTGCTGATAATGGATTACCGACTTCTGAAGGTAATGATTCATGACAAGCTTCTCTGCGAGATTTCCGGAGATATACCGATTAATGCTGAGATATAATATGGTTGTAGATACATAAGTTGCTCAAATAAAGAAGCTGTCACTTGCTGTCTTCCCACAAAATATGACATACAAGCTGCTCAAATAAAGAGGCTGCCACTTGCTGTCGTCCAAAGAAAATACCAATAACATACAAGCTGCTCAAATAAAGAAGTTGCCGCTTGCTGTATTCCAGAAAAATAACAATGTACAAGTTGCTCAAATAAAGAGACCGCCGCTTGCCGTTTTTCCCACAAAAAATAACGCACAAGTTGCTCAAATAAAGAGACCGCCGCTTGTCGTTTTCCAACGATGTCTATAACGTACAAGTTGCTCATGAAGAGATTGCCGCTTGTCGTTTTCCAAAAATAACGTACAAGTTGCTCGTGAAGAGCTGCCGCTTGTCGTTTTCCAACGGTGTCTATAACGTACAAGTTGCTCATGAAGAGACCGCCGCTTGTCGTTTTCCAAAAATAATAACGTACAACTTGCTCGTGAAGAGCTTCCGCTTGTCGTTTTCCGGTGTCTATAACGTACAAGTTGCTCATGAAGAGACTGCTGCTTGTCGTTTTCCAAAAATAATAACGTACAAGTTGCTCGTGAAGAGCTGCCGCTTGTCGTTTTCCGGTGTCTATAACATACAAGTTGCTCATGAAGAGACCGTCGCTTGTCGTTTTCCAAAAATAATAACGTACAAGTTGCTCGTGAAGAGCTGCCGCTTGTCGTTTTCCGAAGAATAACTCAGAAGGAAATTGCGATAACACTGGCAGAGAATAAAATCTTTGTCAAAGAGAAACATGAATCAATCCTTCCCGAGAAGATCCTATACTTAAATGTGCAAAATAAATGCACCATTCGTCTAGGTCACAACTTCACTGGGGAAAATCATGAGATAGCCTATGCAAGAGACAACAACTTCATCCAGGAAGAAACCAGAAAGGTAACAGTCAAACAAGACTCCACCTAATGAGAAAGTAACTTGATTGGGGATTCATCCCATCCAGCAATGGACAAGGTAGGCTAAATCAAAAATCATCCACGAGGATTAGCTCAGTTGGGGAATTTAGAAAGGAAGTACATTTTCTGCCTAAGCTAACCTTCTACTTGGAAAGAATCAGGTACGTTGTTTGAATAAACAGAGTACAACCAAAATCAACGGCAAATGTGAATATGTATGCGTGATATAAGTGTAAATAAATAAATGAATGTTATGCTGACAAAACGAACAAACGGAATAACTTGAAGATAATAAGATGTCACAGCATAATAGATACTTGGCCAATCTTGAAAAAGACGGAAGGTAACTGGAACTGGAAACACAAAGCAACGTCGGAGCGTACCACACTACAAGGCTCAAATCTTCTGAGTAGAAAAACAATCAAATCCAATCTTCTAATAACAATAGGCTACTGGCATGAGACAAAGCGTACCACACTTCAGAAATTGCCCAAATAAAGGTAACCAAAACAATGCTTAACTGGAACAACCGGGGGTCAACAAACTTAGTACCACCAGAAACACAAGTTTACACAACCAACACCTCATGACGATTTTGAAACGAAACATGTTCATCATGCAAGGATAAATTACTGTACTATTTCGCATTTCATGGCTTGACCATCTTCGGAACAACTGTTGATATTCCTTTCATTATTCACGACACATTTTAAAAATAAGAATATTTTAAATACTTTGTTTCAAATATTTCCATAAAAATTAAAATTTTGTCCACAAAAGGTAAATGCTCAAATTTCATTAATAAGATGGTAGTTCGCTAACAATGCGACTCCAACGGTTTACAAAAATTTGGGAAATAGTACATGAAAGAAAGGGTTACATAAAAAACAATGATCACTATTCTCCCTAACAACTTCGAATTCCGACATGTGTTCAAATGCCAAGACTGGTCTGACCAAAAGCTTGCCTAAACCGCCCCTTCGGGTTTTCAACCCAGCAAACTGTCAACTCAAACCTAAGAGAAATACTTCTTGAATGCATCGGCATTCATGGGACGCGGGAGCTCTTCATCGTCCATATTGGTGAGAATCAAGGCACCTCCAGAGAAAACTTTCTTAACGACATACGGTCCTTCATAATTCGGAGCACACTTGCCCCTAGAATCAGGTTGGAAAGATAATATCTTCTTGAGCACAAGGTCACCTTCTCTGAACTCGCGTGGTCGAACCTTCTTATCAAAAGCCTTCTTCATTCTCTGCTGATACAATTGACCGTGACACAAAGCTGTCAATCTCTTTTCTTCAATTAAATTCAACTGATCATATCTACTTTGACACCATTCAGCCTCAGAAAGTTTAGCTTCCATCAACACTCTCAAAGACGGGATCTCAACCTCCACGGGGAGTACGGCTTCCATACCGTAAACTAGGGAAAATGGGGTTGCACCTGTTGAAGTTCGAACTGAAGTACGGTATCCGTGCAGAGCAAACGGAAGCATTTCATGCCAATCTTTATAAGTTACTACCATCTTTTGGACAATCTTCTTGATGTTCTTGTTAGCAGCCTCAACAGCCCCATTCATCTTCGGTCTGTAAGGAGAAGAATTATGACTTTCGATCTTGAACTCCTCACAAAGCTCTCTCATCATCTTGTTATTCAAATTCGAACCATTATCAGTGATGATCTTGCTCGGGATACCGTATCGACAAATGATCTGATTCTTGATAAATCTGACTACCACCTGTCTGGGTACATTAGCATAAGATGCTGCTTCCACCCATTTAGTAAAATAATCGATCGCTACCAAGATGAAACGATGACCATTTGAAGCTTTGGGTTCAATCATTCCAATCATATCAATGCCCCACATAGAGAAAGGCCAAGGTGAAGAAATAACATTGAGGAGAGTCGGCGGCACGTGCATCTTGTCCGCATAAATCTGGCATTTATGACATTTCTTCAAATATTTGCAACAATCAGACTCCATTGTCATCCAATAGTAACCCGCTCTCAACATCTTTTTAGCCATCGCATGTCCGTTGGCATGAGTTCCAAAAGATCCTTCATGTACTTCTTGCATCAGCATGTCTGCCTCACGTCTGTCTACACATCTGAGCAAGACCATGTCGTAATTTCTCTTATACAAAACTTCTTCATTGAGGAAGAAACTTCTTGCTAATCTTCTCAATGTCTTCCTATCTTTATTGGATGCCCCGGGCGGGTACTCTTGAGTTTGAAGAACACGTTTAATGTCATAGAACCACGGTTTGTCGTCGGTGACCTCTTCTACTGAGAACACATGAGCAGGTCTGTCAAGGCGCATAACCCGCATTGTAGGCACGTCGTTCCAACCATTCACTTGAAACATTGAAGACAAAGTAGCTAAAGCATAAGCCATTTGGTTCTCATCTCTAGGGATATGATGTAATTCCACCTTGTTGAAGAAAGTCAACAATCTTCTAGCATAGTCTCTGTAAGGATCAAACCAGGATGACGAGTCTCCCATTCTCCTTTGATTTGATTAATTACCAATGCCGAATCTCCATAAATATCAAGAATCTTAATCCTCAGATTCACTGCTTCTTCGAGACCCAAAATACATGCCTCATACTCAGCCATGTTGTTCGTGCAGTCAAACTTCAATCTTGCCATGAACGGGATATGAGTACCTCGGGGAGTGACAATGATTTCCCCAATTCCACTTCCATAAGAATTCACAGCTCCGTCAAAAATTAAACCCCAATGGGATTCGGGATCAGGTCCTTCTTCAGGTAATGGCTCTTCACAATCTTTAGCTTTCAAGTACATAACATATTCATCTGGGAAATCAAACTTGATCGATTGATAATCGTCAATTGGTTGGTTAGCCAAATGGTCGGCTAAAATACTTCCTTTGATTGCTTTCTGAGTGTGATACTCAATGTCATATTCAGATAACAACATCTTCCAACGGGCTATTCTTCCAGATAAGGCGGGCTTCTCAAAGATATACTTGATCGGATCCATTTTGGAGATCAACCAAGTGGTGTGGTTAATCATATACTGGCGCAGACGGCGAGCAGCCCAAGCTAAAGCACAACAAGTTTTCTCAAGCAACGAATATCGAGACTCATAGTCTGTGAATTTCTTACTCAAATAATATACGGCATGTTCCTTTCTTCCAGTCTCATCTTGTTGACCAAGCACACATCCCATGGAATCTTCCAATATAGTCAGGTACATAATCAAAGGTCTTCCTTCCACCGGAGGAATCAAAATGGGAGGTTCAAGCAAATATTCCTTGATGCTATCAAAAGCTCTCTGACAATCTTCTGTCCACACACATCCTTGGTTCTTCCGGAGAAGCTTGAAAATCGGCCCACAGGTAGCAGTCATATGAGATATAAATCTAGAAATATAGTTCAGTCTCCCAAGGAATCCTCTTACTTGTTTTTCCGTCTTGGGTGCGGGCATTTCCCGAATAGCTTTGACTTTATCAGGATCTACCTCAATACCTCTCTAACTGACAATGAAACCCAGAAGTCTTCCAGAACGAACACCAAAAGTGAACTTGTTGGGATTCAGACGGAGTTTATACTTTCTCAAACGCCGGAATAACTTCAACAAATGTTCCAAGTGATCTTCTTCAGTTTGTGATTTGGCAATCATGTCATCTACATACACTTCTATCTCTTTATGCATCATGTCATGGAACAAAGCAGTCATGGCTCTTTGGTATGTTGCACCAGCATTCCTCAAACCAAACGACATAACCCGATAACAAAATGTTCCCCACGGGGTAATGAAAGCTGTCTTCTCCATATCTTCTGGTGCCATCTTGATTTGATTGTAACCAGAGAAACCATCCATGAAAGAAAAGACTTTGAACTTAGCGGTACTGTCGACCAATACGTCAATGTGCGGTAATGGGAAGTCATCCTTTGGGCTAGCTCTATTCAGATCTCTATAGTTTACACACATACGGACTTTGCCATCTTTCTTAGCAACAGGCACTATATTGGCTAACCATTGAGGATAGACCGATGTAACAAGGAAACCTGCATTAATTTGCTTCTGAACTTCTTCTTTGATCTTTTCAGCCATATCGGGACGAGTCCTTCTCAACTTCTGCTTAATCGGCGGACATTCAGGTCTCAACGGTAAACGATGCTCCACAATGTTGTTGTCCAAACCTGGCATATCTTGGTAGGACCAAGCAAACACATCAACATACTCTTTGAGAAGCTTCAACATTTTCTCTTTGACTTCTGGGATGAGCAATGCTCCGACCTTAACTTCCTTCTTATCTTCTTCATCACCCAAATTGATCAACTCTACAGGTTCTTCAAATGGCTGAATAATCTTTTCATCGTGCTCAAGCAAACGGGAAATTTCAACAGGAATCTCTTCACTATCCTCTTCTTCGGCTCTGAACACAGGGAATTCAAAGTTGGGAGAGGGCATAGGATCATTGTTTTCAATGGTTAAGTCATGGATTAATCTGCACATATGATTATGCTTTATTTTAGAAATCAATTAATATGAATGAAACAAAAAGTTATTATATTTTCCTATTACTACTAATTAATTTTCATTACTATTTCCCAGAAAAAGTGAAAAATAAAACAGTAGTGGACAAAATAACATTTTTATTCATTGAAGGGAAATACTTGAAACAAAGAGCCCAGAAATTTCTCTTTTGCCTTGGGCAGAGCAAAAGGATTTATTTTTCATCATAGCCCGACACAGATACTTTTCGCCTTGGGCAGAGCGAATTTTTTTCAAAAAAACAAAACAAACATTACTCAGAAATGTGCATCAAAATAGGAACATCAACAACAATCCATTTTTGGCAAACCACTCCATGCGTCACAAAATCGGGCAAATCCTCTTCAGAATCGTTCCCTATTATGGAATCAACCTCAGGAGGAGTCGAATGGATAAAACCTGCGCTTCGAAAAACCTCTTGAATCGGACGAGTAACTACTTCCTGCTTGACTCTTGCAGACACGGGACGAAAACCAAGACCTTCTCCGGACTTGTTCTCGGGCACAGTCAACACCTGGCCCCAACCTTCAGCCGAACCACTTTCAACCACTCGTCGTGCATCCTCAAAAGAAGAAATGGATGTACCTTGCTTATTCACTTCATTCTTGGCAACAGATAGAGCTTGGAATTGGGTTCCAACATCCTCATCAGCATCAATAAAAGAGAAAGATGACAAATGGCTTACCACCCTAGCCTGCTCCCCACCAATCATTACCAACTTTCCATGCCTCACAAACTTCAATCTCTGATGGAGCGTGGAAGTGACTGCTCCTGCATCATGGATCCATGGACGACCCAATAGGCAACTGTAGGCAGCACGAATATCCATTACTTGAAAAAGGATCTGAAAAGTATGAGGACCAATTACTATAGGAAGATCTACTTCACCAATGACAGTCTTCCTAGAACCATCAAACGCTTTAACAATTACTCCACTGGGTCTCATGGGAGCACCTTGATATGAGAGTCGAGACAATGTAGTCTTCGGCATTACATTTAACGACGAACCTGTATCTACCAACACACTTGATAAAGTATCATTTCCACAACTTACTGAGATATGTAAAGCCATGTTATGGTTCCTTCCCTCCTCCGGGAGCTCTTCATCACTGAAACCAAGATTGTTACACGAAGTAATATTTCCCACGATTCCATCAAATTGGCCAACCGTCACATCATGATCCACGAACGCCTGGTCCAAGACCTTCATTAAAGCTTCTCTATGGGCACCAGAATCTCTCAGTAAAGCAAGCAAAGAAATCTTGGAAGGAGTTTGCAAAAGTTGGTCCACAATCTTATATTCACTTCTCTTGATAAGCTTCAAGATCTCATCATCCTCAGGGCGAGGGATAGGTTCACTGGATCGGCCTATCTCAACCCTTGGTTCAACATTTCTCGCTGGAATTTCTGCCGGTATGGGCCTCCTGACTTGAACTTCTGGTCTCTTCAAAGATACTGCTGCAAAGACACGCCCACTTCTTGTAACTCTACTCACATCAGCAATGTTAACAAAAGACGGCCTTATTGGTATAGGGACTTCTACCCCATTCTCAATCATTGTGGCATTATACTTATACGGTACAGCCTGGTCCGAGTTGTAAGGCACAAGACCAGGTGGGTAAATGATCAAAGGATCAACAGGTGCAGTCTGACTGTCGTACACGATCTCTACTGATTCAGGCAAATTGAATTGTGGTATTATAACATTCACTTCATCCACCGGATCTCTGTCATATGTAATAGTGATAACTCTCTGGTCTAACAACTTTTGAATATCCTCCTTCACAATAGGGCAATCAACCTCCCTTGAACAAAATTCACAAACATCATTGTGATACGGTGGGAGAACTGACTTGAGGTTTTGCGTTTGTTTTCGTAAATGTTTCGGTTGAGCAAGAGTCGCCACCGACTTTTTATTTTATCCTAAGGAAAGGTTTAAAAAGCACAGCAAAAACCTTTGAGATTTTTCTTGGGTTCGGGGAGTAGATTATAGAAGGGGAAGGTATTAGCACCCCTTCTATCCATGGTTATCCATGGGCTCTTAGATACTTGCTTAGATCAACTTTCCTTGGTTTTCAATTGTTTGAAATGGTGCTTTGTGTATGGTTTTGAAAATGTTTTTGAAAAGATGCCTTATATAGGCTACCCTTGTAACAATTCTTTACTCGAATGTTTTACAAAAGGTGTTTGGTCTTTTAAAAAGATGTTTCAAGGTTTTTGAAAGTTTGTTTTGAAAGTGTTTGTGAAGTGGGTTTTGAAATAAGGCAAGTGTTTTCTTGGAAAGTTGACAAGTACCTAAAAGCTCATCTACCCTAAAATTTTCTCAAAGATTTTTGTTTATGTTTCAAACCTTTTGACAATTTTGTTCCACCATTGCATTTGGTGGACAATCTTGTTTTAGGAGTTTAAAGGGACGGGCGCGGGTCATCGTTTAGACCATAGTTGCAATTGTGTTAAATGTCTTTGGGCAATTTTCTTTAAAAAGGGACTTGATCATTCATTTAAGCAACATTTTGAGGGACTATGATCATTTGATTGTTTGTTTTACCCAAAGAAGTTCAACATGCAACATGACCCAATTATTTGAAAGCAACAAAGTGGAATACCCTAGGGGTGCAAGTGTGAAATGTGTTGTCCATTTTTCATGCTCATTTATCTTGCATTAGGTCCAATTATTTTGTTCATTTTTATTCGCATGCAAAACCCTAATTCTAGCATAGTATGTTTAGAAAGCGATAAAGTGCGAAATTTAAATTCCTACGCTATTACAACACAATAATATGGGGAGGGGGGTACAATGTTTCAAATGGGGTATATTTAGACAAAAAATTAAACCTAAACTATTACATCATTTTCTATGAATATTTACAAGATAAATAAATGTATAATTTAAATGGTAAATAAAACAAATATGCAAGAATGCAAAAGGAATTTTTATGTGTATGAAAAAGGTATTATTTATGTAAAACAAGAAAAGAAAATAAAAAAGTATTATTATTGAGGTATTTTTGAATTTAGGGCAAAAACCCTAATTTTAATCAAAGGAGTATTTAATCAATTAATTCATGTAATACTTATTATTTATATACAAAAATAAAATAAAATATGGTATATTTGTAAAAAGGCATTTTTTAGTATTAAATATTAAGAAATAAAAAATATACATTTTTTTTGGTATTTTTATCCTAAGTATATTAATATACCTATTTATTTATATTATTTATAAAAATTATGTTTTATACACATTAATCAATAATATTCAATATAAAAAGTATTTATTATTTTTTTATGAAATATTTTCAGGAAGTAAAAATAAGATAAGAATATGTATATAAAAATATATTTGGTATTATCTTAATATTTTAAACAAAAAAGGTATATATATGTATATTTTATTTATTTATGTACAAACAAAAGAAATAATCAAATAAATATGCAATAAATTCAAAAAATGATGGGAAAAATATTTTTATGTTTTTAATATGTTGAGAAAAAATAAATGAACCAATCACAAAAAGGCAAAAGTCAAAAATATTAAAAATGAAACAAATGGGCTCAGGGGTGCCAAACCAAAAAGGGTGGTGTGAAAAGCAACCCAGAAGCAAGCCCAACCCAAAATCACCTTTCTTCAACCTTTGAACAAAAATGTTCAGAAAACACGCGCCAAGAGCTCCATTTGAATGTCCTGATTCTTTGATTTTTTGAACAAACTTCCAACACAAAAAATGTTAAGCATGAAACTACGATTCTAACCATATGCATAACTTGATCTAACTCTCTAAGATGAGGGAGAATTTCTCCTCCCCCAAATCTTAACCTAGTTTTTCTGCCATTTTCAAACTCCAAATTCTCACAACTCAAGCAAAAGAAATGGAAAGTAAAAACATGTACATATTCAGTGGCATGAGTAGAACCTTGTTTCTTCACAAACTTAAAGCTAATGATGCCTAATAAGAGAGATACGAATTCAAAATTTTACCTATTCAGTAGAACTTCTATCTGGAGATGTAGGAACTTTTAGTGCAAGGTGATGATTGGAGAAGCTTCCTTGAGGTCCAGGGATGCTATTCCAATGCTTACTTTGTCTTGAAAGCTTCTGAATCAAGCTAGAGAACCTCACCTACAAGTCAGAAATGTGAAAATGGTGGAAGTGGTTAGAGCAATTACAGGTCGTGCCTTAGCTTTTGGATAGCTTGCATAGGTGATAAGGAAGGTATATGAACTGGTTTTGGCAAGAATGCTTGAGAGGAATAGAAGTTGGCACTCAAACTGCAGAGGCAACTATGTTTTTGCAGTTTGATGGTGTTTTTTGGTTTGATGATGTTTTGGAGGTAAATGGTTCGTGCAAAGGCTTGGTTATGATGTGTGTAGTGTGTTTGATAACTTAGTTCTTGTGTGTCTATGCTGAGATGGAAGTTGTGTTATGTTATGGCATTTTTCTTCACTCTTAAGCAACAAAATGCAACTTGATGTTTTAGGTCAGTAGGGGACCTCTAATCCTGCTACAAAGCTTCTCTTGATCAGAGTAATTTGTCCATAATCTTGTGCCAAAGAGATTTAGTTTGTACTTGCTTGATTTTCAATTTGACATAAAGTGAACTTTTGCAAAAATGGATAGTTTACTTTTTCCAAATTGGGATTAATCCTCTAGACAAAGCTTGAACTCAAAGAACTTGGTCTTGGCACAAAGAATATGCATTAAATTTATGAGTGTAACTTGGTTTAAGGACCTGTAATCTAATCTAAAGCATGTTGAGTTCAAATTGCAAGGTTATGAACATGTAACTTGGTCATGAACAAAGTGGTTTTTTGCTATATTGTGAAATTCGATTCTCTCTAACCATGAGGTTGTTTGAGAAGTTTTTTGACATTTTGGAAAGCTTGGAATGTGTACTACAATCCATCTTTGAAGTGCAATTTGAAATTCCAAGTGGAAGTGTATGGAAAATGGCCTTGAAGTGGGGTAGAAAACCTTGTCAAAATAGGTCAAATTTCACTAAGTTAAGAATGGTTTAGTGCCCTTATTCAAAAATTTGTAACTTGAGATACAAGCTTCAAATGGGAAAACTTTGTGAATCAAAGTTGTAGATTATGCAACAAGCTACAACTTTTATGTTTTGACTTTTGTTTGAATCCAAATGAATCATGGTGAAAAAGTGGGGCAAAGTTGGGAAAAAATTAGGGTTTTCCATAACTTAGAAAAATTCTAAGTTATGAAAAATTCCATTTTAAACCCTAATTTGCATTTCTTGGTTTCTTGGTGAACAAGTTTCATGATTTGGCAAGTTTTGATGAAAAATGAATCTTGGCTCTTGATTTTGACCAAAAAGTCAAAGTTTGACTTTTCAGTATACAGTCAAAATTGATCAATTGACTGGGAAATTCAACTGTCAATCCTGTGTACTTGGGATCTTTTGAGTTTTTTGATCATGCCAAGATAATTCCATGGGGTCCTTGAGTCCATGTGTGAGCTTGGTTTGCCATTGGCTAGGTCAAACAGTCAAAAATTGCCTTTGTGCAGTCAAAACCCTAAAAATGACCATTTTGCCCTTTTGGTGATCTGATCAAATTTCTTGCGGAATTGTGATCCAAACTTGATCAAATGATTCACATGAGTTCATAATGTTGATGTGGGTCAAATTTCATGAGGTTTGACTGTCAATTGGCCACAGTTGACTTTTTCCCAATACAGTTGATTTTTAGGTCAACTGTCCAATTGACTGGGCAAAACTTGGAATCAAGACTTGAAACTTGATGTGGGTAAACTTGGGAGTCCAATATGAAGCATGAAAGTCATCTTAGGCATTTTAGGTCAAAATATCTTTGTGCAAACACAAACCCTAATTTGAGTCCACAGTGCAAGGAGAGGTCTTGAGCAGATGAAACCCTAACTGGATCTTGAGCTTCAAAGGCTTTGTGGTGAGAAATCAATGAGAAATGGGAGGGAAAATTTTGGGGTACAACAATCATAATCATGTTGATGCCTAACAAAGGCAAGTCTTCTCAAACTCTGATGTAACCTGATCAACGACTCTCTTATGTGTTCAACCTGAAAAACTCGAAACTTTCCCGGGCAACCTTCCACCATATTCACTGATGCTGCCCCATGTCGAGGCAACGGATTATCTCTAACATTTGGATTAACATCCTTGAAATACAATATACCATTCTTAATCAATCTCTGCACGTCCGCCTTCAGAGCAAAACAATTCTCAAGGTTGTGCCCCGGCGACCCTTGATGATATTCACAAAACTGATCCGCCTTATACCACGGAGAAGTAATATTCGGTGCGACAGGAGGAGGCTTTGTCGTTATGA
The DNA here is from genome assembly GCA_948472305.1 of Vicia faba. Lineage (NCBI taxonomy): Eukaryota > Viridiplantae > Streptophyta > Magnoliopsida > Fabales > Fabaceae > Vicia > Vicia faba. The sequence continues at coordinate 1,267,437,465 of OX451738.1, forward strand.
GGTTCTTTCTGATAAGAGCAGGGAACAATTCAGTATAAGTCATAGGAATGGCATCGAACTGCGGTTTTCTTGGTGAACGGTTCTGATTGTTGAATGGGTAAGCCTGTTGTCGAGGCTGCTGCTGAAATGTCCGTTGTTGAGTTGGTGGGGTTTGATGAGCTGGGGTCATCAAAGTTGGGCGGACAGCCGGAGTGACTGTCGTAACGTGAGAGTAACCTCTCCTCGGTCTCCCTGGGAACAATGCACTGACATCCCGCTCTTTTCTCTTCGAGAAAACACTTCCAAACTTCTTAGTACTGCTAGACGGACTTCCTTCTTTAACCAAACGCCCTTCACGAATCCCTTCCTCCAACCGCATGCCCATGCTCACCATTTCGGTGAAGTCACTAGGTGCGATGGAAATCATTCTTTCATAGTAAAAGGAACCTAAAGTCTTCAAGAATATCTTCGTCATCTCTTTCTCCTCAAGAGGAGAATAGATTTGAGCAACAATTTCACGCCACCTCTGGGCGTATTCCTTAAAAGATTCTCTGTCTCTCTGCGACATCGCCCGGAGTTGATCCCTGTCCGGTGCCATGTCAACGTTGTACTTATACTGGTGGACAAAAGCTTCGCTAAGATCGTTGAAGTTGCGGATCCGAATGCTGTCTAAACCCATATACCACTTTAGAGCAGCACCCGTCAAACTGTCTTGAAAATAGTGAATCAACAAGTCATGATCATCGGAATACGTAGACATCTTTCTCACGTACATAGTCAAATGACTTAGAGGACACAAATCACCCTTATATCTTTCAAAGTCTGGCACTTTGAATTTTGCTGGAATCTTGACATTCAGAACTAAACAAAGGTCATGCGTGTTCTTCCCAAACAAATCCTTCCCCTTTAACGCTCTAAGCTCCTTCTGCATTTCTTGGAATTGATCTTGAAATTCTTCCATTCTATCAAAGAGACCCAAACTTTCAGCAGGCTCGGCAGGATAAGTAGGTTCATTCAAGTATGGCACGGAGTGAATCACAGGAGCGACAGTTGTCATTACCGGTTGCGGAAAAGGTGTCACAGACGGGATTACTGGCGGCATGGCAGTTGTCTCTGGCTGAGGAAGAGACAAAGCAGGTTGAAACAAAGGTTGTACGACAGGCTGATACCCCTCTGGCACAAAGTTGTAAGGCATTCCCCACGGAAAACCTTTCGGCATCTGATGTTGAAGCCGAGAGTTGATTTGAGTCACAGATGTAGGAACGGTGACAATCTCGGAAACCACAGTAGTTGAAGTCTGAGTCTCAGCAGCTGTAGTCGATGGCTGATTCTGAACAGCCACCAAACTTTCCACTAGCGCAGTTAACTTTTCCATACCGACACGAAGGGTAGCGACCTCCTCACGAAGCTCATGGTGTTCCTGTTCCAGATCTTCCATCTTTCTCTGACGATTGGCTCGAGTATCGTATCGATGAGACAGCTTGACAACCTTTGGAGTGGAAAAAGAAACAAGGATAAGACTCTAGAAAACATGTGAAGTGGAATGTTACATGATGCATGATGTGCGATGCAAATGATAATTCATTTTAATAGTTTTTCAAGGAACCTCGATGATTTTGCACACATCAATGGTAAAGGAATTTGGAACAACAAAAACCCATCCATTAATCAAAAGCAGTAAATTACAACTTACAACTTTTGAACAATAAAACAATAAATTACAACTTTGGGATAACAACCTAATAATAAAAGCAGTAAACTACAACTTTGGAACATGAAGCCCATAACAAAGCAGTAAATTACAAATTCGGAGCATGAAGCCCATAATAAAACAGTAAATTACAACTTTGGAGCATGAAGCCCATAATAAAAGCAGTAAATTACAAATTCGGAGCATGAAGCCCATAATAAAAGCAGTAAACTACAACTTTGGAACATGAAGCCCATAATAAAGCAATAAATTACAACTTTGGGACATGAAGTCCATAATAAAAGCAGTAAATTACAACTTCGGAACATGAAGCCCTTTTACAAAGTTTTACAAAATGACATCAATAAAATAAAACTAAAAGCTAAAGATCACTCAGAATCATCAGATGAAGGACCAAATGCCAATTGTAACCGGAGCTTCTTGATCTTCTCTTCATAAAAGTCTTCCATCTCTTTCTTCTCAGCTATCAGTCGATCAACGATTTCCTTTTGTGGAATAGGAACAAGAGCAACGTTTACCGAACCTTCCTTCTTTCTCTTCCTTTCACTAGCATATTTCTTCAGTAAAGCATCCTTTTGACGAAGTTTCTCATCATGATCAATGAACCAGCCTTCTTGAATAAAGAGTAAATCCTCCTTTTCCTTTAGCTGTCGAGTCAGGACTCGATTCTCATATTCAGACATATTGTACTTTTCTTTCGAAGCATCCCTCTCGGACTTCATCCTAGCCAGATTTCCTAGGTATTCTCCTATACTCTCGATAGGGATATCAACAGATGATGATGCAACGGTAGAGAATAAAGGTTTCTCGGGTTTATAGGGCATCTTGAGAGCACAAGCCCTAGCACGGACCCATTGTAGATAAGGCTCCAAAGAAACGGCACCTCTATGTCCTAACATGTCTCTCCCTTTCCTATGGATGTGGCGCCAAGCTCCTTCGATCTCCCTCTTAGCTGCCTGATGATCTTGTCCTTCTTGCAGAAAGAAACCACTCACATGGATGTTGTTTGGCTTGTCCCTCATCGGGTATCCAAACTGACGGCGCGCGAGAACAGGGTTATAGTTAATTCCACCTCTTGTGCCAAGAAGAGGCACGTTAGGAAAAGCACCACAGCTATTGATGATCTTCACGTCATAGTAAGCTCGATTATACCAATCAATGTCGAAATGAGTGAGAGCCATAATCTTTGGCACCCATCGCGGCTCATTCTTGAGATCCCAGAAAACATCAGACCTAGGTAGATGAGAAACATACCACTGATACAGCAACGGTGCACAACAAATAATCATTCCTCCTTGATAAGAGTTTCGAAGATGGATGGAGTAGTAGGTATCTCCGAGCAGCGTAGGGACCGGATTTCCAATCAAGAAAATTCGGATGGCGTTGATATCCACAAACTTATCAACGTTAGGGAACAAGAATAGACCATAAGCGAGTAAAGCAAAGACGTCTTCAAAGGTAATAGTATCTTTTATCTCAGCGAAATGACGAGCTTTCCTCAACAGAAACTGCGCAGACAAACCTCGGATTCCCCCTTTTGTAGTCATGTTCTCCTCTATCTCTGACTTCTTCAAGTGGGTGATGGTCGCTATCTCGTGAGATTTGGGTTCCTCTTCTAAGCCGGAAAAAGGAACACAGTCGGTGATCGGCAAACCAAGTATGTAGGAATACTCTTCTAAGGTGGGCATCAACTGGTAATCCGGAAAGGTGAAACATCGGTACAAAGGATCGTAGAATTGGACCAACGTACTAAGGATGCCTTCCTTCATCTTGCGCTTCATGAGAGGTATAATGGACCCATACTTCTTCTGAAAATCCGTCGGGTTCTTGATCTCAGGAATAAAACTCTTCAGCTCTTCAATCTCGGGCTCCTTAAAACTAAAACTTCGAGTGTTTCTCCTTCCAAATTCCATAATACCTGAGATGTCCTTTAAAAATCATTCCCAAGTTCCTTGAAAAACAAGTTTTTCTCAAAAAAAATGTGGATGAATGCATGAATGAATGATAATGCAACAGTTACACACAAGTTCACAAACATGGGGTTCAAGGGTTCAACGTTTCAGCATGGAGTCGAGGGTAAAGCCCACCCAAAGGTATGTACTAATGGTTCAATCACACCTGTAAGACAAGGTTCTAAAAGTTCCCAGAGTCTGCATTCCTTCTTCGGATATTACCAACGTCTTGATTACTCAATAATTAGCAATATTCTCAAGAGAAACTCGTCCGAGCGTAGCATCGCGTAACAACTACTTCCGAATTACTCCGTTATAGTCTCCGCGCTACACCTAAAAAGGCCAAGATGGGTTGGGGTTCTACGGTCCTCAATTTCTCTGGCTCCTAGATCGAAAATAATAATGTCTTCCCGATTACTCGGTAAACAAATAGTAAGTTCAAGAGGGCCTTCCATTGAGTGGGGGATCTCATGCCTCCTTCTTCGGGATTACTCCCTCAAAGTTAACATGATTGTACCGCCCGTCCTATTCTTAAGTGTAACTTAATCCGGGTATAGGATTCATCCTTTGCAAAAAACCCAAACAACCCCAATTTTAAACACATAATCAAACAAATCAAATAATAATAAAAAAGATAAGACAAATTAGGCTTAACCCACTTAGGGATGGACCAGCAAGAGGTCAATCTTTCCCCAGCAGAGTCGTCAATTCTGTACCGATAAAAAATGTAGCGAGGTAAATCGGAGATTGAATTATTGATTAATTCGTCTCACCAAAGCAAGAGTCGCCACCGCGCTTTATTATTTCCAAGGGAAAAGGGAAAAGAGCGAAATAAAACCCTAAAGTATGCAATGTAAAATAATACTTTTAAAAGTAATGGAAATACAAGGCGTTTTTGAAAAGAGGTCTATGGTTCGGGGGTTGGTTATACAATGGGAAGGTATTAGCACCCAATGTATCTATAGTATTCTATAGGAACCTTTTGAAATATCTGTTTATTAAAATGTTTGTTTGATTAAAAATAAATTGTTTTGGCCGAAAATGGGTATGGACGAGTTTTTTGAAGATACGAAGACCTAATGTCGAAGTTTTGACTTAAAAGGTGTGAGTTTTGGAGAAATTGGATATTTGGGAAAATTATCTTAAGTTTTCAATGAAATGAGGGTATTCGCACAATGTTTTTTTGATGACATGAAGTCGACAAAAATTAAACAATTCCCTTGGATTTAGGCGTAAACGGAATAATCAAGTAAAGATGAAATAATTAAACAGATAATTGAAGCAGATAATGATTAAATTATAACAATGATTAAATAACAGATTAAATGATGTGATCATGCATTTTTTTAGATTTTTGTTTAATATTAATAACGCAAGAGAATTAATTAAAGAAAAGGTAAAATGTTTTAAATCTTAAATTCTATTTTTTATATTTTTGTATTAATATTGACTAAAGCGGGGGAAATAATTAAATAAAATAGCATGTTTTTAATTATCCTATTTTTATGTTTTTTATGTTTTTTAATATTAATATAAAGCATTATTTTTTAAGAGTTATTAAATAATTAAACTAAATTAAAACTTAAAGCTATTAATACTAAACCTAATAAAAAATACTAAAATTACTAGACTAAACCTAAAGTCAAACTAATAAAATGAACCCATTATTTAAAAAAAGTTTTAATTAAATTATAACTCTTATTCTTGATTAAACTTACTAATTATCTAAACTAATAAAATTCTAAAGAAAAAAACTAAAGGAAAATAAAATAGAAAAAGGTATATATAAAAAAGATGGATGATAAATAATTATATGGGCTGAAGGTTTTAAAGGGGGCCCAAAACAAGAATAGAAAAGGGGGGTGCACTGAAGTAAAACGTTGGGCTTAGGCAGGAAGCAAGTCTGATCCAAACATAATTTTGTTAGGGGTTAAACATTGTTTTGGTTTAATTGAATTAGGGTTAAACGAATTGGTACTGAGCGGCGCACATCTTCATCGTTCACGCGTTCGTCTTCTTCGCCTTCTTCTTCCCCCCTCGCCTCTGAGTCTCTTGCCCGAGCCACCAATATGTCCAAGCTTCTGACCTCCCTTTGCCTGAGCCACCAACGTCCCTTCTTCCCAAGTGTCACTCTATGAAACGGTGTAGAGGTGATGATTCGTCCTTACAGTGCATTAGGTTTTATGATTTTTGTTGCATGTTTATGATTTGGTTCATTTTCGATTCTGACTTCATTTTATATGATTTTTCTGTTAAGATGAGGAAAGGGAAAAAGGGAGCAACGAAACTACCTTTATGAAGGAGGAATGAAGGGCGTTATGGAGGCTTGCTGGCGGAGGGAGAAATGCAGTAGGCTGTGAACTTGGAGACCCTGGTTTGTCTTCTTTAATGCTTTTTAGGGTTTCATGATGACAGTTGAAAACCCCTTTTGCATGATATCTTTTCTTCTTTTTCTTTTGCTTCGCTTCTGTACGCTTGAATTTGGTTGCCTGGATGTTTTGAATGTTGGTGGATGCCTTGTATACTTTTCCTCTCTTCTTCTTGCCTTACTTCAGTTGCCTTTCTAATGGCCCATGATGATGTATTTCTGAGGCCTTCGTATGCTGAGAATGCCGTCGTTGAGATGCTTTGTTGTATGCTGAGATTTGAATGATGCTATTGTTGAAACATGTCTGTTTTGATTAGCTTGACTTCTTCCTTTTGCTTTGCTTCTGTATGCTTTTAAATGGCCAATGATGATTACTTCTGAGGCCTTATGGTTTGGACAGTTTCATGTAGGTTTGCATTGTTCTGGGTTTTTCTGATTTTTGGCTTTGACAAGGTTTAAGGTTTTAGGCCATAAGTCTTACTGGTTTTAGGCCATATTGGTTTAAGGTTTGGTGGTGTTTGTGCTGGTTTTGGAAACAGTTGAACTGGTTTTTGGTTTGAGATAGCAAGTTTCGAAATGGTTCACAGGTTTTATGGTTTAGGCCATATTTGATGGTTTAGGCCATGGTTTAACAGGTTATGGAACAGGATGGTACAGGTTTGGAATGGTGTATGCAGGTTTGGAATGGTGTATGCAGGTTTGGAATGGTATTATGGTTTTATGGTTATATGTTTATGCAGGTTTCATTGTTTAGACCATATGGTTTTGAAAATGGCTATGGTTTTTTGGTCTTGAGACTTTGAGACTTTTCTGTATTTGTTTGACAAATCTTTTTGGAGGTTTCAAAGAGGTTGTGAACTCCTAATTTTTGAAGGGTTTTTGTAATGTTATATCCGTTGCTGGCCTCTTTGGTTTATGCTACAGGTTTTGAATTTTTAAACTATTTTATTGCCTTTGACCTCTGCACTCTACCACACTGTTTTATCAGTTTTGTTTCTATTCTTCTTTCATGCTTTCTTTTCTCTTACTGCAATACTGCTGATTTGTTTTGTAACTCTTTCTGCCTAAGCCAAAACCTGTAAAACCACACTTTCTTCTCTCTTCTCTCTCTTAGTACATTTGATACATTAAAATGTGATATGTACTGACTGTTCTGAAAAAGCAATATGCTGGAAAATGATGAGAATGGAAATATATATTGCTTGCATAAATTGTTTTAAACTGCATGCTCTCTTTGTATTTGCATGGAAGCCTTTGATTTTTGGCCTTTTCCCCCCATGTTTTCATGTTTACGTTACATATGCTTGTGTTAAAAATTTGGGACTTGACCTGGAGTTTGTACACTTGCATATGCTGTTGCTTTTTGACAATGCAGTGTATTTTGAAAATGTGCAAATGATTTGAAAAATGCAGTTTTACAATTAAAATGCAATTTTGACAAAAGAAATGAATTTGTGCATATTTAAATTTGTGCATTCTATTTTGAAAATAAAAATCCATCCCTTTTTGTGAACCGGGAGAAATCCCGCGATTTGCAAAAAGGGTAAAAAAACTGATTCCAGCCGTTTGCTTTTAATGATGAACACTAAAAAATAATTTTCTGCTTTTAATTATTTATTTATTTATGACTTTTTCTATTAATTGTTTTGCAGGTAAAATTAAATGAACAAACAAAGAAGCATTGGATAGAAGATGAAGATTTAGAATTTAGGAAAAATTAGAATAGTTTTTTTTTATTTCATTTTAAACTTTGTAAAAATTATCCTTGTAAATACGTTGTAAATAAATACAGTATTTAAACGACAATTGTAACAATTAGAATAAAATGAATAAAATTCCAATATTTTACCAATCAATTCTTTCCTTCTCTTTAATTATTTATTTTATCGTTTATAATTCTTTAAATTATATAATAACTGAAAATAAATTTCAATTACTTAAATTCAGAATAATAAACAATTAAATAAACATCCTTTGATCAATAAACCTTTCTTCAATTATTTAATTCATTATTCATAATTCTCTAAATTATAATAATTGAAAATAGAATTTCAATTATTTAACTTAGAATGATAAATAATTAAATAAACATCATTGATCAATTAACTTCTCTTCAATCTATTCCATTATTTATAATTCTCTAAATTATAATAACTGAAAAAGTAAATTTGAACTATTAAACTTAGGATAATAAATAATTAAATAACATTGTTGATCAATTAATGAACTTCCCTTCAAATATTTATTATATTATCTATAAATCTTTAAATTATATAATAACTGAAAATAAATTCCAATTATTTAAATTTAAGATAATAAATAATTAATAAACATTGTTTTAGCATTGATCAATTAATAAATTTAGCGTTCAAAAATAAACAGCTCTCGACTTGGAAAAGTTATGAATTTTTACACTGCTTTGAAAAATTGATAAAAGTAGGTCCAAACCCTTGCAATGCAATGATGCAGATGGGAGATGGTATCTTAGGTCAAAATTTGGGGTACAACACATCCCGCTGACTATAAATACAAAAAGAAACAGTTCAGGCAAAAGACAGGGATAATAAAATCAGAAAGGAAGAGATCCTGCAAACTCTCAACAAAATGACTACCTGTTCAAAATAAATTGTCAGTATCCGAACCATCACTGGTATGTCAGAGCAAAGACTCAAACAAGATCTAATGCACGATTAACTGAGTTTAGGATCGAAGAACATCACGAAGAACAGGTGGGTACAAATAAAACTTGAGCCTTTATCCTTTGTTTCTTAAACCGTGAACCAGGCCATGTTATAACCCTTAAAAGTCCTAGCTGAAGCATGGGTTAGTTCGAAAGCTTACTGTTACAAAAGGTATCCTGACTCCTGTAGGGCTTGCTGTAAATCCTGAGTTGACGTCACATTTTACAAAATTTTCCTATCTTACTGAAAAAATGCATTTTCAAAAACTTCAAGACAAACATAAGCTTTGCATTCTTAAAATAACATTGTTTGCATATGACTATTTGTTCAAATAGCAGAGAAATTCGCACGACAAATATCTAGTGAACAAAAACCTTTTCAATAAAAAAGGATCACCTCAAGTGGAAAAACACTTCCAATCAAGGGGCACGGTATGATCATTGTCCATCATCTGGGGCAGTCAAGTCAAGATTCAAGGAATCTCTCAAAATGCCAAATAGCCAGGGGTAAATCTCCATCAGAATCAATTGGGGCATTGGACATGAATTCCAGCAACGAATCTTGCATGATCAAACGAAGATCTTCTGGTAGTATGGCAACACAACACTACCGACAGTGGCACTTCCCTATATCTTGAGAGTGTGGACATAGTCAAAAAGTACTACGCATAATCAAAGACCCGCTAGGTTGACTGGCCTAGGAAAAATAAGGGCTTCCCGGCAAACCAAAAGGGTTCGGGCAAAAATAAGGGATGGAAATGAAAAATTTGTACACCCGGCAAGTCAAAAACCTGAAAAGGCGACTTGGGCAAAAAAGGGTATCCCGATAGACTGAAAACCCGAAAGGGAGGTCCAGGCAAAAATTAAGGATCAAAGCGTACGACTATGTCCCGTCATCTCGTCACTTGCCTACCAGAAGAAGATTTGTCATCGGCAATTACCAAGCATCTCATAGGTTGGAATAATACTCGATCCACAGGGCCTCCGCAGGCACCTTCTCCCGCAAAAAACAGGGGCAAATAAGAATTTTCCGAACTGTACAAGTTGCTCTGTCCACCAGGTACCAAGGTATATATTCAGCTGAAGAATATGGCTAAGATACTATCACTCCCCGCAGAGTAAAACAGTAATGGTAGCTCTCCCCACTGAGACTTGCAACTATGAACAAATCAGCCATACTCTCCCAAAAAAGAGTTAATCTACCATCATCCCTGAAAAGGTTTGGTATCCCCAAAAGGTCTTAATATTCCCCAGCGGAGTATAAGGATATTCCCCAGCAAGCATAAGAGTATCCATGGCAGTCTTAATATTCCTCAACGTAATATAAGAATGTTCCCCGGCAGAATGCAAGATACCCCTAGTGGAGCCATTTCCCCAGCGCAGTCTAAAAAAGATTCCCCAATGGAGTTGAATCATCTTCCCTAGTAGATTCTGGAAGCTTATCCCCTATGAAGCACAAATAGGTCTCCCCAGCCAAATTCAGAGGTTATCCTCACAAGAGTCTAACTGGGTTATCCTCAGCAAGTTGCAACTGAAAGATCATCCCCAGCGAAGTTCTTTCTATCCCCAGCGGAGTTCATCATCAAAATCCCCAACAGAGCTTATCAACCAAATCCCCAGCGGAGTTTATCATTAAAATCTCAGCAAAGTATCTCTTCCCCATAGAGTAATTCCCCGCAGAGTAATCTCTTCACCATGTTTATTCCCCAACAGAGTTATTTTCTCCTACAGGTTTATTCTCACAACCATCTTCGGTCGTCATCCCCATCAGAAACATTCTAAACAAAGTTTGAAGACACACATACTCTTCAACAGCAGTCCAGGATTTAACAAACTCCCCGACATTTGTCAAGGGTTTATTTTCCCAGACGAAAATACATTCATAAACATTTCACATTTCATACCTCCTATTTACATACATGATAAAGTGCATACGATACGATCTCATTTATTTTTGAGAACATCATGACATCATGCATTTCATACATCATGACATTGCATACAGCTAACATTTTACCTTTTTTCAGGAAAAGGTCAATTAAAACATGGCTACCATCAACCTTTTTATGTTCCAGATTAATACCTGTAACAAGCCTGGAAAAATATCTGTGGACGACTGATTGTAGATAAATACCTGTAACAAGCCAGGAAAATTATCTACATGAAGAGATTGAAGATTAATACCTGTAACAAGCCAGGAAGACCTTTCTTTCTCAGGTCAGAGATTAATACCTGAAACCAGCCAGGGCAGATATCTCCTCAACCAACCTTTTTAGGTCCCAGTTTAATACCTGTAGCAAGCCAAGAAAATATTTGTGGACGACTGATTGTAGATTAATACCTGTAACAAGCCAGGAAAATTATCTACATGAAGAGATTGAAGATTAATACCTGTAACAATCCAGGAAGACCTTTCTTTCTCAGGTCAGAGATTAATACCTGAAACCAGCCAGGACAAATATCTCCTCGACCAACCTTTTCAGGTCCCAGTTTAATACCTGTAACAAGCCAGGAAAATATCTGTGGATGATTGATTGTAGATTAATACCTGTAACAAGCAGGGAAAATTATCTACATGAAGAGATTGAAGATTAATACCTGTAACAAGCCAGGAAGACCTTTCTTTCTCAGGTCAGAGATTAATACGTGAAACCAGCCAGGACAGCTATCTCCTCGACCAACCTTTTCAAATCCCAGTTTAATACTTGTAGCAAGCCAGGAAAACTATCGGTGGACGACTGATTGTAGATTAATACCTGTAACAAGCCAGGAAAATTATCTAATTGAAGAGATTGAAGATTAACACCTGTAACAAGCCAGGACGACTATCTTTCTTTCTCCCGGTGAGCACGAGTCAGTTCCTAAATCTCAACAAAAGTTAGACTTCCCCAGTGGAATCTTCTACAAACAACAGGTATGCAAGTTCTCGCTAAGGAATCTCCTATGCGATCGACACTCCTGCAGATGGCATCTATAAGCCCATCCTCCTACCAACAATCTCCAAATGGAATCTCTAAGTCCATTCCCGACATCACAATGCTGATACTACACCAAGCGAGTGCAAATTTTTGGGCACTCTAGTGTTCAATCATCTTCCACCTTCGGATCACGAAAGGCACGTAAGCCAATCTACATCCTCAGGTTTAAGAAAATTGAACAGGGGCAACTGTTGTACCCCAAAATTTGCCCTCTCATGTTTTCAAAGGTCTTCCCTTACATGGTTGGTCACAAACCCTTGCCTAAGGAAAAAGAAAATTTTTGAGTGGTGCTTTAAATACCTTTCGATTGGCATTCTGAAATACCCTTCGATTGGTATTCTGAAGGAGCTTTTCGATTGGCATGGATAATTACCTTCGATTGGCATTATGGACAAGCACTTCGATTGACATTCCAAAAATGCTTCGATTGGCATTATGGACAAGCATTTCGATTGGCATTGTGCCAAGGCCTTCAATTGGAATTCTGAAAGACCTTTTCGTTTGGCACCCTGGGCCAGCCTTTCAATTGGCATGCCAAGGGATCCTTCGATTTAGCATTGTGTCAAGGCAGCTTCGACAGGCATGTTAACAGTGTCCTTCGATTGGCAGGATAACAAGTATCTTTTGATTGGTATTAAAGCAGTGACATTCGATTGGTAGTTGAACAAGTATCTTTCGATTGGTATTAGAGCAGTGTCTTTCGATTGGAATTTTAACAAGTACCCTTTGATTGCTATATGGACAAATACTCTTCAATTGGCATTTCAAAAGGTCCTTGGATTGGAACTTCAGAGTGTCCTTCGACTGGAACTTCAAAGTTTCCCTTAATAAGAACATCAGAACGAAATGACCTTCGAATGGCATTTCAGTTCAGGGTTTCCCTTAATAAGAACATCAGAACGAAATGACCTTCGAATGGCATTTCAGTGCAGAGTTTCTCTTAATCTAAGATGCTCTGATGAAGGAAGTTCTGAACACTTCGAATCAAAACTTAGACTCATCACAAGGCCAAGGGCTGGTCGAAGTTGTCTGTTGTACCCCAAAATTTGCCCTCCCATATTTCTCAAGACATGCAAGAATCATCTCCAAGTTGTTCAAGATGGCTCAAGAGTTGGACAGTCAAATCATCTCCTAATTCAGTGAATTCAAAATTAGGGTTTTGTGTTGCATCAAGGTCCTTACATCCAAATGACCTCAAGTGCTCCTTAATGTCCTAACGTATGTTCAAATTCAGAAGGTATCCGACTGTGTGAGTTTTCTCGAAGAAATATGGTGAAAAAGTGTGCTGAAAGTGCAGTTTTTACGCGCTAAAAAATTCATAACTTGAAGATCGTGGCTCGTTTTGAACCCGTTCCGGTGGCCAAAATTCCGTCTTGACATTATCTATGTTTTCATATCTCACGGCTAGAAGCCAATTTCGATCAGAAGGTCTTCAAAAATGTAGATTTATCAAGTATTTTCGTACAGAAAATTTGTGAGAGAAGTTTATTTGCGTCATGTTCAGAAAATCATAACTTGGTCGATTTTCATCGTATCGAGCTGGTTCCGGCGCCAAAATTTCACAAATTGAGTTGGCTACATTTTCACAGAAGGTATTGAGTTCAAAAGGCATTCAAAAGGCCTTCGTTTTTTGCTCAGAGTGCGTGACACGCTGAAAATCCTGAATGCTGAATATTATTTCATCTGGGCCGAAACTTTGAAAATTCATAACTCGGTCAATTTTTATCGGATTGGGCTCATATTTTTACACAAGGTCATTGACTCATAGATCTACAACTTTTCTTCAAAAGTAGAGACCGAATTATGCTCCGATCAATACCAGTTTTTTATTGAAGAACGTGTCAGAGTCGACACTGGAGCCCAAAATAAGTTTGTTTGAGCTGAAACTTCAAAAATTCATAACTAATTCACTGTTTATCCGATTGAGCCGATTTTCGGACAGGAGTTAGTTCTCGATGTCGGCTACATTTTGTTTTCACATTTCAACTTCAAAAGTTTCACTTAAGTCCCTGCGATTTATCCTGGAAAGTGACGAACTCAAGTGAACATTAGAGGCCCAATTGCACAATCAAAGCCCATTTTCTTTACCCTAATTTCCATTATATAATCACCTTTTTTTTCACACAAACCAGAGAGGAGAAAAAAGAGAAAAAAACTTTGCCACAACACTATTAGAATATCAAATTCTTTCAAGAACCCTAAAATCTTGAAATCCTTATTACAAATCCCTCTCTCACTACAAACAAGTCATCTCAGTTACAAACCAACATCTCACTACTTCTTCAGTAAGAGTTAGACTGGCTTGATCTCCATGATCAAAAGGGCATAAAAACATTCATGTCACTACTTTTCCAGTAAGGATAAGATTGATTTGATCTCCATGATCAAAAGGGTATAATCATTCATACATGCCATATTGTGCCTAAACATTAAATTTCTTCATATATTGACTTTATTTGCATTTTATGATTTTATTTAATGTGTTCATAAGATTCAACACTGCAGATTTTAGACAGGATCCCATGCAGGTTCATTAAGGAACGTTGAGGCCAGAACACAAATGGCCAAAAGCCAAATGACCAAAACAGAACAGCTTACACATGACACCAATACATGGCGAGACAGACATCCTGAGAAGGTTAAGGAACGTTGAGGCCAGAACACAAATGGCCAAAAGCCAAAACACAAATGGCCAAAACAAAACATTTTACACATGACGCCAACAGCTGTTTCACCCCTCCAATCAGGCCCGTATACTCCTAAACTTTCTCTCTATTTGTATTATGTTCCTTTAATTAATTAATCGTTATTCTTTTTATTAATCACTAACCAATTAACATTTTTTCCTAATAAAATCAAAAACACAAAAAAATATTTTATTTATTAAAATTAACTTCATCACTTTTATTTTTGTAAATAAATTAATTTAATCAATTTAGCTTTAATTAGATTTAACTTTTAATATTTTTTGCAATAATTAAAATCAATTTAGAATATTAGGTTTTTATTAGCATTAATTCAATTTATTTTATTTCTTTAAAAACTCAAAAATCCAAAAATATGATCATTATTTAATTTAATTTAATTGTTCATTTAATTTAATTCCATTTAATTCAAAAATAACAAAAAAATCACTTTCTTTCAAAAAAGGCTCAAAACCCAAAAAACTCGCATCCAATTTAATTTCCCGCACGCGATCCATTTTTCCATATTATTGTACTTGCTTCCGGAATGTAATAACTTTAATTAGGACTTTATTTATTTATTGCTTTATTTTACTTTCCGCAATTTAAATTAAAGGGTTTGTTTTTGGCGATGTAAATACCCGACGCCTTGTAATAGTTTAGATTTAATTTCCGTAATTTAAATTCCGCAACTATTAATTGCTAGATGTATGTTAATTAGGCTATGCATGACAAGACTTATCCTTAAAATAAAATCAATCGTAGCTCACCATAACATTTACAAAGATAACATAAACTGAAACTCGACACACTCGCACATGCCACTTTTAGGGTACGCCTCACTTGGTTGCCTCGAGGTGGTCATTAAGTATAGGGTGTTTTAGAGGTCGCCCTCCTGTCTAAAGATCCAGTTGCCTCGAATCAGTTGCCTCGGATAAAAAAGGATCTAGGACATTAGGGTTACCGCTAAGGCATCCTACTATTGCTTTGGTGACCACATGTCCCTATAATCGAATTGACCCGAATAACTCCAACGACGGTGCTACCTACTTCTCAATAGTGGGATAGTACTGTCTAAAGGATATTTACACAGCTTAATTTATTTTGAGTAGGTAGAGGTTCTCAGGTACTTGCTCTTTCAAAACAAAAAACAAAAACAACTTTTCGCACCTACACTTTCAAAAAGTTTTCAAACAAACATTTCATCCACTCTTGAGGACTGATACAAGAGTTACCTAGAAGTTTTCAAAACGAAATTTTTTCAAAACCCACAAACACAAGAAAAGCAAACATTTTTGAAAACATAGTGAGCAAGTACCTAAGAGCCCGTGGATAACCACGGATAGAAAGGGTGCTAACACCTTCCCTTTCTATAATCTACCTCCCGAACCGAGAAACATCTCGAAAAGGAATTTTGCTGTGCTTTTGTCCTTTCCTTGTTGGAGAAAATAAAAGACGGTGGCGACTCTTGCTTACCGCGACATTTCGCGAACCAGCTTTAAAACAGTCAGTTCTATTTCCACCGATCACCGAACTGGCGACTCTGCTGGGGACACTAATAAGTGAGGTGTACCTTAGGATTATACCACTCTTATGTTTTCAATTGTATGTCTTGATTGCTTTATTGTTGTGGGCTGCATGGGAGTTTCATAGATCCTAACCCGGATCTGGGGGATACCTCTTAGAAAGTAGCAACAAAACTGTGAGGGAACTGTGTGGGGTATACCGACACGGTTGAAGCAGTTTTCTACGTTGATGTGGCACTTTGGTGAGTACCGGTAACCCTTGAGTCAAGTCAAGGAGAGTACGGGGCCTCCGCGTGGTGTCGTGAAGCATCAACTGACCTTAGGAACTTCACTTGATCATCCTGGCCTCTTTAGGGGTAGTGAGATGACTGACTTTGGTGCAGTCTGAAGTTGGTAGATACTCGATACTACACTCATTGAGGGTTGTTTTCTTGGAATATTTTGGTCGCCAGTTAAGTGGCTAAATCAAAACAATGAACATAGAAAACAACCCTATGATATTGAGCTCCTTAGAACCTAGTTATTTTTGATAGGACAGGTTTTGAGCCCACCAACTTCAAGAGGGTAGTACCCCAAACTTCATGCTGGCCTAAACTCTAAGGGTTGTCTGGTGTGACTTATGTGCCTTCAAACTTGAAATACTTGCCCATACTTGTTATCTGACAACATTGAGCTACTTGCAGGTTTTGTCCATAGTCCTTAAACTTGACTCATTACAGGGCCTACTTACATCACTCCATGTATAGCATAACATCATACCATTGCATGCATCCTGCATAAGGACTGACCCATTTCAAGGATCTCAAGGGTCTATGATGAAGGTCATGATGAATCCAATGTCTAGCAAGGGGCAAAGCGGGTTTATTTTCCTCTAGCCAAGGTTGTGTGGAGATCAAACATGATAGCTCGAGTCAGGGGCTATGACCCACTCGATATGGTGAGCCTTGACTCTTGAAGAAGGACTCTCAACAACAGGAAGTTCCTTCAATCAAGCTACCGGATTCAAATTCTAACAATTTTCTTGTTTACCCCGCGAGATCCTTGAAAACATTGCATGCATACATACACATCATTGCATAGCAGGTACACTTTTTACAGGTCACTTACCTTCTTTGCTGTTTATTTCAGCAATCATCATGAATCCTGAACCATCCACTGAACAAGCTATCAAGGCCCTCCAGGCCCAGAATGCCCAGTTCTAAGAGTTGGTAATGAGCTTAGCCCAGGGTCAACAGGAGTTGAAGACTCTACTTTTGAAAAAGAAGAAGAAGAGGACTGTTTTGTTTAACCCTAGACGCAGATTTGGGAATGGATCACAAAATGAAGCTGAGCTGACTACCCCATCTGTGGGCAAAGACAGTCCCCAGGAGAGAAGGGTTCCTAGTCCTGTGGTCTCCGACAACGAGACGGATTTCAATGATGAACAGTACCCTCCTGCTGAGGATAAGTACAAACAGCTAGAGGACCAGTTAAATGCTATGGAGATACAGAAAGTGCCCGGCCTGGACTTCGAAGATCTAGGTCTATCCTCTGGGGTGGTGATCCCTCACAAATTCAAAGCACCTGCCTTTGCAAAATACGACGGGGCATCCTGTCCTAAGCTGCATCTCAGATCCTATGTAAGGAAGATCCAACCTTACACTGTTGACAAGAATCTATGGATCCATTTCTTCTAGGAAAGTCTTTCAGGGACTCAACTCGAATGGTTCTATCAACTAGATGGAGCCAGTATTCATAACTGGGAGGACTTGGCTACTGCATTCTACAAGCAGTATCAGTATAATTCCGACCTCGCTCCTACGCGTACCCAACTCCAGGGTATGTCACTAAGGACGGGTGAAGGATTCAAGGAATATGCGCAAAAGTGGAGAGACCTTGCTGGAAGGGTGCAACCACCTTTAACTGATCGTGAACTTGTGGATATGTTCTTGGGGATCCTGTCTGGGCCATTCTTTAACCATTTGATTGGAAACTCTTCAGCCGGGTTCACAGACCTTATCTTGACTGGTGAAAGAATTGAAGCTGGCATCAAAAGCGGGAAGATTCAAGAAGCTACACCTTCCGATGCTCAGAAAAAGCCCTACAATGGGAAGAAAGAGTCCAATGCTGTGTATGGTCAAAAGAGTTGTCATGACCAACGCGTAGGAGAAATCCAGATCTCCAATCCTTTGCCTGCTCAGCAAAGACAGGGGCAGCAGCGTAAGGAGGTCACACCCAAAAGACAGTTCACTAAGATCAACATGTCATTGGATCAAGCGCTACAACAAATGTTAAAGGCAGAGCTGATTACCTTAAGGGCTCCTCTCCGGAATCCAAACACTTCTGCTCCTAACTATCATCCTAACGATAGGTGTGCATACCATTCTGATAGCCCGGGGCATACTACGGACAACTGTTGGGCTCTGAAGAACAAGGTCCAAGACATGATTGACGCCAAAGAAGTCCAGTTTGAAGCACCAGAGACTCCAAAGATAATCACTGCTCCTTTGCCAAATCACTGAAGGCTTTTGCTTTATTTGAATTTCTGAGTTGTATTTTTCTTTGCTTATACAAACAATTAATGTCATAGCAAACTTGTTTATTCCATTAATGCATCGCATATGTCTGTTTGAATTAATCTATTCGTATTCATTCTATTCAAAATTGCTTTCATTTTTCTGTGATGATCAACTCTCGATTGAAAAATTCTAAGCCTCTTGAGGGGAGGATGACGAAAACGATACCACGATCCTTACAGTATGCTTTTGGACAAACCCCACTGATGAGGTACATGCATTGTTTCAATTCCTAAACACTGGAGTTATAAGGAAGATAATCCCTCGTCAACCCCTTTGAGCCAAAGAAGTAGGAGTTTTCTTTTCGAAAATTAAAACCCTTAATCATAACCTGGGGCAGGGTAGTTCTCTCAGTGGATCCAAGTGCACAGCGAATAGCATCAAAGAAGTCCTTCCGAGACGAAAAGACAGTGATGGTTCCAGGTAATCATAAAGACAGGCAGTCATTATCTCTTAGAAATAAAAGCCTAATAAGTCAAAACCTATGAAGGAGACTTACAAAATTGGGGCATCCCGCTGACTGTAATCACAAAAAGGAACAGTTCAGGAAAAAAACAGGGATAACGAAATCAAAAAAGAAAGAGGTCCTACAAACCCTCAACAAAAAAGAAATGACTTCCTATTCAAAATAAACTGTCAACATCCGAACCATCACTAGAATATCAGGACAAAGACTCAAACAAGGTCTAACGCACGATCAGCTGAGTTTAGGTTTGAAGAACATCACGAAGAGCGGGTGGGTACAAATAATTTGAGCCTTTATCCTTTGTTTCTTAAACCATGAACCAGGCCACGCTACAACCCTTAAAAGTCCTAGCTGAAGCATGGGTTAGTTCGAAAGCATACTGTTACGAAAGGTATCCTGACTCCTTAAGGCTTGCGGTAAAATGACGAGTTGACATCACAGTTTACAAAAAATTCACTTGTTTTTATGAAAAAAAAAGCATTTTTACAAAAACTTCAAGACAGACATAAGCTTTGCATTTTTAATATAACATTGCTTGCATATGACTATTTGTTTGAACAGCATAGAAGTTTGCACGGCGAATATATAATGAACAAAAGAACCTGCAAGCAAGGGGCATCGCATGATCATTGTCCATCATATGGGGCAGTTAAGTCAAAATTCGGAGAATCTCACAAATGCCAAATACCAGGGGCAAGTCTCCATCTGGATCACTTGGGGCATTAGACATAAATTCCAGCAACGAGTCTTGCATGATCAGACATCTTCTGGTGTTATGGCAACGCAACACTACTGACAGTGACTACTCCCTATATCCTGAGAGCATGGACATAGTCAGAAAAACGCTACGCAGAATCAAAGACCCGTTAGGTTGACACACCTAGGCAAAAATAAGGGTCTCCCAGCGAACCAAAAGGGTTCGGGCAAAAATAAGGGATGAAAATGAAAAAATCTGTACACCCAGCAAGTCGAAAACCTGAAAAGGCGGCTTGGGTAAAAATGGGTATCCCGGTGGACTGAAAACCCGAAAGGGCGGTCTAGGCAAAAATTAGGGATCAAAAGCGTACGACTATGTCCCGTCATCTCGTCACTTGCCTACCAGAAGAAGATTTGTCAAATCGGCAGTCATCAAGCGCCTTCACAGGTACCTTCTCCCACAGAAGTTGGGGCAATAAGAATGGTCCAAACTGTACTAGCTGCTTTGTCCACAAGATACAAGGTAGATTCAGCTGAAGAACGTAACCAAGATACCTTCACTCCCCCGAGAGTAAGACAGGTTCAGCAATACTCTCCCTCGAGCAGAGTTGGTCTCCTGTCAGCCCTGAAAAGGCACAGTACCCACAACAACTCAGCAACGCTCTTCCCAAGCAGAGTTAGTCTACTCTCAGCCTTAAGGAAGTTGGGTATCCCTATAAAATCTCAATATTCCCCAGCGAAGTATACAGATGTTCCTCAGCAAGCATCCCCGACAGTCTTAATATTCCTCGACAGAAATATAAGATTGTTCCCTGGCGGAATACCAGACACCCCAGTGGAGCCATTTCCCCAGTACAATTCAAAATTCTTCCCAGGAGAGTTGAATCAATCTCCCCAGTAGATTTCTGGAAGCTTATCCCCAGTATATTCTGGAAGCTTATCCCCCGCAGAGCACAAAAGCATCTCCCCGGCTTTATTCAGAAGGTTACTCCCCACCAGAGCTTATAACTGGGTTATCCTCAGCTAATTACCACGGAAAGATCGTCCTCGGCAAAGTTCTTCCTATCCCCCAGCGGAGTTCATCAAATTCCCCCAACAAAATCTCAGCGAAGCATCTCTTCCCACAGAGTAATTTCCCGCAGAGTGATCTCTCCAACAAGTTTATTCCCCAATGGAGTCATCTTCTCCTACCGGTTTATTCTTGCAACCATCATCCCCAGCGGAAACGAAGAACTCTACTCTTCAAACATCAACCCAGGATTCCACAATTTCCCGGCATTCGTCAAGGATTTATTTTCCTAGACGAAAATATATTCATAAATATCACATTATCATACACCATGACGCATGCATATACGCATCATATCACACAATCTCATTTATTCTTGAAAACATCACGACATCATGCATTTCATACATCATGACATTGCATACAACTGATGTTTTGCCTTTTCAGGAAAAAGGTCAATCCAAAGATGATTACTATCAACTGTCGCAGTTCCAGATTCGATTCCTGTATCTAGCCAGGGCACATCTGTGAGTAATTGATTATGGATTCGACACTTGTATCTAGCCAAGGCATATCTGCATGAAGAGTTTAGAGATTCGATACCTGTATCAAGCCAGGGCATATCTGTAGACGACCAGTTCCAGATTCGATACCTGTATCTAGACAGGGCATATTTGTGAGCAATTGATTATGGATTCGATACCTGTATCTAGCCAGGGCATATCTACGTTAAAGAGATTAAAGAGATAGCTGGGAAATGCTCTAGATATGGATGCTGTTCTTTTGCTTATTCAGATTTTCTCTTCAGAGATAGCTTAGAGATGCTCTAGATATGGACGCTGTTCTTTTGCTTATTCAGAGATAGCTTAGAGATGTTCCAGATATGGATGCTGTTCTTTTTCTTATTCAGATATAGCTGGGAAATGCTCCAGATATGGATGTTGTTCTTTTGCTTATTTAGATTTTCTTTTCAGAGATAGCTGGGAAATGCTCCAGATATGGATGATGTTCTTTTGCTTATTCAGATTTTCTCTTCAGAGATAGCTTAGAGATGCTCCAAATATGGACGTTGTTCTTTTGCTTATTCAGAGATGGCTTAGAGATGCTCCAGATATGGATGTTGTTCTTTTGCTTATTCAGAGATAGCTGGGAAATGCTCCAGATACGGATGCTATTCTTTTGCTTATTTAGATTTTCTTTTCAGAGATAGCTGGGAAATGCTCTAGATATGGATGTTGTTCTTTTGCTTATTCAGATTTTCTTTTCAGAGATAGCTGGGAAATGCTCCAGATATGGATGCTGTTCTTTTGCTTATTCAGATTTTCTTTTCAGAGATAGCTGGGAAATGCTCCAGATATGGATATTGTTCTTTTGCTTATTCAGATTTTCTCTTCAGAGATAGCTTAGAAATGCTCCAGATATGGATGTTATTCTTTTGCTTATTCAAGAGTTTCCTTTCAGATATAGCTAGGAAATGCTCCAGATATGGACGCTATTCTTTTGCTTATTCAGAGTTCTTTTCAGAGATGGCTTAGAGATGCTCCAGATCCGGATGCTATTCTATTGCTTATTCAGATTTCCTTCTAGAGATAGTTCAGATGCAACCCAGGCATGGCGACATTCTGATACTTATTCCAGATTCCGCCCAGAGATAGTTCAGATGCGACCCAGATATGGCTACTTTCTGATACTTATTCCAGATTCTCTTTCAGAGATAGCTTAGAGATGCTCCCGATGCGGATGATATTCTATTGCTTATTCAGACCCCCTCTCAGATAGCTTAGAGATGCTCTGGACCCGGATGCTATTCTATCGCTTATTCAGAGTTTCTTCCCATAAATGGCTTGGAAATGCTCCAGACATGGATGCTATTCTTTTGCTTATTTAAAGTTTCTTTTCAGAGATAGCTTGGAAATGCTCCAGACATGGATGCTATTCTTTAGCTTATTCAAAGTTTTCTTTCATAGATGGCTTAGAGATACTCCATATCTGGATGTTATTCTTTTGCCTATTCAGATTCCTCTCCAGTGATGGCCTAGAGATGCTCCTGACCCGGACGCTATTCTATTGCTCATTCAGATTCAAACTTCTAAAGACAACTTAGAGATGCTCCAGACCCGGAGGCTATTCTATTGTTTAGTCCAGATTCATTCAAAAGACATTCCAAATACGATCCAGATTCGGATAATATTCTGTCACTCATTCAGATGCAGTATGGATATACCCCAGACACGGCGGTCATTCTACTACTCGTTCAGACGTCAGCAATTAGACACAGACTAGATATGCTCCAGACACGGAAGCTATTCTATTTCTTACTCAGATTCAACCATCCCTTGCATTTCCAAATGGCATCTATAAGCCCATTCCCGACAAGGGTCTGTCAGATCCAGATGGCATCTATAAGCCCATCCACCTACCAACAGTCTCCAAATGGCATCTATAAGCCCATTCCCGACAAGATTCTGTTACATCTCCAGATGGCATCTATAAGCCCATCCTCTTATCCACCACATCTCCAAATGGCATCTATAAGCCCATTCCCGCCATCACATTGCTGATACTACACCATGCGAGTGCAAATTTCTGGGCACTCTAGTGTTCAATCATCTTCCACCTTCGGATCACGAAAGGCACGCAAGCCAATCTACATCCTCAGGTTTAACAATATTGAACAGGGGCAACTGTTGTATCCCAAAATTTGCCCTCCCATATTTCTCAAGACATGTCAAGAATCATCTCCAAGTTGTTCAAGATGGCTCAAGAGTTGGACAGTCAAATCATCTCCTAAGGCAGTGAATTCAAAATTAGGGTTTTGTGTTGCATCAAGGTCCTTACATCCAAATGACCTCAAATGCTCCTTAATGTCCTAACGTATGTTCAAATTCAGAAGGTATCCGACTGTGTGAGTTTTCTCGAAGAAATATGGAGAAAAAGTGTGCTGAAAGTGCAGTTTTTACGCGCTAAAAAATTCATAACTTGAAGATCGTGGCTCATTTTGAACCTGTTCCGGTGGCCAAAATTCCGTCTTGCATTATCTAGGTTTTCATATCTCACGGCTGGAAGCCAATTTCGATCAGAAGGTCTTCAAAAATGTAGATTTATCAAGTATTTTCGTACAGAAAATTTGTGACAGAAGTTTATTTGCGTCATATTCAGAAAATCATAACTTGGTCGATTTTCATCGTATCGAGCTGGTTCCGGCGCCAAAATTTCACAAATTGAGTTGGCTACATTTTCACAGAAGGTATTTAGTTCAAACGGCATTCAAAAGGCATTCCTTTTATTCTCAGAGTGCGTGACGCGCCGAAAATCCTGAATGCTGAATATTATTTCATCTGGGCCGAAACTTCGAAAATTCATAACTCGGTCAATTTTTATCGGATTGGGCTCATATTTTTACACAAGGTCACTGACTCATAGATCTACAACTTTGCTTCAAAAGTCGAGACTGAATTATGCTCCGATCAATACCAGTTTTTTATTGAAGAACGTGTCAGAGTCGACACTGGAGCCCAAAATAAGTTTGTCTGAGCTGAAATTTCAAAAATTCATAACTAATTCACTGTTTATCCGATTTAGCCGATTTTCAGACAGGAGTTAGTTCTCGATGTCGGCTACATTTTGTTTTCACATTTTAACTTCAAAAATTGCACTTAAGTCCCTGCTATTTAGCCTGGAAAGTGACGAACTCAAGTGAACATTAGAGGCCCAATTGCACAATCAAAGCCCATTTTCTTTACCCTAATTTCCATTATATAATCACCTTTTTTTTCACACAAACCAGAGAGGAGAAAAAAGAGAAAAAAACTTTGCCACAACACTGTTAGAATATCAAATTCTTTCAAGAAACCTAAAACCTTGAAATCCTTATTACAAATCTCTCTCTCACTACAAACAAGCCATCTCAGTTACAAACCAACATCTCACTACTTCTTCAGTAAGGGTTAGACTGGCTTGATCTCCATGATCAAAAGGGCATAAAAACATTCATGTCACTACTTTTCCAGTAAGGGTAAGATTAATTTGATCTCCATGATCAAAAGGGTATAATCATTCATACATGCCATATTGTGCCTAAACATTAAATTTCTTCATATATTGACTTTATTTGCATTTTATGATTTTATTTAATGTGTTCATGAGATTCAACACTGCAGATTTTAGACAGGATCCCATGCAGGTTCATTAAGGAACGTTGAGGCCAGAACACAAATGGCCAAAAGCCAAATGGTCAAAACAGAACAGCTTACACATGACACCAATACATGGCGAGACAGACATCCTGAGAAGGTTAAGGAACGTTGAGGCCAGAACACAAATGGCCGAAAGCCAAAACACAAATGGCCAAAACAAAACATTTTACACATGACGCCAACAGCTGTTTCACCCCTCCAATCAGGCCCGTATACTCCTAAACTTTCTCTCTATTTGTATTATGTTCCTTTAATTAATTAATCGTTATTCTTTTTATTAATCACTAACCAATTAATATTTTTTCCTAATAAAATCAAAAACACAAAAAAATATTTTATTTATTAAAATTAACTTCATCACTTTTATTTTTGTAAATAAATTAATTTAATCAATTTAGCTTTAATTAGATTTAACTTTTAATATTTTTTGCAATAATTAAAATCAATTTAGAATATTAGGTTTTTATTAGCATTAATTCAATTTATTTTATTTCTTTAAAAACTCAAAAATCCAAAAATATGTTCATTATTTAATTTAATTTAATTGTTCATTTATTTTAATTCCATTTAATTAAAAATAACCAAAAAATCACTTTCTTTCAAAAAAGGGTCAAAACCCAAAAAACTCGCATCCAATTTAATTTCCCGCACGCGATCCATTTTCCCATATTATTGTACTTGCTTCCAGAATGTAATAACTTTAATTAGGACTTTATTTATTTATTGCTTTATTTTACTTTCCGCAATTTAAATTAAAGGGTTTGTTTTTGGCGATGTAAATACCCGACGCCTTGTAATAGTTTAGATTTAATTTCCGCAATTTAAATTCCACAACTATTAATTGCTAGATGTATGTTAATTAGGCTATGCATGACAAGACTTATCCTTAAAATAAAATCAATCGTAGCTCACCATAACATGTACAAAGATAACATAAACTGAAACTCGACACACTCGCACATGCCACTTTTAGGGTACGCCTCACTTGGTTGCCTCGAGGTGGTCATTAAGTATAAGGTGTTTTAGAGGTCGCCCTCCTGTCTAAAGATCCAGTTGCCTCGAATCGGTTGCCTCGGATAAAAAAGGATCTAGGACATTAGGGTTACCGCTAAGGCATCCTACTATTGCTTTGGTGACCACATGTCCCTATAATCGAATTGACCCGAATAACTCCAACGACGGTGCTACCTACTTCTCAATAGTGGGATAGTACTGTCTAAAGGACATTTACACAGCTTAATTTCTTTTGAGTAGGTAGAGGTTCTCAGGTACTTGCTCTTTCAAAACAAAAAACAAAAACAACTTTTCGCACCTACACTTTCAAAAAGTTTTCAAACAAACATTTCATACACTCTTGAGGACTAATACAAGAGTTACCTAGAAGTTTTCAAAACGAAATTTTTTCAAAACCCACAAACACAAGAAAAGCAAACATTTTTGAAAACATAGTGAGCAAGTACCTAAGAGCCCGTGGATAACCACAGATAGAAAGGGTGCTAACACCTTCCCTTTCTATAATCTACCTCCCGAACCGAGAAACATCTCGAAAAGGAATTTTGCTGTGCTTTTGTCCTTTCCTTGTTGGAGAAAATAAAAGACGGTGGCGACTCTTGCTTACCGCGACATTTCGCGAACCAGCTTTAAAACAGTCAGTTCTATTTCCACCGATCACATTGTCTAATAAGGAATGTTCTAAATAGATTAGAATTGGACTTTGAGGCTGGCAAAGAAGGCAGATTCGAAGGAATGAAGTAGGCTGGCATGACTAAGCAAAAACACATATCCTAACATGTCCAGGTTCACCCAAAGTTCACAATGGCATGTGTCCCTTGCAAATATATAAATAATTAAATGCTGATTGTGGACTCAATTATTTGAATTAAAGGCCAGATTCTTGCCTTGTTTGCTCCCAACTCTACAAGAGCTGATTCGACCAGGGTGATCCTTTTCGAATCAAGCAATCGAAGCAGATGGAGGCTCAATCGAAGGGGCTATGCAATTGAAGCTGGGGTAATTCAAAGTGGAGCTTAGAGCTATCGAAGAGAGCAAATTCGAAGGGAAGTGGATCTACAAAGGGCAAGTAAGCTTTCGATTTTCATCATGTTAGAGGCCCAAACAGCTCATAACAAGCTGGCAGTAACGCAGGAAAATAGATTGGCACGTGATTGAATCAAATATAGCAAGTCTTTATGAAGAAATCAAATCAAATCTCTTCATCATAATGGACCAAGGTTTGATACACAAATGTTGACCTAAATTCCGTTGTCTATATAAACCTCATGCTCACAAACAAAAAAAGACACGGGAAGAACACAGACAAAACTCTACACATCAAAAAAACACATAAAACTCTACAGAAACGACCATATACCTTTGAGAAAAAAGCTTGAGAACCTTGGATCTGAAATTGCACTTAGAGACCTTTTCAGGATCAAACAAAGGTTCCAATCACTTCCTTGGACCTCACTGAAGCAGTACCAATCATTCTCGTGTGCTCTCTTGCCCCAAAAAACCCTGTAAGTATCGCTCCGAACCGCCATACTTATGGAATCGTAAAGCTTCAATCTTGCATCCTTTCATTGAAATAATTGCATATTCATACTTTGTGCTGTATTCTGAGACTTTTGGCATCATTGAATTTTATTTTCATAGCCTGTAACGCCATGCCCAGTTCTAGGGTTCGTGTATCTCGTTTTTGGGGTTTTTAATTGCAGGCAAAATCAATGCAAATAATGGCCATGGATGAGTTCAGGGGAGAGAGACGAGTGCATTGGCACTCTTAGCTTGCGTTTATATGGCCAAGGGAGGATTTTGGAGAGATCCTAGGAACCTTCATGCGGATAAAAATCTGCAGGTAAACGAACCAGGTCTTGTGAAGAAGATGATTACATGGTGGAGCGTGATTGGTTCATTTGAATCAATTGCGCGTTTTTTATTTTTGGCCAGGCATAATTGAATTGTTTCTATATAATATTTAGCTTCTATTCCACTAACAGGTTAACATCATGGCCCAGTTGGTAGCACATTGGTTAAATTGTCTCTTGGGACCTGGGTTCGAATCCCAGGTCCCCCAAAACTTTGTTACATTTTTTCTCCAGGTACTCAGGTGCAGCATTCTAGGCGTGGTTCACCATATGCCCCAGGGATCAGCATGCCAAGTGGCCCACCAAGCAGATTTAGTGACCCAGATTGCACGCCCATCATAGTCCTCAGTCAACAAACATGCATGGAATCACAAAAAGTCCAACAGGCTGGACGTCTGGGCCTGGGAATTACCATTCAAATGCCAACTTCAGGCCCAACACCCCCCCTGAGTTTGTTTATTTTATTTTTTCTTTTCACTACTTTCTATTTTCTATTTTTTATTTTGTTATTATTAACTAATTAACTTTTCATAAAATCAGAAAACCCCCAAAAATAATATTTTTAATTTCATTATTTTATTATTTTTGTAAATAAATTGCAACAAATTAATTTAGTTTTTAATTAGGTTTAATCTTAACATATTTTGCATTAAATTAAAATTGATTTAGAATTAGGGTTTTGACATATTTTTACCTTTCTAATTTTATTTCCTTAATTAAAATAAAACTCAAAAAATATTTTCTTTTAATTAATGCAGGATGAATGCGGGATACGCACTGACACAGCCCACATTCAAATATTACCGCAACGAGATCCGTTTGTGTAACCCAGAAGCCGGTACGTGGATCGACAATATACCGGTCGAAAAGTGGACTAGGTCATACGACAATGGCCAAAGATGGGGGCATATGACAACAAATCTTATTGAATCAATGAATGGGGTATTCAAGGGCATACGAAACCTCCCCATCACTGCCTTGGTGAAATCCACGTATTTTAGGATGGCTGCGTTATTTGCCAAAAGAGGTGAAATGTGGTATGCGGTCTTGCAATCAGGACAACTATGGAGTGAAAGCTGTATGAAATACATTAAGGCTGAAAGTGCTAAAGCCAACACTCACATGGTTACACGGTTTGACCGCCATAGCCATAACTTCATTGTGAAAGAGACAATTGACCACAATGAAGGCCTGGCAAGACAAGAATACATGGTCATTTTACCTTCTCAATGGTGCGATTGTGGCAGGTTTCAAGCTTTTCGTATGCCTTGCTCTCATGTCATTGCCGCTTGTGCTCATACCCATCAAGACGCGCTTCAACTGCTCTCAAACGTTTATAAATCTGAAACGTTGCTCACTGTTTACAACAACAACTTTCCTTTGGTGGCAAAACCGGACTATTGGCCTGAATACAACGGTGATATAGTTTGGCACAATGACCAAATGCGAAGGAACAAGAAGGGTCGTCCCAAAAGCAGGCGCATAACAACAGAAATGGACGATCTTGACAGGTTGGAAAGAAAGTGTGGTTTATGCCGTCAGGTCGGACACAATCGCAAAAACTGTCCGAATCGGGCGTCTGGCTCGACCACATAAATTTTGTAATACAATAAATCTTTTCAATATTTGTGTTGTAAACATTATGGGTTTTTCGTTAATAAAACTGTTCACACAATTTAAGAAATTCAATATAGGAAATTACATTAGGGTTTTCGCGTACAACAATGATTAACGATATTCAATCTAGGAAATTACAACTGTTAACACAATTTCATCTGACCCATGCATCATCAGCATTACATCACTGTCTGTTTTGACTTCCTCCAACCACACATTAGGTCTACCTGTCGCATGCGAGGTTTTTGTTCATTTTCGCTGGATCCTTCGAATTTTTTCCCCCTCGGCGATGTCTCCATCTAGCCACCGCATCAACTCCCGCTTCAGACGCTCCATGGAGTGAATGTGCCAGAATTTCATTTTCAACGCAGGTTTCGTGGCGGAGAATATAACGTAACCATCTCTGCTAAAAATCATAGGCGACGTCATTACGTAAATAAGGGAGTACAAAATAAAAATACAGTGCGAGAAAGTGTGAGAAATTTCAAAGAAACGGACGAATTATTTATAAAACAGCAAAAAACCCTAGTTTTGCCCTAGGCGCCAAGTGAGATGGCGCCTCCTCTTCTTTTTAAGGAGCATGCGCCATCTCACTTGGCTAAAAGTCAAGGGAGGCGCCAAGTGAGATGGCGCCTAGGGCAAAACCCTAGGTGCATGTGCCAAATGAGATGGCTCCTCCTTTGTGGAGCCATCTGAAACATTGTTATTTGCGTAATTTTTTCCGAAACCCGGTTATTTGCGAAATATTTTTTTAATACATGGTTATTAATAAAAAAAATTCCATATTTTTACCTTTCTAATTTTATTTCCTTAATTAAAATAAAACTCAAAAAATATTTTCTTTTAATTAATTAATTCCATTATTAATTTAGACTTAATTCTTAATTCAAAAAAGACCAAAAATACGCTTTATTTAATGAAAAAAGGGTCAAAACCCTAGGACATTCCGATTCAATTTTCTCGCGCATATTATTTTTGATCCATATATTGTAATTTCTCTGAGGATGTAATAGCTTTAACTTAGGACCTTTTATTTACCGCTTTTATTTACTTTTTCGCATTTAATTTTAAGGGTTTGTTTTTGGCGATGTAAATACCCGACGCCTTGTAATAGCTTAGTTTTATTTTCCGCAATTTATTTTCCGCAACCATTAACTGCTAGATGTTTGAATAATAAGCTATGCATGACAAGATTAACCTCTAATTTAAAATCAACCGTAGCTCACTATAACATGTGCAAAGATAATATATCTGGAAAAAAAATACACTCGCACATGCCACTCTTAGGGTACGCCTCACTTGGTTGCCTCGAACGTGGTCATTGAGTATAGGAAGTCTTAGAGGTCGCCCTCCTGTCCAAAGATCATAAGTTGCCTCGAAACGGTGGCCTCGGAAAAATGATCTAAGACATTAGGGTTACCGCTAAGGCATCCTAACATTGCTTTAGTGACCACACGTCCCTTAAATCGAATTGACCCGAAAACACCAACGATGGTGCTACCTACTCCTCAATAAGGGGATAGCATTGTCTAAAGGACATTTGCACAGTTTAATTCCTTTTTGAGTAGGTAGATGTTCTTAAGTACTTTCTCTTTTGAAAACAAAAATAAAACTTTTCGCACTGACACTTCTTTCAAACGAAAACTCTTTTCAAACCCACAATCACAAAGAAAAGCAAACTTTTGAAAACATAGTGAGCAAGTACCTAAGAGCCCGTGGATAACCACGGATAGAAAGGGTGCTAATACCTTCCCTTTCTATAATCTACCTCCCGAACCCGAGAAACATCTCGAAAAGGAATTTTCTGTGCTTTTGTCCTTTCCTTGTTGGATAAAATAAAAGACGGTGGCGACTCTTGCTTACGGCGACATTTTGTGAAAACAAACGCAAACGCGAACCAACATTCCAAAAACAGTCAGTTCTCATTCCCACCGATCACAGTTATTTATGTTTTATTGTGTCTTAAAATTCATGAATATGTGCAAAATTGAAAAATTTCATGAACTTTAGCTAGTACTTGTTGTTTATTCATTTTTGAATTATGACTTACTTTGTGTTTGTCCTCCTTTGAACACTGGTCTGTAAATATACTATATGATTGATGTCTATTTATTTTTTATTCCTTTCTCTAACATCTCTTTATGTGATTGTTTGTTAGAGTTATTGATTTCGAAAGTAGATAATGATCAAACCTTACTTGTTTTCATTGTTGTTATTTTAACCTGTTGCTTTGACTCTTTTTTATGTTGTCAAATGGGGAGAAGCATGTGGAAGCCAAGAACAGGTAATGATATGAAAGCCATTTAAAATGAAAGGGTGCACAAAGATAGGGGGGAAATCTCCAAGATTAACATTCTGATACATGGTGCTAAAGACATGTTTTGCCATCATCAAAAAGGGGGTATGTAAGGGCAAGGTTCCTTCAATAAAGGTTTCAATGATGTCAAAACTATGATGGAAATGTTTCTAGATGATATGGTGGACAAAGTAGCATGAAAAGCGTTCAAGAATTGGTATTTTTTAAAATTTATATTCTGTGAGTCGACTCAAAGAAAGCTCAGGTCGACACATGATTAAAAGTTGCTCCTTTGGGAAGTCTCGGGTTTGGTCACGTCGACTATGTGGTCAACTCATCCTGGAAGTGATGTTTAGGAACTATGCATCGATGCATACCCCTGGAGTGGTCGATGCATAGATCTTGCACTCTGTCATGTGACATCTTCGGGAATGCTCAGGTCGAGTCATCCTTCTGCATAGGTCGACACATGGATCGTGAACACTGTCATACGGCACCTTCTGGAATGCTCAGGTAGAGTCACCTCTTTTGCATGGATGGA
This sequence comes from Vicia faba, assembly GCA_948472305.1. Taxonomy (NCBI): domain Eukaryota; kingdom Viridiplantae; phylum Streptophyta; class Magnoliopsida; order Fabales; family Fabaceae; genus Vicia; species Vicia faba. Next base: position 1,267,469,583 of record OX451738.1, read on the forward strand.
TGCATGGCTTGTATACACTGTCATATGGAACTTACGGGAATTCTCAGATCGAGTCCCCTCTTGCATAGGTTGACCGTTTGCTCATAAAAACTATTTTTCAGTCTATTTGTTTCAGTCTATACTTGTTTGGTTATTTCATTTGGTTGGAACAAGAAAAGTGAAATAGATACACAAGGTACTCATCATCTTCAACCTCTCACTCATCTGTTGACAACTACACATAATAATTTTTGTCTGTCAAGGTGCGGAGCGTGTGTTGACAATGTCCGAAGTAGAAGAATGCGGTCTTGTTCGGGTTGAGTAATTGTGGGTTTTTCTTGAATAAAATCTGAGGGTTTTATCCTCCAAGATCATTGGGATTTGTGGGTTTTTGACAATTCTTTGCTTCATCAAATTCAGTCGTGCTTAAGGGATTGAGGAACTGTGGGTTTGCTCAACAAGGTAGCTACAATCGGTACATTTTAAAGGAAGAATTGGGGTCATCATCTTGCGATCAAATCAGCCGAGTAGAGGGTTTGAGAAACGGTTTGGGTTCTCAATGAGGTAGCTACAACCGGAGGTTTATTGAAGATTGGTGACATACTTGATTCAAATTGAATCAAGGGAAGAGAGGAGCTTAGTTTTCAATTTAACATATTGGATTTGAATTATGGTGATTGTTTTCTATCTCTTGTATAAACTTTGCAATCACAATAGCAATTATCCTAATTCTAACTTCTAGAATTAGGGGCAGAAGTACCCCACGCGAGGACGATAGGGGGAACTGCTTTAACAAATCGCGTGTCATTTTTCTTTCTCGCTCTTTACCATTTATTTATAATAATCAGAATATTTTCTCTTATGGTTTCAGTTGTCCTAATTTGTAGCGCAATAGAATTTCTACTAAAAACTATAGTAATCACTTTGATTGCTATAATTTATTTCAACACTGGAAATTAACGTAGATTGGACTTGGTGCAATTAAGCACACCAAGTGTTCGATAAAAGTCCAAAAGTAAAAAAATTTCTAGTTTCTTCTCAATATTTCATTGGAAGTAATTGACAATAGTTAAAGAGTATAAGTGATCAACTATAATTGAGTTAAGTGTTAATAATTATCATTGATTCATTCCATTCGGTTTTTTGCATATACGGTCTTTTCAATAGAGGATCGTTTTAGACGAGTGTATCCTGGTAGCTTTCACTGTGCTTCAAGTTTTTCTTAAAAACTGATTTTAAAAATCAAGGTATATATTCAACCCCCCTTCTAGATACGTCCTATCGTCTATCAGACAACACTCAGCTAAATTACATCCATGATGAAGTTTCCATAAGAGAGTGAGCACCAACTGAGGAAAAAAGTCGTACTTCACGGCTTAACTTCACTGGCAAGAAACATGGTTTAAAAATAATTATAACATAATTTGATAGTAATAAACCAATACAGTTGCAGAAATATAACAAACGCCTTCGGGCTTCACTGGAAAATAACACACACAATTCACTAGGGAAGACAATTCCATATCGTCTAGACTTCAACTAGGGATTCCAAACTGACTTCATTGGAGAGGGCAACACCACATCGTCGAGGGGAGCCTAAATACAACATTTAATATCAAGACTAACAGTTGTGCAAACTCCTCTGGGGAGATATTATGAAACTTCATGTGGATAAAAACTTTCAGAGAGAAGCATCGTCTCGACTTTATTTTGGGATCTAAGAAGTTAACAATACATCAAGAAGTCAAAATTATGGTGATTTTAAATCAAACTCAACAATTAGGGAGAGAAAAGCCAAAGAGTTAACAGCTGTCTTAACACTTCTTAGAATAAAATATTGCCCTTGTTTGGCTACTCAGCTGGGGAAAATCCGCGTCAAGTCCTGACTAGAGAAACTGAGTTAGAGGCATCGAACCGTGCAAACCGAAAACCAAAATAATTACCCTGGAAAAAGTCTGAACCATGACTTAACTGGGGAAAATGGGATTATAGGCCAAACATCGCACCATATATCAATTAGTATGAAATCCAAATATCCTAGGAATAAAATTCAAGTGGATCATGCATATATCAATAAGAGTATTCTCGGGATACCTCTTGGGGAATCTTTTCAAAAATTCGGAGTCCGTCCATCCTTGGAATCACTACTTTTGTTCCACTTAAATCACAAATTCAAAATTAAAAAGTAATTTGCAAATTCTTTTCAAAAAAAATTTCATTATTAAGTCTTTTTGTTTTGAAAATTAGTATCAATAATAAATAAATTTTTTTGTAAACCAAATAAAATAAGAACTACAAAGAATTGAATAAAGGCTCAAACTTTATCAATAGAATGGTAGTCCGTAAACGGGGAGACTCCATGGATGATTACAAAGTTTGGAAAATGGTAAATATATGGAAAAAGATACATTGAAATACAATGACCACTATTCTCCCTAACAAATTTGAAATCCTGAGCAGAGGCTTCAGTTGAAGTGTGATGAGAGGCTGAGAAGATTGTTGCTTCAATGATTAAGTCTTGTCTGACGCGGTTACTTACCAAGAAATCCCTAACTTTTTCCTAGGTTTTCATCGCGGGTTTTCAACCTATTGGGAAAATTTTATTCTGTTTGTATCTCTAATTTTTGCCTACACTTCCGTTTTGGGTTTCAGCCTATCGAGACGCTCTTTTTTTGCCTAAGCCTCCCTTTCAGGTTTTAGACTTAGCGAGTTGTTCTTTTATTTCTTTAGGCAAAGTATTTCTTAATTGCATCAGCATTCATATGACGTGGGAACTCCCCATCATCCATACTTTCAAGAATCATAGCACCGCTAGAGAAGGCTTTCTTGACAACATATGGACCTTCTTAATTAGGAGTCCACTTGCCCCTAGAATCAACGTTAAAAGACATGATCTTTCTGAGAACGAGGTCACCTTCTCTGAATTCATGAGGCTTCACCTTATTATCAAAATATTTCTTCATTCTTTTCCGATATAACTAACCATGACACAAGGTCGTCATTCTCTTTTCTTCAATAAAATTCAATTGGTCAAACGTGTTTTGGACCCATTCAGCCCCTGATAACTTGGTTTCCTTTATTACACGTTGTTGTACCCCAAAATTTTCCCTCTCTTTTCTCAAAACATTTCTCACCAAAGATTTCAAATGCTCAAGGGTTCTCAAGGGTTAAATCAGACAAGCTCACCTCCTAAGCATTGAGCCTCCAAATTAGAGTTTTGGTTTTCTCAAGGAAAATTGGACTTTTGATGCCTCAAATGACTTTCATGGTTCGTTATAGGTCTCCAAGATTGCTCATACCAAGTTTCAGGTCTTGAATCACAAATGTGCTCAATCAATTGTTCTGATGACTGAAAATCAACTATATTGGATAAAAAGTCAACTATGGTCAATATATAGTAAAAATTCATTATTTTTGGCAAACATAAACATTTTGAAGTCATATTCATCAATTTATCAAGTGTTGATCACAATTCCTCAATAAAAACACTCAAATCATCAAAGGGGAAAAATTGTCAAAATTAGGGTTTTGATTGAGAATGATTGATCATTTACTTTTGACCTAGTACATGACCTGAAGGGTTAAAGCATGATCTCAAGGATTCAAAAACAACATCTTGACCTAATCTCATGTCTTAAATCATTTCTCAAAATCAATGGATTGATAGTTGAATTTTGGATCAACTGATGAAAAGTCAACTGATACACAAAAAGTTAAACCTTGACTTTTTGATCAACATTGAATTTCAAAGATCAAGATTCATAAAGATACTCAAAAATATCAAACACGATCATCAAGAATCAATAAAGTCAAGAAAGTCCACAAAAAGTCAAAATACTTCGAAAAATTTTAAGTATTTTTAACCTTGATAATTTCAATACTTCATGATGATTTTTCACCAAGATGCAAGATGATTCAAGAAAAACTTTCAACATGAAAGTTATAGATCTGGATGAACTCTACAACTTTTTATTATAAGGTTGATGTCCAAAAAATTCTAAGATTTGAAGATATAGGCTCATGAAGTCATGACGTTTTTCATAAAACACTTAGTGAATTTTTCAACTAGTTTAGGCAGATTTTTGACCTAACTTCTTGACCAATTTTCACGTAGTTCCAAGATGATTTAGCCAAAGTGGTCAACACGAAGGTTGTAGAAAATGTTTCAAGGTTTCCAAAATGTCAACGTGAAACGACCTGGCCGAACCGTCATCTTGGTAATGAAACATCAATGAAGTCACCACCGAACGTCTTTTATCCCGCCGAAAAAGAAAGGTAAACATCGAGAAAACCTAAAGAGGTAGAAATCACGGTCTTTCGACCGAGAGATCGGGTAAGGGAGTCTGTTACGTGAGGGTAAGGTATTAAGACCCCACGCGCCCGTAGTACTCTATTGTTTCCACTCTTGTTGTCTAATCTAATGGGTGTGGTCAAATCCTATGTTTATGGCTTAAAGCTAAAAAGGGAATACATGCGAAAGAAAAAAAAAGGAAACAATGTAGGGAAAATAAAAATTATATGCTCGATTGGGCCCTACCCCTTTTCCTACGTATCCCTTTTAAGGAATCAGAGCAGCCGTAGTTCAGCTCAAATATTCTGGTTGGTTTGTGTTTTTTAGTTAAGACAACAAAAACAGTCAAGATGGCTAAACATCAAATAAAACAGCAAGCAAATGAGATGGTAAAACATCGACTAAATAATAAAAAAGTAACATGTAAAAGATGGCGAAACACCAAATGATAAAACATCACACCTAACAATGATATTGAGAATCAAAGTAGGATAACAAACATGTGCGATGGTGAAACAACAGCTTCAAACAAGTATGCGATGGCGAAACATCAACTAAAAGATAACAAGGTATCATGGTAAAGATGACGAAACATCAATAAACTGGATGACAAAACATCACACCTAACAATGATATTGAGAATCAAAGTAGGATAACAAACATGTGCGGTGGAGAAACATCAGCTTCAAACAAATATGCGATGGCGAAACATCGGCTATAAGGTAACAAGGTATCATGGCAAGGATGGAGAAACATCAATAAAACGGATTTTAAAAAAACAAAGCCAAGAGGCGCACAAACAAATAAGATTGATTTGTATCTTTTACCTTGAAGAAGGGTTTGAGTTTATTAGAAGTGTTTTAGGATTTGCCAAGAAAACAATTTTTGTTTTAAAATGCAAAATGCAAAGGAAGGAAAAATAACTAAGGGAAACTAGCCTAGCACTATCCCTAGTGTTATCATACAATGATTGACCCTAAGGTTGAGGATAAAGGAAAATCCTACCCTATGCTAGCATACATGGATTCCTACCTTAATCAACTTGTCAAAGGAAACTTAACAAAATTGTCCTATAGGGAACAGGCAATGAGAGTGAAGTCGTGATCTCAATTTCTAAATTGAGTGACTCATCGATCAACAATTAAAGATAAAAAAAACAATAAACATCCTATAGAGAACATGCATTGAGAGCGAAGTCGTGATCTCAATTTCTAAATTGAGTGACTCATCGATCAACAATTAAAGAAAAAACAATAAACACCCTATAGGGAACATGCACTGAGAGCGAAGTCGTGATCCCAATTTCTAAATTGAGTGACTCATCGATCAATAGCTAAAGGAACAAACACAAACACAACACACATATCAAACAAAACAGAGGGCCTCCTGACATATATCAGCAACAGAGGTCCCATCAGGCAACATAGAACTATACAAAATGAAAATAGAAGAAAGGAAATAGTTCAATACCAAACGGATAACTATCCGTAGAAACTGAACAAGAATAAAAGAAACCCAAAGAACTTCAAGCAAGTTGGCATCAACAGATAAATCAAGTCAAAAATTACGCCATCAGGATGTAAGTATTGAGATTTCCAGATATGAACAGATCCCATGGGCAATGTATAACATTCATAATCACATATATATATATATATATCCTGCATAGACTATCAAATATGCCAAGCACAAGAATAGTGCCAATATAATAAATTGTGCTCCACAAATAAAGTAAAATACAGTAGCCTCAAGTCAAAAATGGAAAACATTTCTCAGAGTACCTCGCACATTCAACAATCAAGTTAGTATTCCCATAAATTGAATGATGACTCACATAAGGGATAGATGATGACACCATAATGAAGTGAGGAAACATGATATCAACTATCAAAACATTAGATATGATAGACAAAAAGAAACAGGCATATGCACAATTTGGTCAAAAGTTAGAGGAATGTTGCTCCTTTCTATCACCATATTGAATTGACAATTGAGTATCAATCAAGGATGATGGGAGCTTGAGAATAATACAATAAAATACCATGAAGGTCAGTAGCAACCACAACTCAATCATGCTCAAATACTTCATCACAACTCACAGGCATAATAGGAGAGGAATCCCACACAATGCATCAAAGACTTAGATTTTAAGCTAACCATGGAAGAAAGTCAAACAAGGACAAAATTAAAGAGTTTGTAACAATCAAAGATTTGAAGTAAAGCTTCCAAAACATGACTAGGACATGACCAAAATGTTAAAGTGTTGATTCTATAACATGCTACACAAGTGCATTCAAAATGCCTCAAAAATTCAACAAGGATAAAAGAAAGAAGCCAAACTCCATTCATGATTAGAACTAACTCAAGTAATAGAGATCAATTACTCTCAAGTCTTAATGAGACTATCATTGAAGTTTCATTTCCCTTCATGTTATCATTGGCCATCTAATGACCTCAAACTCAAATTGAAAGCTCAAGTTTCAAAGTGAAGATCAACAAGAAAGCAAAAAGTCATAAAGCATGCATCAAAAAGTTCAATCATTCAAACATGGGGGATTAAGTGAAATGACTTGAGTTTATGTGGATAAACAGAGCCAACATGATCATTAGGTGCCCAATTATAGGTCTCACTCAAGTTCATTGGTCATCAAGCAAATTGCAACAAGATATGCAACATTAATTGGGTACCTTCACTTTAAAAATACATCAAAAAAAGAAAAGGGCTTCCATAATTCAAACAAAAAATTTCTTAGCATCCTTGAGATGTATAAGAGTCAGCAAACATGTTTTAAGTTCATGGATGGATGAGGAAAGGATCAATCAAACTTCAAACATCAAAGACTAGTTGGCAAAAACCACCAAACTAGACAAGTTTTCCAAATATTTTGTGGAAAATACCAAACCTTATCAATTAATTCAAGAAAAATATTTTTAAGGACCTCAATCCATCCATAAACCTTAAACAAGAACAAAATTCAATTGAAACTCAAGGCTAGTTGCTTTTTGGAATCAAAACAAACAAGGGAATTGGCAAAACCCTAATTATTTAGAAAATGAACTCAATTATTGATTAATCAAGTTCCAATTCTAAACAAATCAAATTAAAATCATACAAAAATAAAGAAAACTCTAAAGATCATAGAACTTATTTTTTTCAAATTTTTAGAATTAAAGAAAAGTCAAAAATAAAATCAAAATTCAAATCTTTAAACAATTAAACAAAAATTCACATCTCAAAATAAAATTCCAATCAAAATTTATAAAAATATCCAACCAAAATTATATTCAAATATTAGAATTAAAAAACCAGCATCCTTGATTTTTTTTTGGAATTTTTGAATTAAAGGAAATATTAAAATAAAATCAAACAAACAATTAAACAATTAAACTATTATTTAATGGCAAAATGAAAACCCTAGCCAAAAGTCATAAAAAGGTCAAAACAAAATTATATTCAGACACTATGATTAAAAACAAACTTATACGATTTTTTTTAGGATTTTTGAATTAAAGGAAATATTAAAACAAAAATTATGAAGCAAACATTTCAAATAAACTTCTCAAATTAAATTTCTAATCAAAAATATGAAAAATAGTAAACCAAAATCAGAATCAATTTCTAAATTATTTTATGAGTCAAAGATAATTTTTTTGGAATTTTTAAATCAAAAGAACTATTAAAATAAAAATAATCATTGAACAAACAATTAATTAAAGTTATGAAATTTTAAACCAATCAAAACATTTTTAAAAATTCCAATAAAATTACAGAAGATATTAGAAATTATTTTGGACTTGTTATAATTTTTTCAGAATTTTTTAAATTGTTTTGATCAAGAAACAAAAATCAGAAAATCAATTGAAACCAAAATATAAACTAAATATTCAAAAATTCAAATGGACCATTCAGATGATGACACCTCATCATCCCTAACCTCCAACCAAACCAGAAAACGCGCGCGCCCATCAGTTTGCACCCGAACTTCAGTCCCTCCAAACAAACTTGTTTCTCAACCATTTTTCATCAAATCAAGTGCAAATTAAAGCTAACATGGCAAGGAATTAAACACAATTCAAATCACATCAAATAGACAGCCTTGGTTCTAGAAATCTCAGCATGAAATTACCAAAAACTCATTGAAAATCTAGAGTTGCAGAGATCTCAAACAAGAATTATATACCAAATGAAACCTCAAATTGCTTCAGAATCATTCATATAACATCCACAAACAGATATGCATGCTTAATTTCAACAATAAACGACTACATTTCAAAAATCAAAGTTGAATGAACCTACCTTAATTCAAAATCTGAATGCTTGATTCTCTCACTCCAGATGCGATTCAAAGCTTGCTTTAGCTTCCTTAGCACTTGAGGATGAAGAAGCAAGAAGAAAAACTCCAAATGCACCACTGAAACTTGTAATTCGAAGAAAAGTGCAGCTATGGAAATTCTGAGTTCAGATCTAGAATATGGAAGTTGTGAGCTCTCTCCCCCGCCTTTAGTGCTTGCTTCTCATTATATATGACATGTAGAGTAGGTTTTTCAAGAGAAATGGGCTTCAAAATGAGTGCATTGCCCAATTGGAATTTTTGCTATGTTGAAAAGTAAAATTTTGACCATGCCAATGCCTCGTGCATTTTTCCTCATTTCAGTTGCTTTTGAGGCCTTTCTTACTCAGATTTTGGTCCACCCAATCTTGGCCCTTGATTCCTCATGATGAGATCATGCTTGTGTTTTTGGCAAATTTGGCAAGTTTTGTCAACTTTGGAGTCATGGTGGTACAACTGCACATGGGGCACGATTTTGCTGCCATTATAGGCTTCCTCCAATAAAAAATGTGTCATGGGCCTGATTAGAAGTGAAGAGAATGGTTGAAAATGAATTTCCCAAGTTTTTGCATTTTGCTTGCATGGCTAAAGTTTAATAAATTGGCATGAAATTCACAAGACCATAACTTGCCCATACTTTTGAATTTGGACACAAATGAGCATAATTTGGTAAGGTATTGAAAATACCTACAAACCCTTAGTTTTGAGTTTTTGCAATTGAATCCATTAAGGTCCTCAAAATTTGACATCAAATTCACTAATTTTGGAAAAAGACCTAAAATTTTAACTTAAGGCATGAACTTCCAAAGACCATAATTCTTGACTCCTTGCCAATTTGGACATGAGACCAAAAGGAGATGAAACATCACACTCTTATCTTTCCAAGCATATTTCATTTTCATTTTTTTGATCAAAGGGGAATAAAATATGAATTTTTGAAGTTAAGTCCTCATTTTCCAAAATTAGAATCTTTTAGGGTTTCTTCATGAACAAGTTTCAACCCAAACCTCAATCTCTTTGATCCAATGATCAAAATGGACTTGAAACATGAAAAGTACACCCTTAAATTGATGGTTGACCAAAAGTTCACTTGGTCAACCTTGACTTTGACTGATTTTGACCAAAATGACCATTTTTCCCCTTTGAATCAATTGATCCACTTCCGTTCAAAATTGATGATCAAGACTTCAAACATATGATCTTCCAGATATATAGAGGCCATGTACAAAGTTTCACTTCAAAATTCTCAAGAAATCTTGATAAAATCCCAAACCTTAGTTTTGGTTAACACCTTAGGAGACTGATGAGTCATCTTCAAAACTTCAAATCCTCTGGATATCTTGGCCAATTTCTTGCACAAAGACTTTTCAAATACCAATGAGATGTTGCAGCTTCCAAATCAAGACTTGTACATTGATCAATAGCCTTGATCAAGCAAAACCCTAATTTTGACTGGTGAATCAAAAGAGTGATTCTTCCTATAATCAATCACAAACTTCAATCCTCTGATGATCCAAAGAGATGGATAAAATATATTGAGATATGCAATAACTTTTGAGCTTGAAAGATCCAGAGGTTTAGATGATAAGATTCTACTTGAGCAACTTGTCAATGCAAACAAACTTCAAAGCTTGTGGAAGACTTGATAACCAAAGTATTGATCCCATCACAATGTATGAATGCAATGCAATATGATATTCATGATGAAACATAAGCCTAAATCAAGAGAGTAAATTTTGGGGTGCAACAGCTGCCCCTATTCAAATATCTTCAACATGATAAGTGAGAAAAGTGACAACTTTCGAGCGCTGAGAGTTGAAGATGATTGAATACAAAAGAACCAGAAAATTTACACTCTTGAAGAAGAAAGAAAAAGAAGCAAAAAACCCCTAAGACATGCGTCAGAGTGAAGTTGTAATGCAGGTTGAAATAGAACGAAAACAAAAGAAGAGTAGACGCAACTAAACTTCCGGACAAATGTGCCAGGGCAAAACTGGGCTTCAAAAAAGGTGATATAAAACTCAAACCACAGAGTATAGGCGAAACTAAGCTCTGGAAAAGAAAATGTACGCGGGTGAGGAAGCGAAACTCTGAACTCGGCCCAAAGCAAAGTGGCTAGAGTGCGTGATTCTAGGAGCACTTGCTAATCTCAACTAAGATAGACAGTATGAAGGAACTGAAAGAATCTCAAAAATGAGGAACAAAAGGGAGACGAAACTCGACTCAAAAACCAATTAGGCGAACCCAAACTAGATGAGTACCAGGACGAAACTGGATTTCACGCACGGGTAACGAGGCGAAACTCGACCCATAGCAAGAGTGATGAGAGCGCATGTGTTTCAGAGCACCTGCTGGTCTCAGATCAATGGATAAACAGTGACGAAAACTAATAGAAGAATCCAAGGAACAAAAGAGACTAATTTCAAACCAGAGATGCAGTACGAACACTGCACTCGGTAAACGAACATCGTCAAAGGGTCTGAGGTATTAAAGCAAAAACGAGACAAAACTCGACTCAATAACTAGTTAGACTAAAGTAGATGAGTACCAGGACGAAACTGGATTTCATGCACATGCGACGAGGCGAAACTCGACCCAAAGCGAGAGTGATGAGACTGCATGTTTCTCAGAGCACCTGCTGGTCTCAGATCAATGGATAAATAGTGAAAAAACTGATAGAAGAATCCAAGGAACAAAAGAGACTGGTTTCAAACCAGGGACACAATATGAACATTGCACTCGATAAACGAACACTGTCAAAGGGTCCAAGGTATGAAAGCAAAAATGAGATGAAACTCGACTCAATAACTAGTTAGGCGAAACTAAACTAGATGATTACCAGGACGAAACTGGATTTCATGCGCAAGGTGAGGAGATGAAACTCTGAGCTTAACCCGAAGCAAGGAGATTAGGGCGTACACCTAAAAACCTACTGAAAGCAAATATCAGGACGAAACTGGTATTTGAAAGGTGCATCAATAGACATTAGAATGAACCGGAGAGGGTAGTGGATACTAAACTTGAGAAGACCGCTCCAGGGCGAAACTAAACTACAGTCAAGAGTAGAAACTCAAACAAACAAATGATTGACGTCAAAAGGATATTGGTATGGGGAGGAAACTGAGATAACAAGGACGAAGACCTCGCTGGGGATTCAATCTGAAGTATTAGCAAATTCACTGGGCACAACAAAAACAAAAATGGCTTATGTTCCAATGCATGTTTGAATTCTTTCTATATAGCGCAATGCTCCATATAATGGAAATGCTACGCGTTTTGGTAGATGCAATGTAATGATGCATGTTTAAAAGTTTCACTGAGGAGTGGTCAATTGAGAAGCCAATAACCAAGAAGTTAGAATCTGACGTGACTTGCAAAAATAAATTGTAAAATCCAAAGGAGAGGAGAAAATATGGGGAACCGCTAGAGAGGGAACCTCGAAGAGATGAAGCTTCGCGGGGAATAACAACCAAGCAACTAGTAGAAATGGGCCACAAACATTAAGAGGAACACGTAGAAATAAATTTCAAACTCCTAGAGAAGATCGGATCGACACCGTAGCTTCTGGAGAGGGACGCCATCTGAAGATTAGCCATTGAGGGAGAAGATCAGGGCAAGACTGTAATCTCTGAAAAAGACAACGTGCGACCGTGTTGAGTATGACACCTAGACAACAAAACCCGACGTGAAGGGTGAAAAACATTTGCTGGGGGAACAAAGCTCTGCTGAGGAAACAGGACTTCACCGGGGATATAGAACTCTGTTGAAGATTTTTGTTGGAGAGATATTTTCTTGGAATGCAACCATTGGATGGATTATGAAGATAGTCACACAGTATCGACCTTACTGGGGATAAGGAAAGATCTTATCATAAGGATTCCCCAATCAACAGATCGGCTGGGAAATGAGAGGTCACGGTGAGGGATCTCTATTGGAAACTCTTTTGAGGATATACAATATCCTCAAATCCAGAGTCTCAGAATGAAGCCTTTAAAAGAAGATTCCTGGGGCAATAAAACTTCGCTGCAGAAACGAAACTTCACTGGGGATAGGTAAAGTCCTATTCATACATGGGTTCTGTCTAACAGAAGAAAACCAAATATTCCCTTCCTGACAATTATTAAGCTCTTTACAGGTGTTCAACGTGTAAACTCTTTTTTTGATGTCAAACAAATGTTTTGCATGCAAAAAGATGTTTATTTTGGGAATGAAAGATTTGATTCGACAATTATTTAAGCCTTGAAGTTGAAAACCTTAACAAAGTGTAGCATCTCTGTCGTGAATGAATCACTGGCCAGAGTGCAAAAATTTCAAAACTTTTCTTCCCCATCTTTTTTTTTAAACGAGTCAAGATGTGGGTGATAAGATACCAACATGAATATGCACACATATTTGGAAGTTTAGGAAACGTTATCCTGTTATAGTATGCTTTCGAGTTAAACCCTTGTTTCAGTTAGGACTTTTAGAGGTTGTAACATGGCCTGGTTCGAGGTTTTTAGAAAAAAAGTTTTTCAAGGCTCAAGTTATTTGGTGCCCACCCCCTTCGTGATATTCTCCTGTCCTAAGTTTAGTTGACTTATCACAAGCATTCATTTTTCAAAAGGATTTATAATGGTTGAGTGATCACGACAAATTCTCCAACATGATTGTCACTTAACTTTTGATGCTTTTGTTTTTGATATTATTTTTCCTCTTCTTTTGATGAAAATTTTATTGAATAATCTTTTCCGGCCTTTTAGGCTCTTCTTTTCCCTAACTTTTGCCGGGACAAAATCTTTTGAATTTCAATTTTGGGAGTCCAGCGGTACGCCCTAACTTTTGCCTAAGCGACTTCTTTTCAAGTTTCGACTTAGCGGGGCTTTTTGTTTCTTTCTTATTCATACTTTCCACTTCGAACAAGTCAATATGACTTTAGGTCTCTGAACTTTTTCTCTTTTTTTTCTCTCTCTTTTTTTTGAAGAAAACAAATGCCTCATTCCTTGGTCGGCGAGGGATAGCCATTATTGTATCGATTCGATCTCGACCTCGGGACTTTGTGAGGAAATGAACATCGTGGTTTAGACATTTTCCTGATCTCATGATGTGAAAGATAAAATGTGGTGATCCTCAGATGGGACATTCCTTCTGAAATTTGAATGCTTGGTCCAATTAACTGAACATCTACCCTGCCCCTGGTTAAAAAAAAGGTTTTTTTAACGGAAAATAAACTCCTACTTTGAAGGCTTAGAGGGGTTAACGATGGTCTAACTCCCTTATATCTCCGGTGTTTGGGGATTGAAACAATGGATGTACATCGTCAACGGGGTTCTACTCAAAAGCATACCACTACATTCATCGTTTTTAGCTGTACTCCTTCCTCCAAACTCTTGGCTAAGCAAAAGAATTGGCACAGTTGGTATCAAAATGCCCGAAAAAATCGATTAAAGAGTGATACTGGATGGATTAAGTAAAATGAAACAATTTCTTCAAGGCAAAAATATTCAACACATCAAGGCTGACATTCAGCCATAAACAAAATCCTATATGCAGACAATGCTAAAACAATCAATCAAGGTAACACATAAAAGTGCAGCAAAGAAACGTAATAAAATCCATTATGGGGAAGAAAAAAAAACTCCAACTAGGTTTTCCAATCTCGCCGACCTGCCGTAATCTTGATATTACCCTAACCCATGACCTTTACCAACAGCACGGAGCTGTGAAACAAAATGGCAAGGCATCCACCAGTATAGTGAATGAAAAATCCTATCAATCACAGAACTAAACACGCCACATGCACAATAGTAGTTGTGTTATCTGTATTTCAAGGGATCAACTAACCATGACTTAGATTACCATTTTCGTATAAGGTCAATGAAGTTTATATGCACATGCTTATCAAAATATTGGACGTTTTTGCAAACAAAATAGTAAAAAGGGAGAAAAGAAACGTATACGTATACTTGAAAGAAGATATTCTATTGAGTTTGAGAAATCAGCCCGTGAAAAAGGCATTTACATTTGGAAGCAAGTAATTACAAAATCAAAGCAAACAAGTGTTTACAAATGGCAATATGAATGTGAATATCCATCGAGTTCTCACTCTGTTATGACTCTTATGACTCTTACGCCTTCATCTTCCTGCTTTCAGACAGATCATTCTTAGATTAGCTTCGAGCTTATTCCAGGTGAAAGAATGAAGGAAAGAAACAAAGGATCTCATGCCGAGCGTAGTCATTTTCTTTAAGTCCCTAACTTTTTCCTGAATCGCCCTTTCGGGTTTTCGATTAACCAGGACACCCTCTTTTTGCCTAAACCATCCTTTCAGGTTTTTAGTTTAGCGGGTTTTTATTATTTTTTATGCAAAGTATTTTTTAACTACGTCAGCATTCACAAGGAGAGGGAAGTACTCTCCATCCATAGTCGTGAGCACCATCGCTCCTCTAGAGAAAATTTTTCTGACCACGAAGGGACCTTCATAAGTCGGAGCCCACTTGCCCCTGGGATATCCCTGGGGGAGAATTATCCTTTTTAGCACAAGGTCACCTGGCTTGTAACACTGAGTCCATACCCTTTTATTAAAAGCTTTCCTCATCCTTTGCTGATATACCTGACCATGACATACAGCCGTCAACCTCTTCTCGTCAATAAGTTCCAACTGATCCAGCCGATTCTGTACCCATTCACTTTTATCCAGCTCAACATCCCTCATGATCCTAAGAGAAAGAATCTCGACTTCTACCGGCAATACTGCTTCCATGTCGTAAACCAATGAAAATGGGCTTGCCCCAGTCAAAGTACACACAGTGGTGCGATAACCATGCAAAGCGAAAGGCAGCATCTCATGCCAATCTTTATAGGTTACCACCATCTTCTGTATGATCTTCTTGATATTCTTATTAGCCGCTTCGACGTGACCGTTCATCTTTGGTCGGTATGGGGAAGAGTTATGATGCTTGATTTTGAAGGACTCACAAAGCTCCTTCATCATTTTATTGTTCAAATTAGACCCATTATCGGTAATGATATTTTCAAGAACTCCGTAGCGACATATAATATTATGCTTAATGAACCGAGTTACCACCTACTTGGTGACATTGGCATAGGATGCAGCTTCGACCCATTTTGTAAAATAATCGATGGCAACCAGAATGAAACGGTGCCTATTGGATGCAGTCGGTTCAATTTTGCCAATCATATCAATTCCACACATCGCAAACGGCCAAGGGGAAGTTAAGACATTCAAAGGTACTGGCGGCACATGCACCTTATCAACATAAACTTGACATTTGTGGCAAACCCGTGCATGATTGTAACAGTAAGTCTTCATGGTGGACCAATAATAACCTGCTCGCAAGATCTTTTTAGCCATGGTATGCCCGTTGGAATGGGTCCCAAAATCACCTTCATGTATCTCCTCAATAATTCTAGCTGCTTCTTTCTTGTCAACACATCTGAGCAGTAAACCATCATGATGCCTTCTATACAACTGTTTACCGTGGAAATTGGTAAACAACCGCTGATCTTCCAAAAGGTTACTTATTTGGTGACTAGCAGGATCGATCAGATTGATCCTAAGACATGGTTGATTTTATGGAGTTTGACTAATCCTAATGATGATTAATGCCAGTAAAGTAAAGACACTTTAAATAAATTGCATGAAGAAAAGCTTGATAGAATAAATAAAAGCGTTAAGTAAAAGGCTTCGATGGATATAAGTAAATGAAAAGTGATAAACTGCTTAAATATAAAAGACTTTGATTAATTTAAATGGTGTTTCACACATACATTCTCAATGATTCGTTCTCTCACGCTGGGTACTTGAATCTAAATGAGTGACTTGTATAAGATGATGAACACACGTGAAAACTACGTGAACAACTAGTATTTATACTAAAACAAATCCTAAGTAACCGCTGGGAAGTTATGCTGCTTCGAGATGACGCCACATGGCACGCTCACAGCCTTCGATGCTTCTGTCCTCGGCACGTTGCACTTGGTAACTGCTGGGAACCGTTTTCCCTCCAACAATTCAAATCTCAAACCGTTCGACCTTGGGCATCAGGTACCTTTGTCAAAGGGTTCCTTCGACGTCGAAGACAACAAGATTCCCACTTAAAGGAATTTCTCTAAGTATCTTGTCATTCTTTGATGAGCCTTCGACAGGATCAGCTGGTCGAAGCCTTCTTATGTAGGAAACTCTTCTGACTCATAATTAATGGTCTATATGATAACAAACAAGGGTGTCGAATTTAAGAGCCAACAAATTGTCCCCCAAGATCGTCTTATTTCGACGCTAAAAGAAAAAGGCATTCTTTGATATTCCATTCGACACCTGTCCTTCACTCTCAGCCACAAATTAGTTTGTGTGCTTTTCGTCTCCTACCAACCAACTGACAATCTCAAAAAGTCATCATTTCACCTGTTCCCAAGATGTCACTTCAATAAGGCATTTGGCACGCCCGATGTCCTTTCACATATTGTCATCATGACTATTTCCCGAAAACGAGGATGCACGCTGCACCATTTCCGTTCTTCAGAACGGCTACATCACCAAATGAGCGCCACGTGCCCCACTCTTGTCTGAGACATTAAATGACCTCGTGTCTTGTGATTTTTCAATCACTATAAATAGCACTAAGTGCCCCTTGTTGGACTCTTTATGCTTTCCTTCATCCAAGCCTTAAGTCGAACAAAACTTCCCGCAAGCAAACATTTGCTTCTTCCTCTCCAAACCCAGAAACCTTTTTTCTTCATCCATCTTCATCTCAAACTAAAAAATGGCTTCACGTTCTCGTTCTTCCAATGTCCCCAGATCTAGCGCTCCCTCTAAAACTACTCAACCGGAAATCTTTTCAACCGCTCCGATAGTTAACTCCATGGGAATGTGAAGGGTTCCTGAACCCATGGGAGATGCTGAGCGTGAAACTTATTCTTCTCAACTGCTGATTCCTGTTGGATACTCCAACCAGGTTTTCGCCATGTCTGGTCCTCTATCTGCATACATTGCTGACCCAACGAAAATCGAGGGTTTCATCCCTGTGCATGAGGCACTCAAGCCCATTGGGTGCTCCAAGAAGGCGACAGACGATACCGAAGACCCTGCAAAAGAAAAAAATAGATCTTTGGTTCTTCAACAGGGGGGTTAGGGCTTTTAGGTCTAGCCCTAACCTTATGCCAGAATACAACGCTTGGCTCGACAAGATGGATAAGTGCTAGGCTTCGATTTGGAAGGGCATAGGGATTTATGACCTAGTCATGCTGTCCAAAACTGGTCTCAACTATTGTCCTGAAATGCTGGTAGCTTCTTTTCTATTTTGGGACTATACTCACTTCACCTTCCACCTGCCTTGCGGAATGGTAACACCCACTCTCTTCGACGTGGCTACTATTACTAGTCTTCGACCAACTGGGGATTACTTTGACCCAGAGGAAATGTCTGAAGACCAGATTGGGTTTTCAGCTACTAAACCCACTTATACAACCTACACCAACCACTACCATGACAAATCGACGGTTGTGGTGACGGATGTGGAGCACATTGCGTTTATAGCCCTTTGGCTGTCACGCTTCGTGTTCTGCACGAAATCCCTACAGGTGACGAAGAAAATGGTCACCCTTGCTACTCAGCTTCATCATGGTCAAAACATCTATTTGGCCGAATTAATATTGGCGAACCTATATGAGTCGATAAGCAGTGGAGCGACTCAATTAAAAATAATAGAAAATAGAGCCAGCTTGCTGCTTGCTGGACCCTTCTGGCTACTTCAACTTTGGCTAAACGCCACTTTTGAGTCTTTTCTACCCCAGAAGACTCAAATAAACGAAAAGGCTCCTAAGATAGACAGAAGGCGTGTCGAAGGCGCCAGGCTTGCCTTATTGACTCCCACTGAGGATGGGATGGAACTCCAAAAGACCTTTGCAAACTCCGTTCAGATGTTTGCAGGGAGGAAGGAATTTACCTCGACCATGGCTCCTTTCGCCAGTCGAAAGTTTGGTCCAGGGTGGTTCACCAGGCCCCATCCCAAGTCATCAGAGGATCCTCACCTCGAAGAGCACACAACAATGTGGGAAGCATTTCTCACTCCAAGGATAATGCCATTGCGCTTCAAGAGTTCAAAGAATCATCTGAGCCTGATTGCTTACCAACCGAATCTTGTCTCTCGACAGTTTGGCATTATCCAATCGCCTCCTTCTCCCATTTACCCTAGGGAGAAATCATTGTTGTACTTTTGTAATGACTACTCTGAGGATGCTGCTACTAAGCATATTAGTAGGTACGTTGGTCGGACCGTACTATCATTGTTCGACTACCAACTCAACTTCCTCTATTCACCATCTTTTGAAGACTGGTGGAAGAGGTATTATGTCGAAGAGTTCTTCGACGAAAAGGATTTTGCAGATGAACTCCAGAAGTCCTTCGTCTTGGTTCTCGACAAAATAAAGAAATGTACGCTCCCTTTCCAAATTATATTTGTCTTTCCATTTCGACCTATAATTGTCAATTATAACTTGTGAACGTGTCTTCTTTCAGTTGTTCGAAAACCTGTGGCGAAGAAGGCCACAGACAGCCATCAGGGTGGAGGCCCCTCTACAAAACCTCCAGCACAGGTAACCAAATTTTTCTTGTTTCCTGATGGTTTTTAAACATCCTGGTTTTCAATGTTGCATTCTAAACCAACTCCATTTGGGGCTTTCAGGAACCTGTGCCTAAGAAGCGACCTGCATTAACGGTTGAATCTTCGAGTGGCGATCAGGATGAATCTCCCCCTGTTCCTCTCAAACGGAGAAAGGTGAAGAAGGCTGCCCCTGCTCCTGAGCCTCGACCTATGATCAAAATCAAGGTCGCAGGGAATAAACCCAGGCCACCTCCTGTGATCATCGAAGAGCCCACGGAGGAGGAGCTAAACGTCTTGCTCAGCAAACCCGTTGAGAGTGACAACTCTAGCCTTGGGGCTGAAGTTCCTTTACAGGAGTGCCTTCGACCACTTTTAACTTAGGTGTCGATGACCACCTTCGATTGTGTATCTCCCTAATCAGAATATTTTTTCCTCTTCTATTTTCAGGAGAAAGCTGGAACTTCAGCACCAACTGGGCATCCTGTCGAAGGTTCTGATACCTTTGTAAGCAGCGCAAGAGAACCCATTCACCATCCTTCTTCTTTCGTCAGTTCTGCTAATGAAGTAAATCAAACTTCAGAGCCACAAGACTCTGCTTACCATAGCAGACAACGAGAGGAGGAGCTGGTGGATGATGAAGTCCTTGCTGAAACAGAGGAACACCACCAGGAGGAAGCTCAAGTGGTCAATGAGACAGAAGAGCGACATGATGAAGAGGGTCATGTGGATGCTGATGCTGCTGAACAAACTCAGCCCCAAGCCACCACTGCTGCAGAAACGATCACCTCGACAAAGCCCAGGTCTAAAGAAGACTTGGCCCTTTTGAAGCAAAATGATCCAATTGGCTATCTGAATGCCATCATTGAGAGCAGGGAAAATTCATCTGACCCTAGCCATGATGCTTCTACTGCATCAGGGAAGTCTACTTCGACTTATCCTCTCGATGAGGTCTTGAAGAAAGTCAAGGCTCAGTTCTTCAAGAAGGATCTAATGAAGGCTTTAGAGGGGGATCCTACTGCCCAGTCTTGTTTGGGATCTGTCTTGGGTGCAGTTGATTTGCTTGTTGTTTCTCCAGAAATTTCCAGCTTCATCTTGGATTTATACTCCATTATTGACCAAATCTTTGCGGACTATAATCGTCGAAGGGGGTTCAACAGCCAACTCGAAACACTGCATGGAAAGAGTTCTTCTTCTTGGACTGAAGTAGCTGAATCGACTTCTCGAATTGCAGAATTGTCGAAACAGAAGACGTCCAAGCAGCAGGAAATCGAAGCCATAAATTAGGATAACGCCTCTATAAAGGCGCAGATCGAGGAGTTGGAGGCCAGATTAAACGCTAACACTAAGCACAAAGCGGAACTCCTTTCGACTGTTTCGGACGCAGAGAGCCAAGATGAGGTTACTCGAGGCCTAGAGTTCGCTGAAAGGGCCCAAGCCCTTGATGACCAGATTGCCAAACTTTCTCAGGCAAATTCCTTGTGTAACAAACGGCTGGAGTTGCAGCGAGCCAAATATCTTCGACTTAAAGCTTTCATCCCTTTTTAATTTGCTCAGCACCTCATTTACCATGTACTGTAATTTTGTAACTCAATGCAGCCATTTCGGTTAATCAATATATCATTTTCCATTTTGGCTTTATGGTTAACTTAGTCATTAACTGTTATTTATTTTGATCTCTTGGAGCATAGGTTTATATTTTTTTAAATATTTTCCATTTACTCTCAAGAGTCTTTTATCTTCGCTTAACTCTTCGACCTCATAAGCTCTACCAGAAAAAATTTGAATAATTTTGAACGGTCCTTCCCACTTGGGTGACCATTTTCCCATGCTTCGATCTCTTCGATCAATGGGGAGAATCACCTTCCAAACTAATTCTCCAGGCAAGAATGTCTTAGGTTTTACTTTCTTATTGTAAGAATCTTCCACTCTTTTCTTCTGAATTCTCAGTAGGTCGAGAGCTCGTAGTCTTTCTTCGTCTACATCCACTAGTTCGTCTAACATCATATCCCAATAAACTTCAGAGGGAATATCTTGATGTCTCTGAACCCTTGCTGATTGAAGACAAATTTCTGCTGGCAGTACTGCATCATGACCGTAAGTTAGCCGATATGGTGTTGTACCTGTGGCTTCTTTTAGGGACGTTCGACAGGCCCACAAGATCTGGTCTAACGTTTTATGCCAATTTTTTGGCTTCTTTCCCACATGCTTTTTTATCAGGCCAATCACTATTTTATTCGCCGCTTCGACTTGACCATGTGCCTGCGCGTAATAAGGTATTGATGTTAGGAGTCTAAAGCCTGTTTCTTAAGCGAATTCCTGCATCTTTCGACCAGTAAACACCGACCCTTGATCAGTTGTTATAGTCTCAGGGATTCCAAATCGGTAGATAATGTTCTTTTGAATAAATTCAATGACATTTTCTTGGTCTGCAGTGACTAAAGGGATAGCTTCGATCCATTTAGTGAAATAATAAATGCCTACCAGTATATAATTCTGGCTCTTTGATGATGCTGGTCGAATCTCTCCAATAAGATCCAACACCCATCCTCTAAAGGGCCAAGGTTTCACTATTGAGTGAAGTTCGCTTGCTGGTAAATGTTGGATACCAGTATGGACTTGGCATTCTTGGCAACCCTTCGCGAACTCAACACAATCTTTCAAGATAGTGGGCCAATATAGTCCTTGTCAAAACAACAACCATTTCATCTTATGACCTACTTGGTGAGCCCCACATGCTCCAGCATGCGTAGTCGAAAGGGCTATGTATGCTTCAGTTTCGCTTAAGCACTTTAGCAATACCCCTTCAGGCGTCTTTTTGAACAACTCATTACCCATGAGTACGTAACTCAACGGCCTATATTTTATTTTTCGTTCTGTCAAAGCTGCTGGATTTTGTAGATAATCTACAATGGGTTTCCTCCAATCTTGCTCTGACAAATTGTCTATGAACGAAATTTCAAAGTTCCTTTGATCAGCATACCCTAGTCTTGTCGATTCCAAATCTGTTGGAGACAGGCTGGTTGCTTTTATTTTTTCTCGAACTTCGATTGCTCTTTGTAATATCGTTTTTGAAATTTTGTACCCAGATGCAATTTGTGCCAAATCATTGGCTACTTGGTTTTCCAATCTAGGTATGTGTCGAATGTTAACCACTTCGAACTTTTTCAATAAATGATTTGCTATCACAAAGTACATAATACGATTTTCTCTTATGCATTTGTACTCTTTTATGACTTGCTTGATGACTAACTCTGAGTCTCCCATTATTTCGACTCGAGTTGCCCCCAATTCCAACAATATCTCAAGGACAATAATTAGAGCTTCGTACTCAGCCTCATTGTTCGAACAAGTACCTTCTATCTTGTACTTGAATGTTGTTGGAATTTTTTCTGGAGAAATAATTAAGACCCCTACTCCTGTTCCATCTTTATGGCTGGAACCATCGAAGTAGAATTTCCAGGGTTCTATCTCCACGTAATTTATATTTTTAACCTGAATTGAGTGGTCGACTATAAAGTCTGCTACCATTTGCCCTTTTACTTCCTTAAGAGGCATAAAGGTCAATGAATACTCAGTTAACGCTAACGCCCACTTGCCAATTCGGCTGTGCAAGATGGGTTTCGACAACATGTATTTGAAAACATCAAAATGAGACGAAATATACACATCAACTGGTTTTATATATTGATTGAGCTTTGTACAAGAGAAATAAAGACATAGACATAAATTTTCCACTTCGCTATATCTAGTTTCTGCATCGTTCAAAACTCTGCTAAGGTAGTAAATGGGTCTTTCGACTCCATTTTCATCTTCTCGGGCTAACATGCTTCCCAAAGTTTTGTTGGATGCAGCTATGTACAATCTCATACTCCTATTGCTACAAGGAGGCACCAAAATAGGCGGCCTGGTGAGGTACCCTTTGATCTTGTCGAAGGCTTCCTGTTACTCTTTCCCCCACTCGAATCCTTCCTTATTCAATCGAAGTGAGGGTGAGGAGGCTTGAGCTTTTCCACTTAGGTTAGATATAAATCTCCTTAAGAAATTTATCTTGCCCAGCAGAGATTGCAGTTCCTTCTTGTTCGTTGGCACTTTCGCTTCCAAGATTGCCTTTGTCTTGTTCTGGTTGATTTTGATACCTTTCTTGTGGACGACGAAGCCTAAGAAATCTCCAGCTTTCACACAGAATGCACACTTCAAAGGGTTCATTTTCAGACCATGTTCTCTCATTCTTTCAAATGGTTGTCGAAGGTGGTCTATATGGTTCTTCCTGGAAACAGATTTTACAACAATATCATCAATATATACTTGCAAAAAAGTGTTAATAAAATCATGGAAGATAGAGTTCATCGCTCGCTGATATGTTGCCCCAGCGTTTTTAGGCCAAAAGGCATCACTACCCATTCGTAAGTGCCTAAAGCCCCGGGGCATCGAAAAGCTGTTTTCGACACATCTTCTTCAGCAATGAAAATTTGATTGTACCCTAAGTAACCATCGAGCATGCTTAGGTACTCATGGCCAGCAGCAGAATCGACTAGCATTTCCGCCACAGGCATAGGATATTCATCTTTGGGTGTTGCAGCATTCAAATCTCTGAAATCTATGCATACCCTCAACGTACCATTTTTCTTAATTACTGGCACAATGTTTGCAATCCATTCGACATACCTCGAAGCTCGTATGAATTTGCACTTCAGCAGTCTTTTGACTTTCGTTTTGATCTTCGACAGTATTTCTGGAGCGAAGCGTCATGGACTTTGCTTGACTGGCTTCTTTCCAGGTTTGATTGGCAACTAAAGTTCTACCAATCCTCTGTCGAGACCAGGCATCTCGTCGTAATCCCATGCAAAGCAGTCCTTGAACTCCTTTAGTAACTGGATCACTTCAACCCTGAGCTCTGGGTCTATTTTGGCGCTGATGTAAGTTGGCCTTTTCTCTAACCCTTCGCCCAAGTTGATTTCTTCTAAAGGATCCTGTGCTAACATTTTGATGTTGTTCGCCAGGGGGTCCTTTTCGAATCCCAAAGGCTCATCGTCATAAATGGCGTTGAGCCTTTGATCCTGCATTCCTTCTGTCATGATATCAGGAGGTTCAGGGTCAAAATCTTTTCTAGGACCTGCAGAAGGTAGCTCTTGGTCGTTGGCCTGGGTGGCCATATATTTTACTTCGGCTTCGAGAGCCGCTATCATCCTTGTTTCGGCTACGTAAGTCGAAATTCGCTGTAGTGATTGTGACTCAGTCATTATCACTGAATTCACTTCCCCAACCAGTTGGCTGGATGTCAGTTAGCCCACTCAAATCAATGTGGGACAAGTCTTCTTTGTCCCATTGAAACCCATGATTAGGGTGCAGGTACAAGGAATAAAAAGCATTTGGCGCTGGCGCCATGTCGAAGTCAGGTGCTGGGCATGGCCCAATGTGAGCCAAATTTTTGTCGAAGTCAGCTCTCCCTAGGTGATTCACTTCGCCCAAGTAGTAGCTCTGATCTGCTTCTATATTCTCGACAATTCCTTCAGGACGCCATATTATTAATCTTTGGTGCATTGATGATGGTACTGCTCCAACACCATGTATCCATTCTCGGCCCAACAATAGATTATAATTTAGTTTAGCCGATATGACCATAAACATAGTTGGGTGAAGGATGGATCCTACTTTGAGGTCTAGTTGGATCACTCCCATGGTGGTCCCTATTCCGCCTTCGTAATTCGACAGGACCATGTTATGAGGCTTAATGTTTTCATCACTCTTGCCTATTTTTCTTAGCATGAAGTGGGGTATTATGTTGATGGTTGCCCCATAGTCCACCAAGATCTTGTTTACAGTGGCTTCTTCGAGTTTTTCCCTTATGAATAAAGGCTTGAGGTGACTTTTCATCACCTCAGTAGGTGGTTCGAAGAAACCATTTTGCTCTTTAGTACAACCATTATCCATGATGAAGTAGCATACTGGCCTATTCTTGGCCATTTCTTGTTCGACTTCCCAGTCGTTCGATTCGACCTCCATCTGGCGGTTGAATTCTCTTGGCAAAACTGAGACTATATTCACCATGATATCTAGGGTGTCATCTGACTCAGAGCCATCTTCGTCACCAACTTTGCCTTGGTTAGGCCATACCAGCCTATTTGTCACTGGTTTCCTCTCCAAAGGCTTTCTTTGCTTTCGCTGTGGGACATTTGAACTTGACTCTGGCTTTGGTTCGTTGACAGCTTCCCTCTCAGCCTTGCGCCGCCTTTGGTATCTTCTCCACTGGGATCGAGACATTGGATTCTTTCCCTTGTAGTTACTTGATACTTGGGTCACTTTGGAGGCAGCAACATGAGGCTCTTTCTTGAGTGTCAAAGATGAACCTCTGGGCACTTTGAAGGAATGCCACCTTTCTTCGCTAGGTCTCTTTCAACTCGATATTTTGAGCCATGTATCAACTGGCACATTAGTTGGAGGCCTGAAAGTTAGTGTCCTCTTATCCTGATTTGAACCCTTTTGATAGGTTCTTTTGGGATCATGTCGAACATCAGAACCTTCCTTTCTTTTGTTTGCTGCTCTCACACCTTCAATGTGTTCAGCAGCTTTCTTGTCAAAAATAGAGCTGCACCGAGGACACATCATCACTTCTGATTTTTTCTTCTGTCATCGTTGCAAAAATTCTGCCAGATTTTCGTTTTCCCGAGGGAAAGCCGTTCGGTTTGCTTGCTCTTGCCTAATGGCCTCCTCTGAAACTTTTGATTCAGAGATTTCGACCATGTTGACATTCATATTGTCTTTAGTAGCAAGAGTCATCTGCTTCATTTGGGCCTCCAGGTCTTCTGTCTGGCCTTGCGCTGCAGCCAAGTAGGAAATGGGTTTATCTCCAGATTTTGAGGCTCCACCTGTCTCCAGTTTCGGGCCTTCAGCAGCTTTTTGGACTGCTTCGATTGTCTTTCTAGAAAGATTCCCAGAAAAACTGCCAAAGATTGGCATGTTGATATGATCTTTGGGGACTTTGACCATAGTTATTCCTGGCCTTTTCACCTGACTCCTGGAAGCCTCGATCACATTCACCTCTGAAGGTTCAGCATAGTGGGCTTCAGCCTGCAAAGGGTTAGAGTCCACAGTCATAGGGGGCTTATCAGCGAACTTCAACTTCCCTTCTTCGATAGCATTTTGTACGAGATCCCTGAAAAGAAAAATTGAGATGTTTTATGACCCAGAAAATTATGATATTTACAAAATCCTCTTTTCTTTCTTTGATCAAGAGGAGGCACTTTTACCCCTGGGGGTATTATCATTTGGCCATCTTTTACAAGTAAGTCAAAAATTTCATCACATTTTGTAATATCAAAACTGTAAGTCTTTTTAGGGAACCTATCATTGGCCCTTTCAGGACCAGTGTGGTTTTTTCCACTTGAGGGGACTAGTAGTTTGCAAGAGTATGGTGGCCCTTGTTTTAACTCAGCTAAAGCGACCTCACTTTCTTCGACGGTTATAGGTTCATCGAATGTTTCTGGATCTTCATCGTCCATTTCGACATACGCTATCCTTTCTCTTTTATGAGTTTTTGTCGCCCTGGCTTTTTCAGCTTTAAGGCATTCTACCTGTCAAACCCTATCGGCCAATTGGGCCATGTCTCTCAGGTATTGAGTGTCTAATTTCTTCCTAATGGAGTAATCTAGACCTCCTGCGGCTATTTCTACTAACTCATGTTCTGGCACTTGCGTAAAGCATCTTGCCTTGAGCAACCTAAACCTATTTAAATATTCGTCTATAGGTTCAGTGAATCGCCTCTTCACACTGGCCAACTCTTTCAGGCTTATCTTGGTTTTTCCCATGTAGAATTGCTCATGGAATAGTCTCTCCAACTGGGTCCAATGGTGGATCGAATTGGGGGGGAGAGTTGTGAACCAAGTAAACACATTCTTTGTTAGGGAACTTGGGAAATACTTAATCCTCAGGTTCTCATTGTTTGAAATCTCTCCTGCTTAGATCAAGTATCTTGCCACATGTTCGACAGTGGATTCTGTCGTGTCCCCTGAAAACTTAGTGAACTTAGGGACCTTGCATCTCGGAGGCAAGTCCGTTTGTAACACATATTCTGACAGCAGGGATGTAAATTTGGGCCTACGGAAGCCCGTATTCATCCCATTTTGCATCATGATTCTTTCAATCATGGCTGTCAAGTTATTTTCCAAACCCATATTTTGGTATTGGATCTGCTGAACTACTTCGTCAGTGTTTTGGTTTCTATTAACCATCCTTACTTTCGGGGCTATGACTCTAGGCTCTTCAACCCCGGGTTGTTCCATTCGTACCCTAAGGTTTTCTTCGACAGGCTGCTAGACTTGGTTAATAGTGGTTTCTTCCTCTAGAAGTATACCTTGGTTTCCCGTTATCTGTGCCCTTTGGGGCTATCGAATAGGTTGGGGTACCCCAAAAAATTTAGCCAGACGCGCCATTTGCGCTGTCATTTGCTGATTCGACTGGGTGGTATTTTGTATTAGAGTATTTAGCACTGTGCTTAAAGTTTGTGCCAACATTTGAACCATATCGTGGTTGCTTTCGTCGATTTGCTGCCTCAAGACTGCTGTCGAGGCATTCGTAAGGCCATGCATTACTTGGGACGTTCCTCCTAAGAGTTAGGTGCTACCCTTGTTCGCCATACCAACCCCAGAGCCTTGGAGTGGCGAAGAGGCGCTCACTAAGGGTTCTGAAAAAGTGGACGTAGCATTCATCAGGCTAGCCAATTCAGAAGTTGGCATGCCATAGAGTGGTTCTCGATTTAAACCGACTATCGAAAAACCTGGGGGAACATATGGCCTAGTTCCTTGGTTTCCCCTTGGTGGGGGAGTTCCCAAAGGCATTCTGGGGCCTGTAAATGGAGGTAATGGCCCTGTTTGTGTAACTGTTACTGCTGGTGTTGAACCAGCGATTACCGCTTCACTTACGGTTGGGATAACCGTTGCTCCCACGTTTGTTTGTGGGATTTCTCCATTGTTTGGCAGATTCGCCATCTCTTCACTTCTTCTCCTAGTATTGGTTTCGTTGGTGTATATTCTACCACTTCTCAATAACATGCAATACTCTCGAAAAAGGAGGATATTTTATATAAAATGGTTAATCGTAAAAATCAACACAAGGTCCCACCGGGTGTGCCAATTTGTTTACCGTGGAAATTGGTAAACAACCGCTGATCTTCCAAAAGGTTACTTATTTGGTGACTAGCAGGATCGATCAGATTGATCCTAAGACATGGTTGATTTTCTGGAGTTTGACTAATCCTAATGATGATTAATGCCAGTAAAGTAAAGACACTTTAAATAAATTGCATGAAGAAAAGCTTGATAGAATAAATAAAAGCATTAAGCAAAAGGTTTCGACGGAGATAAGTAAATGAAAATCGATAAACTTCTTGAATATAAAAGACTTTGATTAATTTAAATGGTGTTTCACACATACATTCTCAATGATTCGTTCTCTCACGATGGGTACTTGAATCTAAATGAGTGACTTGTATAAGATGATGAACACACACGAAAACTACGTGAACAACTAGTATTTATACTAAAACAAATCCTAAATAATCGCTGGGCAGTTAAGCTGCTTCGAGATGACGCCACATGGCACGCTCACAGCCTTCGACGCTTCTGTCCTCGGCACGTTGCACTTTGTAACTGCTGGGAATCGTTTTCCCTCCAACAATTCAAATCTCAAACCGTTCGACCTTGGGCATCAGGTACCTTTGTCGAGGGGTTCCTTCAACGTCGAAGACAACAAAATTCCCACTTAAAGGAATTTCTCTAAGTATCTTGTCATTCTTTGATGATCCTTCGACAGGATCAGCTGGTCGAAGCCTTCTTATGTAGGAAACTCTTCTGACTCATAATTAATGGTCTATATGATAACAAACAAGGGTGTCGAATTTAGGAGCCAACAACAAAAAACCATCACTGAGAAAGAACTTGGCTGAAAATCTTCTCAAGAACTTCTTATCTGTGACGGATGCCTCTTCAGGGTACTCTTGTGTTTCAAGATATCGTTTAATATCATAAAACCAAGGATTACCATTTGATTCCAAACTAGCCTCAAAACAGAAAGCTGGCTCACTCAAACTTCTGATGGTAAGGGAAGGTGCCTCATTAGCCCATTTAACCTTGAACATGGAGGACAAAGTTGCCAGCGCATCAGCTAGATTGTTTTCTTCTCTGGGAATGTGTTCAAATGTGATCTCTTCGAAGTACAGAATCAGCTTCATAACATGCTCACGATAGGGACTTAGGTTCTTATGGTGAGTTTCCTAATCTCCATTAATCTGGTTGATAACAAGATTGGAATCCCCGTAAATTTTCAAAAATTTGATGTGCAGGTCGATCGCCGCTTCAATGCCATAAATGCAAGCCTCATATTCGGCCATGTTGTTAGTGCAATCGAAACAAATATGAGCCATGAAAGGAATATGGTATCCCTCATGGAAAGTGATAATAGCTCCGACACCGTTGCCCATGGCATTGGAGGCACCATAAAAAACAAGCGTCCAACGTGATCCCGGCTCGGGTCCTTCGTCTGGGTCTGGCATGTTACAATCCCGAATATACACAATTTCCTCATCTGGAAAATCAAATTTCATCGGTTCATAATCGTTCATGGGCTGATGAGCAAGATGGTCTGCCAGTACACTACCCTTAATTGCTTTATGAGTAGTGTATTGGATATCATATTCGGTGAGTATCATCTGCCAACGGGCTACCCTGCCTGTAAGAGCTGGCTTCTCAAAAATGTACTTGATTGGATCCATTTTGGATATCAAGTAGGTGGTGTGAGTTAACATGTATTGCCTCAAATGTTTGGTGGCCCAGGCAAGTGCACAACAAGTCTTTTCCAACAATGAGTACCTCGACTCGCATTCCGTAAACTTCTTGCTCAAGTAGTAAATAGCCTGATCTTTCTTTCCTGTCTCGTCGTGCTGACCGAGGACACAACCCATTGA
This sequence comes from Vicia faba, assembly GCA_948472305.1. Classification (NCBI taxonomy): domain Eukaryota; kingdom Viridiplantae; phylum Streptophyta; class Magnoliopsida; order Fabales; family Fabaceae; genus Vicia; species Vicia faba. The sequence goes on from OX451738.1 coordinate 1,267,499,739, forward strand.
GCTCTCCAACACAGTTAGATACATGATTAGTGTCCTTCCTTCCACTAGCGGCATGAGTATCGGAGGTTCTTGTAAATACTCCTTTATTTTGTCAAAGGCCTTCTGACAATCCTCATTCCATTTCACTGTCTGACTTTTCTTCAACAACTTGAACAAAGGTTCACAGGTGGCTGTGAGATGAGAAATAAATCTAGAAATGTAGTTTAACCTTCCCAAGAAACCACGTACTTCTTTCTCTGTCCTTGGTTCAGGCATTTCTTGTATTGCTTTTACCTTGGCCGGGTCCACCTCGATACCTTTTTCACTTACAATAAAACCCAACAGGTTGCCGGATCTCACCCCGAAGGTGCACTTATTCGGATTCAACCTCATCAAGAACTGCCTCAGTCTCTCGACCAATTTTTCCAGATGAACAAGATGTTCCTCTTCCGTGTCAGACTTAGCAATCATATCGTCCACATATACCTCAATCTCTTTTTGAATCAAATCATGAAAGAGAGTGACCATGGCGCGCTGATATGTTGCCTCGGAATTTTTCAAACCAAACGACATCACTTTATCGCATAAAGTTCCCCAAGGCATGATAAATGTTGTCTTCTCCATATCCTCCGGAGCTATCTTAATTTGATTGTAACCCGAAAAACCATCCATGAACGAAAACACTTTGGAATGAGCAGTATTATCAACCAACACATCAATATGCAGAAGAGGGAAGTCATCTTTAGGGCTGGCCCTGTTCAAATCCCTATAATCCATGCACATCCTGACCTTACCATCCTTCTTGGGCACATGCACAATATTTGCAATCCATGGCGGATAATTGATGACCTTTAAGAAATTCGCGTCTAACTGCTTCTAGACCTCCTCTTTGATCTTCTTGGACATCTCAGGATGAGTTCTTCAGAGCTTTTGCTTGACATGAGAACAACCTTCTTTGAGCGGTAGTCGCTGCACCACTATGTCTGTATCCAACCCAGGCATATCCTCGTAAGACCAAGCGAAGATATCAGAATACTCACGGAGTATCTCAATCAATCTGACCTTTATACTTTCTTCGAGATCTGCCCCTATCTTGACTTCTCTTCTTACCTCTTTTATGCCAATATTCACCACCTTAATCGAATCCTGATTCGGCTGGATAACCTTCTCCTCTTGTTTTAACAATCTTGCTAATTCCTCAGGAAGATCACAATCCTCAAATGCTTCTTCTTCAGCTTGATAAATAGGAGTATCGAAGTCATAATGAGCCATAGCAGAGTCGTTATCAATATAATCGATGGTGGAAGTGCATCTGCATGAATGACATTTTGGCATTTTTTAGTGATAGTGTGTGAAAAGAGAAACATTGCCATTCAAATAAAAAAGAAATGGATCAAAATTTTGAATGCAAACACATCCTTTATTTCATGATAAACTTTTTGAAAATAAACATGCTCGCCCTACACAAATGATCCACCACGCCTTGGGCAGAGCGTAGTAATTATGATATGATAATAAAAGAAAATAAGAAAATTACTCCTCAGCGCTTGAAACTTGGATAACATCCACAGAACTCTAGTTGTTGAGTGTCTGGCCTGGAATACTCGGACGAATCCAATCTTCGATATTGTAGCCATCAACCCTATCGTCACCAATTGCATTGACGTGTCCTTCTTGAGTAGCACAAGGACGGGAAAACTTCACAGGAGTAGATAAACTAGATGCTCTGGGAGTTGTACTCTGCTGACCTGGGCTAAAACCAAGACCAAATTTATTAAATTTTGGGGTAACGTCCAGCACCTGACCCCAACCTTCAGGGTTACCATTTTCCACCACAGCTCTCGCATCCTTGAGAGAAGAAATAACAGTTTCAGTCTTCCTTTTCTGCTCTGGAGGGGGAAAATTGACAGCATGAACTGTCTCAAACGCCTGAAATAGAGTCTCATGTATCTCGCCTTCAACTTAAACATAGCAGAATGATGTCAAATGACTCACGATGTGCTCTTCCTTTCTGCACAAAGTTATCACCTTTCCCTCTGTAGGATACTTGAGTTTCTGATGAAGAGTAGAAGTGACTGCCCCTGCTCTATGAATCCACGGCCGCCCCAACAAACAACAATAAGCTGGCTGTATATCCATTACAAAAAAAGTAGCCGTGAAGGTGCGAGGACCAGCCTTGATTGGTAACTCCACCTCCGCAAACACTGACCTTCGAGACCCATCAAACGCCTTCACCATCAAATCACTAGGGCGCAGCTCCCGTCCAAAATAATCAATCTTCATCAATGCTGACTTAGGAAATACATTCAAAGACGACCCTGTATCCACCCAAACCCGGGATAAAGTAGTGCCCCTGCACTCCATTGAAATATGCAACTCTTTGTTATGGTTTCGTCCCTCCGGAGGAAGATCAAAATCTGTGAAGCCCAGACCATTACCGGCAGATATGTTAGCACAAACATTCTCAAACTGATTGACTGTTATCTCATGTGGCACGAACGCATTCTTTAACAACTTCATCAAAGAATTTCTATGAGGTTCTGAATAAATTAATAGAGACAAGATAGACATCTTAGAAGGAGTATGGCTCAGATGATCAATTATGCTATAATCACTCTTTCTGATAATTCACATTAACTCTTCAACCTCATCGGGATTGGTTGAGTCACATTGGCTGGCGTAACCCTTGGATTACCAATCAACGCCTGTTGTTTTCCTTTTTCTCTTGCAGAAGCATCTTCCGTATCTTGCACATTGGAAGGACCAAATACTCTCCACTTCTAGTCATTCGACCCACACCAGAAAAATTATGAACTTCTCCTTCATTATCTTCAGCACGTTCTTCCTCAGACAAACGAGTACTTACCTCCTACTTCACCCCATGGTAATAAACATCAGCACCATAATGCCATGGGATGTCCTTCTCACTGGCATACAGCATGGGACCGGGTACCGTAATCATCAAAGGAGGTGCCCTAGATGGGGTATGAATATGCACAGGGGTGTAAGGAATAGATACCACAATAACATCTTCTTCGGTAACCTTACGGTAGCTCGGTTTTTATCGAATTGCAGGGAACCCTCCTTTATCATCAACTGGATACCGACTTTTAAATCATCACAACCCTTTGGTTTCTCTCTACACTTGGCACACTCTGAAGTACAACCCGGGAAAATAGAATTTGAAATTCTGGCTGCAGATACTCAATGTCACGTTCAATGTTATGACACCGTATCTGACTTTCTATAAGACAGTAAATACAAAAACAGTAAAGAACACAGTCAATTGTTTACCCAGTTCAGTGTGCAACAACACCTACTCTGGGGGCTACCAAGCCAGGGAGCAAATCCAATATAAGAGATATTAATTCAGGAATAAACCAACCAGTTTATCTCCTTCACTTAAGACCTACCCAATGCAACTTCAATCTAAGTACAACTTAAACCTGAGTTCCTACTCACTCCCCCTCAATCACAGCAGTGATACTTAAAACAATTGACTAATGAATTAATGAAGACACTCTTCAAAACATACACTTGATTATGCTTCACAGCTTTTTAATCAAGCAACACAAACACTCTTGCTTCACAACTTTGAGTGATACATAAACCTAACTTGACTTTGCTTCGAAGCTTTAGTCAAGAGACACAAAACACTCTTGCTTCAAAGCTTTGAGTGGTACAAAAACCCTTACAAACAAAACCTATTCTAAGTCACTTATCAAAATGATAGTTGCTTGGATTACAGCAGTTAAAACTATACAGTTTCTAATTGATCTTCAGTCCAAAGAGTTATTTTCCAAACAGCAGACCTGTTGAATATATAGCAGCTGTTTCTTCAGTTAGGGTTTCCACAAAAAGCTAGGGTTAATTAGGTTTAACAATAACACTTGGTCACAAGACTTTATCAACTAGTTTAGGGTTGAGCTAGGTTAACCCAAAGACAACGGGAGATTCTGTTCTGGAAGGAATGAGCCAACTTCCTGAAAAATCTCATAATTAACCAAATTGCACTACTGTTAGATCAGTACAGGATGTCTTAACATTTGTTATGACATCTGAATTCCTGTTTACTGATTTTGGTAAATGTGATCATTTTGCAAAATGCTCAGATACACACTCATAAACAGCAGTACTTGTATGCCACTATTTTTATGCAAGGTACCTAATAAACCAGTACCTAATAAATCAGAATGTTATGACATTAGTCATGACATTCACACACCTGGTTTTACCAAAAATGCATGCCAATAACTAAACACCTACAGACTCCCCCTTTGGCAGATTTTTGGCTAAAGCCCCTAAGCAATCAGAGAATAGATAGCAGCAGAATAAATGTGACTGCAGAAAAATATAGTGTTTATCAAGTAATTAACCACGGAATATCTCCCCCTCTTTAGCCACAAATGGGCCAAAGATACATGTTCTTAAAAGTTATACAGTCATCCCAAACAAAGTAGTAAAAACAACAACTAAAATCTGAACACACTTGCAAACTCCACCAGGAACCAGCATCAACTCCACCAACCTTTAAGCACTGTCCCCTTCAGAGGAGCTACTTTCTTCAGTATTGAGTTGATCTTCAGAAGCACCCTCTTCCCTTCTGTTTCCTTCAGCCTCCTCCTGTTCTAACCTGGCAATTAGGTTTTCTAGAGTCTTTTTCCTAGTCTCCAGCTCTTTGCAGGTCTCTTTCAATACAGCTATAACATCAGATGTTTTGGACTGAGTTTTTACAGATGATGTCTCAGCTGATGTTATGACAATATCAGGGACATGAGATCCCTGAAAAAGCTTGTAGTGTAACCCAAGAGCAGGAGCTCTTTTGCAAGCAGTATCTCTTGCCACCAGGATATCAGGGTACTGTGCAAGGATAATTCCACAAAGGAGGGAGGGAAAGGCAATAGGGCCTTTGACAGCAAAGCTACCAGCATGTTTTAAAGTTTGTTCAAAAATATACCTGCCATAGTCAAATTCAGTCTTGGTTCCCACAGCATAAATGAATCTCCCCAAACCTGTGGAGATAGTTGATTTGTGGTTGGTAGGGACCCAATTGGCTGCACCAATCTTGTGCAGGATGGCAAATTTCATGCTTAGTTTGCTGGCATTCAGCTTGCCTTTCAAGGGCCAGCACTTGACTTGTCTTGCTGTGATGGTTTGGCATACTTCATTGTCAGTGACTTCCAGTTCAGGGCAATCCTCATTTGATCTTCCAAGAAATTTGTTAATTTCTGATGGAGAGAAATTAACCCTTCTTCCTCTAACATAAACACATTCAAAGTCAATTGGCCTTCCATCAGCACATTCATCAGACAAGTTCACTATAAATTCCTTGACCAGATTTTCAAAGCACTTGGTAAATTTTACCACAGTCTTCATTAGTCCAGCAACTTTGATCAGGTCCATGATTTCCTTGCAATCCATGGCACCATTGTTTAGTTCTCTTTCTAAAGCTATTCTCTTTGAGCAAACATACTTCCATCTGTTGGCATTGTCAGGGTGGTGAAAAGAGATGTTGTCTGTTGGGACTTCAGGAACTCTAGCCATTTTGCTGGAAGGGAGTTTCCTTCTGATAGGAATCTCTTCAGTATTAATTTCAAACTCTGATTCCTCATCAGAATCAGAAGACTCAGGTTCTTTTCTCTTCTTTGTAATTGGTTGTCTAGCAGGTTTTAAGAGACTCCCAGTATGCACTTGGGTTTTCACCTTCCCTTTGGACATTCCAGTCTTCACAGTACCAGTCTTCCTTTCAGACCTGGTTTTCTTATCAGTAGGTTTCTCTTTGTTCAGACCTTTTGCAGCATCTTGATTGCCCTTCCTGTTCATCATTCTCCTAGTTATGCTAGGGTTGATATTTGCAATCAGGTCATTGTCTGAGTATTCCTCATCCACGTCAATAACAGGTGGTTCAACATTCTTCTCTGAAGGGTTCTGAATGTCATCCAGGTTTTCAGATGGTTTTTGAATGTTGTCATCTGGTGTCTCAACATTCTCAGAGACATCTGGATTTGCTTCAACATTTGGGCTTGCTGATTCTTGATATAATGGAACAGAAATCCCTGGTACAGAGTGGTTCTCACTCAGGATTCTTGTAACAAGCCTAGCTATTGCTTGATGTACATGAGTTGATCCTTCCCTATTAGGTACAGAAGATGAAGGTTGATAGGGATTATCGGAAGACGTCGCCTGAGACCTTCCTGCATGCCTTATTCTCATCTTTTTGACCTTGGAAGGGTTAGTTGATATTTCTCTGAGAGGAGTAATCTCCAGGACATCAGAATCCATGCATGGGGTGATTGCTCGAGAATCTTGATCAGATGATGAAGATGAAACGGTTGTCTTGGATGAGGATGAAGTTTGAGACATTTTGATTGACTTGGAAAACCAGTAGCAACTAGGGAGAAAACTTTGAATGAGTGAAAAAGAGATGTTGCAAAGTCGAGAGTGGAAGGAGGCAAATGTGTGTCTATTCAACTTCGTAGTAATTTTGAAAGAATTTGGGAAATATATGTTTAACCCACTTAAAATAGACTTAACAAAAATAACTCCTTCAACCCTTGTTTTGATCAAAATTAATTGCTATAATTTCTCATGTTGGCAAATACCCATCTTGCCCCTCAAGTTTTCAAGTTGATTTCCATCAAGAGCCTTGGTAAAAATGTCAGCCAGCTGAAGCTTAATGACACCATGTTCCAGTTTAATTGTCTTCTTCTCTACAAGGTCTCTGATAAAGTAATTTTTAAGGTCAATGTGCTTGGTCCTGCTATGCTGAATAGGGTTCTTGGAAATATTGATTGTATTCAGATAATACAATGTCACAACATCTTGTGAGACATTATACTCAGTGAGCATCTGTTTTGTCCAGATAATTTGAGAACATCTACTACCAGCTGCAACTATTTCAGCACAGAGTTGAAAAGGCATTCTTTTGACATGAATCATAGCTCTGGCAGATTCCTGTATGATCCTATTTTTCCTTCTGTCAACTCCATTTTGTTGAGGAGTTATAGGAGAAGAGAATTCATGACTCATTCCTTCTGAGAAACAGAACTTATTAAACTTGTTGTTTCCAAATTCCTTGTCATGATCACTTCTGATTCTGACAATACACCCTTCTTTTTGAGTTATTTTGCACAGTTCTTTAAAAACTTCAAGGTTATTCACCACATCATAGACATATCTCTTTTTACCAAGCCTTTCCATTTGATGTTCACCACAAACCCTCCTTTTATCAATTTGCAGTCTTGGAATCCTTCTGACTGCTTCCATAGAGATAGTTCTTTTCATTCTTCTTAGATGAAGATAGCCAAGTTTTTGGTGCCACAGTTTCACCTCTTTTTCTTCTTTGGTAATAGAACACATAGTGGAGTTATTAGTGTTCTCAGGCTGCCACAAGTAACAGTTATCTTTAGATCTGATTCCTTTCATTACAACTTCTATTTTTTCATTAATTACAAGACATTCAGATTTTGAGAAGTTGACCTTGAATCCTAGATCACACAATTGACTGATACTAATGAGATTAGCAGTCAGGCCTTTTACCAATAGTACTTCATTCAGATTTGGAACTTCAGGGCAGTCTAAATTACCAACTCCTTTGATTTCACCTTTAGCACCATCTCCAAAGGTCACATAACTAGTGGTGTGAGGTTTAACATGATTGAGAATGTTCTTTATTCCAGTCATGTGCTTAGAGCACCCACTGTTAAAGTACCAGCCTTCCTTTGCAGAGACTCTCAGGAAAGTGTGGGCTATCAGGGCAGTAGCCTTTTTCTTCCATTGAGGAGTATGTGGTACCCTTTTAGACTTAGGTTTAACACCTGGGCTCTGATTAGGGTATCCATACAATCTGAAGCAGAAAGGCTTAATGTGACCATACCTCCCACAATGATGACATCTCCATCTTTGGTACCTTTTCTTCATATATCTCTGTTCCTGATGTTGAGAGTGAAGAAGTGAAAAACACAAGAAGGGGGGTTGAATTGTAAAACTGAAAATCAATGCAATGAACACGATATGTTTATCCTGGTTCGTTTGATCTCAAACTACTCCAGTCCACCCGTCAAGGTGATTTCGCCTCTCTCCAACGAGGTCTTAATCCACTATATTCAACTGAATATTACAATCTGATTTAACAACTGCTAAAGCCTTCTTGATACAAACCACAAACCGGTTTGTCAAGGAAACACGTTCTTACAAAGAAGAGAAATCTAGGTGTGTGAATGTTTTCTACAAAACTGTTTATCACAACTGTGATATTACACAACTTAAGCTTATTGAAACTAGATTGCTAAAATATTGAGTAAGGAATTATTGGAGCTTTTAGCAAACTGAGAATGAGAAGATGATGAGTAGCTTTTAGGCGTGTAAATTGATGTAGAGCATTAGACAATTCAATCTTCATTGTCTTGTTTAAATAGCACTGAATTTGTTGAACGCTGGAGCAATAATCTTGATTCAATGCCAATAAAAAACTTTCCTTATTAAGCAGATCTTGTCTGGAATGATGCCGTTGGTAATAATTCGCTTTGAATGCACAGTACCGTTGCTACTTAAAGCGTGTTCTGGCTTTGGCTCATTCTGACTCTGCTTAAGTGCTGATGAACTATTGTTGTCTTTATCAGAGTGTTGAGCGCAGTTCTGTTCATCAAGCTTCAGCATTCGCGTGAGTTGTTCTTCTGATTCTGGTATTCTGATATAGCAACTTCTGATGCTGATGTTGATAACCAATATTTTGATGCTGATTAAGTGTACTCTTGTTGATACCTATCAGAGTTTCTGCAAAACAGAAGGTAATATTTTAGGTAGCAAATAGTTCTTACATGAATCACATAATTAATATATCATTTCATTTTGTTATCATCAAAACTTAAACTTAGGGTAGTAGATTCAAACTTTGTTCTAACAATCTCCCCCTTTTTGATGATGACAAAAACTAGATATTTTTAATTGAAAATAACGTGAAACAATATCAGAGATAACTAAATGATAAGATGTATCAGAGTAAGAAGTTATCAAAGATAAGAGATAAAGAGATATGAGAGTTGGGATCGGAGATACTCCCCCTGAATTTATAACTTCCCTTTTCAATTCCAAGAGTTCTTCAGGATCAGATCTTTATTGTCTTTCTTTGAACATCAGAATATCATAGCTTTGACTATCAGAAGCTTTAGATCAGAATATCAGAGCAGAGCTTCAGATCAGAATATTAGAGTTTTGTCAGAGCTTTGCTTTGGATCAGAGTATCAGAGCTTTGGTCTTTAGTGAATCAGAGAGCATTCTTGTACCTGTAGACTTAAGCAAAAGCAGAAGAAAACATTCAAGTATATCAGAGTTAGAATGTTTGAGACTTTTTGTCTCAGTAATCCGTTATTGAAAAATATCATTCTTGTTCTCCCCCTTTTTGTCAGCAATCAAAAAGTGTAAGTGATGTGCTAAAACAATTAGAGCAGAAAAACTTGTCATATTAAAATAGTCAGAGCCAGACAAACAGTACAGAAGATATGCAAAGAAAACATGAAAATGGCATGAATGAAAATCTAAGGTTAGGGAGGAAGGCGTGTGAACAGAGTCTCCAGCATTGCCTTAATCTGATCAGCAGTTTCAGTCTGCTTGTGCACCATGCTGACTACTGTATCTATCTTGATATCCTGCACATCCATCCTTTCCTTCATCTTTTGATCATTTTCATCCATCCTTTGCTGCAAACGGATATCATTCAGCTTCAGCTCTTCCAGAGTCTGCCTGTCCAAGGCAGCTTGAGAAACATCAGAAGCAGGGAGCTTCTGAGAGCTTTCTGCAACATCTTCAGCTTGACTGGCTTCAGCTTGAATTGTCTGATCTTCTTCTGGCAGCACCTTTGAAGCTGGACGCTTCTTAGACCATGGCTCACTATCCTGAAGGAGCGCGTCTTCTTTTAGCAGCTGACTTCCTACTTCGTTCAGAAGCTTGCTGAAATTCTGCTGTGCTTGCTCATAGTTGATGTCTTGCAATTTTAGAGCTTCAGCAGGTACCCAAATTCTGAATCATGTCCAGAGCTGGTCTGAGGCAGCTGGATCAATCATTCCAGGGCAGACTTGCTTCAGAGAAGCAATCCACTGCTGCAAACCTGTTTCAAAATTCATAATGCCAGAGCCAACATCTGGCTGTTTTGGTTTTGGAATGGCTATTTTATTTTTTAGATCAGCAAGACGGTCAAGGATTGTTAGATCTATAAAGGTCCTGCTGGGGTTTTCTGTGGTTTGTTTGGTAGGTGTTTGTTTGGGAGAAGGAGTGGGAGAGTCAGAAATAATGATTGGACTGTGTGGGGTTTTTGGAGTATTTGGTGGGGTAGATTCTGGTGAGGATGGCAGCTGTGCCATGGTTACTGTTGTTCCACATGGCAGCTGGATTGCCAGAGGTTGTGGCTCAGAGGATTGAGGAGAATGAGGTTCAGGAGATGGAGGAGATGGAGTTTCAGAATGATGAAACTCAGGTTGAGGAGGTGATGGTTGAGGTGATGGTGGATGAATTTCTGGTTGAGGAGAGGGAGAAGGATTTGCTGGTTGTGGAGAAGGAGGAGGAATTTCTGATTGTTCAGGAATATGTGGTTCTTCTGGAATGGGTGAGAGAGGTTGTTCTGGTTGAGGAGATGGGGTAATATCTGGTTCAGTGTTTGGATTATTGGAGAGGTGATCAGAAGCATGTTGATCAATGTCAGATAGAACTTTGTCAAGTTCTGATGTTGTTGAAGTTGTTGGTTTGGGATGTTTGGTGCGGGGTCTTCTGAGTTGTAGTGCCTCAGAAGGGTCATCTTCTGGTTCGGTTTCATCTATTATTGGGATGGGGATTTGGATTTCATGAGAAGCTGGAGTTGGGATTGATGTTGGAATAGCAGAAGAATTTAAAACAGAAGCAACAGATAAATTACCTCTTTTCTTGGGAGTCTGCTGGGATGTTCCTTCTGAAGGGGCCTTCCTTTTCTTCGTCTTCTTCAGAGTAACTTCTGGTTGAGGTTGGTGCAGATCTTTGATATTCAGCTTGGGATTTGTACCATCAGCCTTGCACGCGTCCAAGTATCTGAGAACCACCACTGGTTTAGACTCTATCTCAGAAAATAATGGAAAGTCACTCAGTGGGACTCTTCTGCTGGTGATGTCAGCAGTAGGAGTATTGTTGGGTTCCTTTCTGATATTCTCTATTAATTTCATTTTCTTCAGATTCTTCGTGTTCAGAGGCTTGCCAACAGTTGGTTCAATAGTGCTTAACTCTTGAGCTTCTATCAGGTGCTCTATCAGCCTATTCTCAGTCAGAATATCTGATATTAACCTTCCAAAGGGTATCCAATCCCTCTTTGTTCTTTCTTCTTCCCTGGTTTCCTTCAAGCTTGTTCTGAGGTGATTAAACAGAAGATGAGCCAAGTTGATTTTTACCTTCTGATTGATAAAATAGATCAGAAACTGCTGATCTATATTTATGTAATCAGGGGAACTTGTTGGCTTCCTATGATTAAAACACCCCAGAATGATCTTCGCCCAAACTCTGTGGTGATCCTTTAAGTCTCTGATCTTGCTGCTGGGCACCCCATGGGTGAAAATCTGTTCTGCTATGACACCAATGTCAGAGCATCTTTCAGCCATATCAATACAGCGGACGCCACCGCCACTGTAACCAATTAGTTTTGCTATGTGATCCTCAGTGATCACAATCTTCTTTCCCATTATGTAGGAGGTGACTTGATGCGTTGAAGAGGTCGCATGAATCCAGAACTCCTTGACTAACATTGGGAATGTTGGTCCAACCAACCTGTCAAAATATCTCTCCCATTTCTGTGCCCTAACTTCTTCTGTCAAGTCAAAACCATTCTCTTTCAGACTGCCAAAATCAATAATCAGTTCAGACAACACTTCAAGATTCTTCACTGGTGTAAGGAGTGTTCTGAATGGAACTTGGTACTGTTCAGAGGAAGCTTTCTTCTGAGAACCTGCAGAAGCACTGCTGGAGGTTGCCATGTTCACACTTAGGGTTTTTCTGAGAAAAACTGAGAAAACTGGTTTTAAGTTTGAAAGAGATGAACACAGAGAAAATGCAGAAAATATTTGAGAGATTATGAGAAACTGTAAAAGATTAATGTGAGAAGTTAACGTGCTTAAATAGATTTCAGAATATTTTGAAAGAGTAAACGGTTTCAAGAAAGAGAAATAAAATCATGATTACGTTTTAAAAACATGATTACTTTCATTTAATGCTTTCTGATTTTGGGGGATTTGAGAAAGATACTTGAAACGGTTACCAGACATGTGTCTCAATGCACCCAATCAGCGTTTTGCCTTCTCAGAAGCATGCACGCGTTCTCCTTCAGAGATTTGCTGATGATTGGATGACACTTGTTTGATTTAATGATCAGCACGTCTATCCTTGAGCTGAAACGCTCAGATCTTTAAGACTAGCATCTGATACAATCTGCATGTTCTATCTTTCTGAAAAGAGATTGATCAGAAGTTCACAGTAAAACAAATACATTCTGAAGATAAATATATGGAATTAAAACATTTTCACTCTGGGCAGATTTTCATGCTGAGATGTTTCAGAATGAAATTGAACCTATCTTCAGAAAGGGGTTTAGTGAAGATATCAGCCCATTGATGGTCTGTATCTATAAATTTTAAGTTCAAAATTCCTTTCTGAATATAGTCCCTAATGAAATGATGTTTTATTTCTATATGCTTAGCTCTAGAATGTAAAATTAGATTCTTACTTAAGCAAATAGCAGAAGTATTGTCACAGAGTATAGGGATGTTACTCTCAAAAATCTGGAAGTCTTCAAGCTGACTTTTCATCCAGAGCATTTGTGTGCTACATCCTGCTGCTGCTATGTACTCAGCTTCTTCTGTTGATAGCGCAATTGTGGATTGCCTTTTGCTGCACCAAGAGATCAGATTTTCTCCCAGAAACTGGCAGCTTCCAGAAGTACTTTTACGCTCTACTCTGTCTCCAGCAAAGTCAGCATCGCAGTAGCCTACTAAACTGTAATCACTAGATTTTCTATAAAATAAACCCAGATTAGTAGTACCTTTCAGATACTTGAAAATCCGCTTAACAGCTGTTAAGTGAGATTCTCTAGGATCTGATTGGAATCTAGCACAGATACATACGCTGAATAATATATCAGGTCTTGAAGCTGTCAGATAAAGGAGAGAACCAATCATACCTCTGTAGACTTTCAGTTCTACCTTTTTGCTTACCTCTTCTCTTTCCAGAATTCATGTGGGATGCATTAGAATCTTTGATGGCTTACATTTTGAGAGGTCAAATTTCTTCAGAAGATCTCTGATGTATTTGCTCTAATGAATGTAAGTTCCCTCTGGAGTTTTATTGATCTGAATTCCTAGAAAGAATTTCAGTTTCCCCATGAGGCTCATCTCAAATTCTGCCTGCATACACTTAGCAAATTTTCTTCCAAGAGAAGGATTAGTAGATCCAAAAATAATATCATCAACATAAATTTGACAGACTAAGATGTCATTCTTAACTGACTTACAGAATAAGGTAGTGTCCACCTTCCCTCTGGTGAATTCATTTTCTAACAGAAAATTACTTAGTCTTTCATACCAAGCTCTGGGAGCTTGTTTCAGACCATATAGTGACTTCTTTAGTTTGAAAACATGTTCTGGATGTTTTGTAATTTCAAAACCAGGGGGTTGGTGCACATAAACCTCTTCTTCTATATAACCATTTAAGAATGAACTTTTGACATCCATCTGATACAGAGTGATGCCTCTATTAACAACAAATGAAATTAAAAGTCTGATAGATTATAACCTGGCGACTGGAGCAAAGGTTTTTGTATAGTCTATCCCCTCTTGCTGACTATAACCTTGTGCAACCAGTCGTGCTTTGTTTCTGATGACTTCACCTTGTTCATTTAGCTTGTTTCTGAACACCCATCTTGTTCCAATGACGTTGAATCCTTTTGGTCTGGGAACAAGATCCCATACATCATTTCTGGTGAATTGATTCAGCTCTTCTTGCATAGCCAGAATCCAGTCGTTATCCAGAAGTGCTTCATCAATAGAAGAAGGTTCACTCAGAGACACAAGTCCCATGAGGGTTTCTTCAGAGTTTCTGAAGCTTGCTCTTGTTCTGATTGGATCTTCCTTTCTTCCTAAGATAGTTTCTTCTGGGTGATCCAAGCTGCTTTTGGGTAATCTCTTCTGAGGTTGATCAGCAGCTGTTGTAGGATTACTAGCAGTGCTCCTTTCAGATGTTGAAGGATTGTCTGTGTTGAGAGCTTCTGATGACTTGTCTTCAGAACCTGTAAATTCAATTTCCATACCTGCAAAAACTTCATTCTGCTTTGAATTTTCAGAGTCAAGCTTATCATCAAAACGAACACTGATTGATTCTTCCACAATCTGTGTTTCTGTATTGTATACTATGTGCCCTCTTGAGCGTTCAGAGTATCCTAACATAATACACTTTTGTGCTTTAGAGTCAAACTTTTTCAAATAATTCTTTGTATTTAACATAAAACAAGTACATCCAAATGGATGAAAATATGAAATGTTGGGCTATCTGTTCTTCCACACTTCATATGGAGTCTTTTCTTGAATAGGTCTTATTGAGATTCTATTCTGAATGTAGCACGCAGTGTTTATTGCCTCTGCCCAGAAGATCTTAGCAACGTTTGTCTCATTGATCATGGTTATGGCCATTTCTTGCAATGTTCTGTTCTTTCGTTCTACAACTCCATTTTGTTGGGGAGTTCTAGGACAAGAGAAATCATGCAGAATGCCTCTGTCATTAAAGAATGACTCAAAATCTTTGTTTTCAAACTCTCCACCATGATCACTTCTGACTTTAACGATTCTAAGATCCTTTTCATTCTAAACTTGGTTACAGAAGGTAACAAACACAGAGCGTGACTCGTCCTTGTGTCTTAAGAACTTTACCCATGTCCATCTGCTATAGTCATCTACGATTACTAACCCATACTTCTTGCCACTAACTGAAGTAGTTTTAACTGGTCCAAATAAGTCAATGTGCAGAAGTTCTAATGGCTTAGAGGTAGAAACAACATTTTTAGATTTAAAAGAAGGTTTTGCAAACTTGCATTTCTGACATGCTTCACACAGAGCATCTGAATTGAACTTCAAATTAGGAAGTCCTCTGACCAGATTGAGTTTGTTAATCTGAGATATTCTTCTCATACTAACATGCCCCAATCTTCTGTGCCAGATCCACTGCTCGTTGTTAACAGACAGAAGGAACTTTACATTCTGACTTTTCAGTTCAGAAAGTTTGATTTTGTAAATGTTGTTTTTCCTTTTTCCATTAAACAGGATAGTCCCATCTTTCTGACTAACAGCTTTACATGATTTTTGATTAAAGATTATATCATAACCGTTATCACTTAATTGACTTATGGATAACAGATTATGCATTAATCCATCTACTAGCAGAACATTATTAATAGAGGGAAGATTTCCATTACCTACAGTTCCAGAGCCAATGATCTTTCCCCTCTGATTGCCTCCAAAGCCAACGTGGCCTCCAGGCTTAAGTTCCAGGCTTTGGAACATATGCCTTCTTCCCGTCATGTGTCGCGAGCAGCCAGAGTCCAGGTACCATGACTGGTGTTTCTGATTTGCTGCTAAAGATATCTGCAACATGTATTATTTTATCCTTAGGTACCCAGATTTTCTTGGGTCCTGATTTGTTAGATTTACCAAAACTCTGGTTGAATTTTGGTTTCATAGAGTACTTACTGCTAGTGTATTTAATATCATGTGTGTGACCATACACAAAATGTGAATTCAGAGGTGTGTGTTTAATGGTTAAATCCATGACATTCTTTGGTGTAGGAACCTTACCTTGGTATCCTATTCCCTTCCTGCCGTTTCTGCTAACTCCATAGATCATTGAAGCCATTTTGCTTTTATCTATGCTTTTAGCAAGGAACTTCTGGAAACTGTCATCATACTCCTTGATGATCTCATCAGCGCTGCTGGGAGTTTCAGAAATTGGTTCCTTCTGAGAGTTTTGTAATGTATTTTCTAATTTTGAAATTTTATTTCTCAGCTCAGAATTCTCCAATTTAAGACTCTCAGCCTTATTAGAGTCAGATTCAAGATTCCTTTTCAGGTTTCTAAATTTAACTCTAATCTGCTGATACCTTTCCAGAATTTCATTAAGGCTTTCAGCAAGTTCAGCCTTGGTAAAATTAACTGCAACGTCAGGAAATACCTCTTCAGTATCTGATTCTGAGTCTGATTCAGAAGGTTCACTATCTTCTGAAATGTTGGCCATGAGAGCTATGTTTGCTCTCTCATCATCTGATTCTGAGTCAGCTTCAGACGAGTCAGAGTCATCCCATGTAGCCATGAGACTTTTCTTCTTTTCTCTTCCAAACTTCTTTTTGGGCTTTTCCCTCTGAAGCTTTGGGCAGTCACTCTTGTAGTGTCCTTGCTCATTGCACTCATAGAAGATGATGTCCTTGGTGTTTGGCTTTCTGCTTCCTGAGGAGCCTTCAGATCTTCTGTATCCAGAGGAAGAATCTGTCCTTCTGTATCTGGAAGAAGACTCGTTCTGATCAGATCTTCTGGGATTCCTGAACTTCCTTTGTCTCTGCTTCCACAGTTGATTCACTCTTCTAGAGAGGAGGGAGAGTTCGTCTTCTTTTGATGAGGATCCATCAGATGTTTCTTCAACTGCCTGCAAAACTTTAGACTCAGATTTTTTGTTAGATTTTAATGCTAAAGGCTTACCTTGCTTCTGGGGTTCATCAGCTTCTAGCTCTATCTCATGACTTCTGAGGGAGCTGATAAGTTCCTCAACAGAAATTTTGTTGAGATCTTTTGCTAGCTTCAGAGCTGTAACCATTGGCCTCCACTGCTTTGGTAAGCTTCTGATGATTTTCTTGACGTGATCAGCAGTAGAGTAGCCTTTGTCCAGAACCTTGAGACCAGCTACCAGAATCTGGAATCTTGAGAACATTGTTTCAATGGATTCACTTTCTTCCATTTTGAATGCCTCATACTTCTGAATGAGCGCCAAAGCTTTAGTTTCTTTGACCTGAACGTTGCCCTCATGCGTCATTCTGAGTGAGTCAAACATGTTCTTTGTTGTCTCTCTGTTGGAGATCTTTTCATATTCAGCATACGAGATGGCGCTGAGAAGGATGGTTCTGGCCTTGTGGTGATTCTTGAAGTCACGCTTTTGTTGGTCAGACATTGGTTTCCTATCAATCTTCTGACTGCTTGCATTCACAGGGTGTGTGTATCCATCTGTCACCATGTCCCACAGATCAGCATCATGTGCCAGAAAGAAGCTTTCAATTATGTCTTTCCAGTAGTCAAAATTTTCTCCATCAAAGACTGGAGGTTTGCCGCTGAATCTGTCTCTGTCCTCATGGTTGTCATTGCTGGTGTGAGAATAAGTTCCTGCCATTGTGTTTTTCTGACGCTGGATCTTGTACTGACACGGTTAAGTGTTTTAGCTCAGAACCAGGCGCTCTGATACCAATTGAAGAAGTGAAAAACACAAGAAGGGGAGTTGAATTGTAAAACTGAAAATCAATGCAATGAACACGATATTTTTATCCTGGTTCGTTTGATCTCAAACTACTTCAGTCCACCCGTATGGGTGATTTCGCCTCTCTCCAACGAGGTCTTAATCCACTATATTCAACTGAATATTACAATCTGCTTTAACAACTGCTAAAGCCTTCTTGATACAAACCACAAACCGGTTTGTCAAGGAAACACGTTCTTACAAAGAAGAGAAATCTAAGTGTGTGAATGTTTTCTACAAAACTGTTTATCACAACTGTGATATTACACAACTTAAGCTTATTGAAACTAGATTGCTAAAATATTTAGTAAGGAATTATTGGAGCTTTTAGCAAACTGAGAATGAGAAGATGATGAGTAGCTTTTAGGCGTGTAAATTGATGTAGAGCATTAGCCAATTCAATCTTCATTGTCTTGTTTAAATAGCACTGAATTTGTTGAACGTTGGTAATAATTCGCTTTGAATGCACAGTACCGTTGCTACTTAAAGCGTGTTCTGGCTTTGGCTCATTTTGACTCTGCTTAAGTGCTGATGACACTACGAAAAAAACAATTTTTGGCAGCGCATCTACGAAAGCGCTTTTAAGAGAAAGCGCTTTCGTAGCCTTTAAAAAAAATTCGCTTAAAAAAAGCGCTTTTATAGGGTTTCCTACGAAAGCCCTTTTCAGAAAGCGCTTTCATAGGTATTTGAAATATCTAACCTAGGAAAGCGCTTTTGAAAAACGCTCTTATAGGTGGCCCTATAAAAGCGCTTTTGAAAAGCGCTCTGAAAGGGGGACCTACGAAAGCGCTTTCTAAAGCGCTCTTATATGGGGGACATACGAAAGCACTTTTTACCTCAGAAACGCTCTCATATATGGGTCTTAGAAAGCTCTTTTAAAAGCGCTTTCGTAGCCTATATCCCTAAATACGAAATTTGCCCTCACTTGTTCATTTCTTCGTCTTCTTCATTTCTTCTTCCTTTCCACCGTCGTTACCGTTCGTTTCTCTCATTCCTACCGCCGTTCCTGTTCCTGTTCATTTGTTTGTCGCCGTTACTGTTCGTCTTCCTTGCATTCCGTTCCTGTTCCTGTTCGTGTTCGTCCCATTGTTGCGTTTCCAGAATCCCATTGCTGCGTTCGTTCACTGTTGCTTCGTCTTCCTTCGTCGCCGTCGTTCTTCCCTCTTCTTCAGTCGTCGCCGCCGTTCACTGCGTTCTTGTCCATCTTGGTAAGTTTCTTCTTCTTCCATTATCTGTTCCGTTATTTGACCGTTTAGTTATGCATGTTCTGGCCTGTTCCGATTTCTTCTTCCATTATCTGAGTATTTCTAGGAATAGATAATGTTGTTAGTATATGTTTGGATTCTTGTTGGAAAACACCAACGTTATGATACAGGAAGAAACCTACGCACATTTTACTTGTTGTGCTACAGTATGTTTAATATTGGTTACTCTGGATTGTTTGTAGTTGATGACACTCCAAAGATGTTATGTGGCCTGTCTTGATTCCATATACCGATTTTTAAACGCACCCGTGTCATTCATTATATATTCTTGCATGTTTACCCAATTTGGCTAACTTTTGAAGATGATACACAATGGTTCTATAACTTCTTAAAGATGATAATTAGAGAAACTGAAAATATGAGTTAAATTTTAAGTACTTTCTTGACTTTGGCCCTACACCCTTCACAGTTCATATTAGTTTTACCTTCAACTTTTTTAGTTTGGTCATCAAATGACACTTGTAGTCTTTGAATGTACTTAAGTTACAAAGTTGTTCGCGTAAGTTTGAATTACATTCATTTTTTTAGTTTGGTCATCAAATGCCTCCGGAGATTGTAAGGTAAAAAAACATATGAAAATGGATATAAAAGTCCCTTACATGGCATCTTTTCAAATATCTTTTAGTTATAATTGTTATTTCCCTTTTTTGTAATGCTTTGTATTTATATAATTATGTATATAGAATTATGTATATTTCCCTTTTTTCAAATATCTTTTAATTATGTATTTACAAATCTAACACTATCCTTTTTCTACTTATTTTTTGTTTATATGTTTCTTATTTGTGGGTTGATGTATGTTTTATTTCTCCGGGTGCATGCTACATAATTTTGGTGGTAACATTGAAATGGTTTGTGTTTTGGATTATATTTGTGGGTTTATGTTGACTTTGTGAATTCACTATTTCTAATATTTGTGTTGTATTATTGTTATAGCTTTCCCAAACATTGAAAATATATATGTGACATTTATTGTGAACCTTTATGTTAAAATAGTATATATCTTTCGACAATCGATCCGAAATATTGAATAACATTCTATGAATTTGCAGCATTTCCCGGCCTAGTTCGACGTACGACGCTCATTCTCTGCGTTTCTTATAGTTCGAAACATCTGAGAGGTAACTTTCTTCCTCAAATTACTGGTATATATTGTGATGAATTTGTCTTAAATTGTCTTTCGTATGTTGCATTTTCTTGATACGGATTCATTCCGTGTATACTTTGCGTTTTGACAGAAACGCAGTATACTACTGTTTTGTGCACTAATTAGTTGGTATGGATAAGACATGGATGTATTCCAATCGATTGTCGAAAGACTACGAGAATGGTGTTTCCGAGTTTGTTAAGTTTGCTGTTGCGCACGCCAAAGACCCCAGTCGTATGACATGTCCCTGTTTGTATTGCTGTTATGGGAACCGGGTTGACGCAGTTCAGTTGGCATCGCATTTAATTCGGTATGGAATTGATAGGAGTTATACATGTTAGAATATGCATGGTGAGAAAAGTAACGGGAATGTTGAATCGGGGTATGCAAGGACTTATGTTTCAAATGATGATTGCACAGATACATACGATTATGATCGAGTCGAAGAAATTGCAGAAGCTCTTGAAGAAGATCTTAACGATTGTCCCAAAATGTTTGAGAGGTTGGTAAGCGATGCAGAGAAACCGTTGTATAATGGTTGTACAAAATTCACAAGATTGTCTGCGGTGTTAAAGTTGTACAACTTAAAAGCCGGCAATGGATGGTCAGATAAAAGTTTCACAGAGTTATTAGCCCTTATGAAAGATATGCTACCAGAGGATAATGTTCTTCCCAATCGAACGTATGAGGCCAAAAAGATGTTGTACTCCATTGGCATGAGCTATGATAAGATACATGCGTGTCCAAAAGATTGCGTTTTGTTTCGAAATGAGTATGCATCGTTAAATGAGTGTCCTAAATGCGGTGCCCCTCGATATAAGAAAAAGTTGTCTCCGACAAAAGTCTTATGGTATTTTCCTATAATCCCGAGATTTAGACGGATGTATCGTAGTGAAACCGATTCAAGACACTTGACTTGGTATTCAGATGAAAGAATTATTGATGGAAAATTTCGACATCCGGCTGATTCTCCACAGTGGATGAAAATTGATAATGATTATCCTGAATTTGGAAAAGAAGCAAGAAACCTTCGCTTGGCATTGTCTACTGATGGAATGAACCCACACGGTATTCAAAGTATCTCGCATAGCACATGGCCTGTGATTCTTATGATTTATAACCTACCTCCATGGCTATGTATGAAGCGTAAGTACATGATGCTGTCTATGTTAATTTCTGGGCCTAAACAACCAGGAAATGACATAGACGTATACTTGGAACCATTAATCGAAGATTTGAAGATTTTGTGGGAGAATGGTGTGGAGGTTTATGATGGTTATAGGAAAGAAAGTTTCAACTTGAGGGCGATGTTGTTTGGAACAATTAACGATTTTCCAGCATACGGCAATCTATCCGGGTATAGCATTAAAGGTGAAAAAGCGTGTCCTGTTTGTGAAGACGGAACCGATACCATGTGATTGAAACTTTTTCAGAAGAATGTCTTTCTCGGACATCGTAGATTCTTAACTTCTAAACATCAGTATCATGGATGGATAAAAGCGTTCAACGGAGATACCGAACAACGTAGAGCTCCGCCTGGTTTGACAGGTGATCAAATTTTTGAAAAGGTGAAAGATGTGAATATTCAGTTTGGTAAGCCTTTTGCACATAAAGTTGTCACAGGTGGGTGGAAGAAGAGGTCGATTTTTTTGAATTGCCATATTGGAAATCTTTGTACGTAAGACATTTTCTTGATGTGATGCATATTGAAAAAAATGTATTTGACAGTGTTATTGGTACGTTACTCAATATAAAAGGGAAGTCTAAGGATGGCCTTAAATCAAGGGAGGACATGGTAGACATGGGAATAAGAACTGAACTGGGACCCGTGAAGAAAGGAAGACGGACATACCTACCACCTGTTGTTTACACTCTATCTAGAAAGGAGAAAAAAATATTGTGTAAGTTTCTGAGTGAAGTTAAAGTTCCAGAAGGCTACTCATCAGATATTAGAAGACTTGTGTCTATGAAAGACCTCAAGTTAAAGAGTTTAAAGACGCATGATTGCCATGTTATAATGGAACATTTTCTACCGATAGGTATACGTTCTATTCTGCCAGAAAAGGTAAGAAGTGCAATAACTAAATTGTGTTTTTTCTTCAAGTCAATTTGCAGTAAGGTGATCGATCCTGAGATCTTGCCAACATTGCAAAAAGAAATAGTTGTTACTTTGTGTGAACTTGAAATGTATTTTCCTCCCTCGTTTTTTGACATAATGGTTCATCTTGTCGTTCATCTTGTGAAAGAGACACAATTGTGCGGACCAGCTTATATGAGATGGATGTACCCTGCTGAACGTTATATGAAAATATTAAAAGGGTATGTGAAAAATCGGAGTCGACCAGAGGGTTGTATTGCCGAAAGATACATTGTTGAAGAAGCGGTTGAGTTTTGTACTGAATATTTGTCAAATGTTCAATCAATTGGACTCCCCAAATCTCATGTTGTTGAAAAAAAAGAAGGTAAGAAGCTAATTGGAAATAAAGTTGTGACAGTATCAAGGGTCGAACGGGATCAAGTGCATTTGTATGTTCTGCACAATGAGATTGAGGTTGAGCCGTATGTTGAAATACACAAGGGTGTTCTTCGAGGTTTAAATTCGAATAGAAATGAGAATTGGATTGTACGAGAGCACAATCGAAGTTTCATACCATGGTTTAAGGAACATATTTATTCAAAGTATCGTTCAGATCCCGCCTCAGTGACAGAAAGGTTGAGATGTTTAGCATATGGTCCAAGTTTGGTTGCGTTTTCTTATAGCGCATACGCAATTAATGGATACACATTTTATACCAAAGAACAAGATGATAAAAGTACTGTGCAAAATAGTGGTGTCACCTTGGTAGCTGAAGCAATGCACATATCTAGTGTGAAGTACTTAAACCCGAAATTTGCAAATCTGTCGTATTTTGGGGTTATCAAGCGCATTTGGGTATTTGATTACGAGAAATTTCAGATTCCTATATTCGGTTGCAAGTGGGTTGAAAATAATAATGGTATACGGATGGATAAGTCAGGATTTTTGCAAGTGGATCTTAACAGGGCGGGGTACAAAGATGAGCCTTTCATTCTAGCCTCTCAAGCTAAACAAGTGTTCTATGTCACTGATCCGACAAGTAAGAAATGGTCTATAGTGCTTTTCTCTAACAAAGTAATTGATGAAAAGATTGGAGACCAAGGCGATACTGGTGTTGACATTGAATCTTTTACCAGAAATGATCAAAATGAGAATGAATCATGCATTAGAAATGATCATAATGAGGGTATTTGAATCAATCCAACCGTCTGCGTTGTTAAGAGACGAGTAGAACATATTCCTACCAAGAAAAGAAAGAGATGTTAGTGAAAAAGGTAATAGTATATATAATTATAGACAATGTCATTCAATAAAATGTATATATATGTCATTTCATTTTTTTCATTATAGTATAATATATATAGCCTATATCATTTCATTTTTTTCATTATAGTATAATATATATAGCCTATATCATTTCATTTTTTTCATTATAGTATAATATATATAGCCTATATCATCCAATAAAATTTAAATATACGTCATTTCATTTTTTTGCTATATGGAATTTTATACATGTCATTTAATTTAATCTAATTTTTCTTTATTACAGGTCAAATGGCTAGTAACCAAGATAATTCAGAAAATGTTCCACAAGGAGATGTTCCACAAGATAATGTTCCACAAGACACTTCAGATAAGGACTTCACACGAGGCATAACTATCATGCGGGGAATCATCCGTGATAGAGATAGAGGTATTATGTATAATGTAGATTGGAATGATGATGACCAACTAATTGGGCCTAATTCTGCAAAGCTGACAAGCTACATCGGTACGCTTGTTTGTATGCACATTCCGATCACCACTCCTAGCTGGAAAAAAGGAGAGTTGGATGCTAAAGAAAGAATTTGGACCGAGATAAAGGTATCATATATGGTTGTTGTTATTTGCTTTATTTTGACGAAAATATTGTTTTTAAATTACATATACTAACACCCTCTATGCGTATGTTTTTTTGTAGAGGTCTTTTAACATTCAAGATGCCCGCAAAAAGTATATAATGGGCTTGGCCGGAAAAAGACATAGAGGGTGGAGAAATTTTTTGACAAATAAGTTTCTTAAAGACGATGAAGGAAATTTTGTTGAAGAGGATCCTGAACGACCAAATAAATATGAGAGCTTCATTACACCCGAAGAATGGGTTGCTTTTATGGGCCAAAGAAGAGACGAGAATTTCAAGAAAGTGAGTGTTGCAAATCGGGAGAGAGCGTCAAAACCCGCATATCCATATAAAAAAGGTCGTTTGGGATATGCACGCTTACAGGAAAAAATTGTAAGTAAATCTCAATTCTACGATCTTATTAATTATCTCAATGTGTATTATTAATTTGTAACAATGTGTATTGATGATTTTATTATTTGTAACAATGCGTAGTTGGAGGAGACGCAGAGTGACGAAACATCACTACCTGCACATGTGCTGTGGAAGGAAGCTCGTGTTGGCAGAGATCAAGTTGTTAACCCCGATCTGCAACATATTTATGATGACTGTGTAAGTATACCATTATGTCTTTAATTAATATATAATTAACATTGTGTCTTTAATTATCGATATTTAAATGAATTACAGGAGACTATATCGCAATCGGTATCCACGGGTGATGACCAGAATATCAGGAGCGTACTCAGTCGAGCACTATGTGTTGCTGAGTATCCGGGACGAGTGAGGGGTAAAGGCCATGGTGTGACTCCTACCTCTCTGTATAACAATCCAAGAAAAAGAAATCCTAGCAATGCAGAAGTGATGCAAACATTGCAGGATTTACAAGCACAAGTCCGTGAACTGCAGAGGGACAAAGAGAGATATATGGCAGAAAGGAGCAGTTCACAGTTGAAAGAAACTAGTGACAAGGCTAGTATCAACTGTCAACAAAATTTTCCCGAGGTAATTAAGATGATAATCCATTATATTTAGAGAGAGTATAATTATAACGGTTATTATTGTCAACATTAAAGGAAGTCTAACGGTTATTATTGGTTTAGGGCATTTCATGTTGTCAGCTGTATCTAGCGTCTCCGACTTATCGGGTAGTTGGCAAGGGAAAAGTGCACAACACCTCGGGAGATTTAATTCACCATAGACCGCTCCCGGATGGCCACATGAAGGTATCGGTTGATGTTGTTTTAGATATGAATGCATTGCTACCGGTACCTGACATTGTTGCGGAGACCACATTGCTGCGAGATGCAGTAGGATCTTTTGTGGCATGGCCATCAGACCTCATCTGCATAGATGATCAGGTATGTTGAAAACCATTATGAATCTTTAAGTATTCAACTGACAGTTCTGACCTGAATTTTATACATGGTAATTTTAGACTCCTACAAAACCCGCATCTAAGGATAAAGGGATTTTGCAGTGCGGAGAGTCTATTGCATCGCAAAGATAGGTACTTTTAAAGTGTTTCATTTATGATCGGAATAAAAAACTGCATAACTTTGTATCTTACATAATTCTATATGATTTTTAAGGTACCTTCTCAAGATCAGTCACAGCAGGTGAGCCAGAAAGTTAGTAGGGTTCCACCTAAGAAGAAGGTTCCTGTCCGTAAATTTGTGCCTAGGTATCGACAGTGTCTGGAGACACTAGTTGGCACATCAGATTTGATGAATGATGGAATTCGTCAAATCGATGTGGATGAAATTGTCTTTGGTTTTCCATGTACCGAAACAATTGGATTAGAGGACATGGAACAAATCTTTCATCATCGAGAGTTACGCATCAGTGTGATTCACTCGTACATCCGGTAACCCGATCAATATATTATTTAATTGGTTGAACATTTTTTTAAACATTTAATTGAAATAGTCTAATATTAATTATGTTTTTATTTAAGGATGTTATTTGACAAATTGATGCGCGGGAATCAATTGTCAAATAGATTCTGTTTCGTGTCTTCCTCCCGTGTCAGCGGAGCAACAATTTCTAGGGAACCTGATTCAGTAAGAGAACACTTGGTCGAAAGATTCATGACATCTGTCAGTACAGAGAGCTTGTATCTTTTGCCTTATAATACAGGGTTAGATTTTCATTCTAAGCTCCTTTTAATATTTGTATTTTTTACATTAAAATTCGCTTCTAAATTGTTGCTTTAATTTATAGATGTCACTGGTTGTTGCTTGCAATCAATCCCATAAAAGAAGTGGTCTATTACCTGAATTCGGTTGACGGTGATTGGACAAATTATCCGGAAATGAAGCTAGTGATTGATACGTAAGTGACATTATTCTAAATATTCGTTTGTGTTTATATATTTAATTATTTCAATGTCATTGTTCTAAATAAATATTTTAATTTTGTCATCAGTTCAATACAAGTATTCCGATGTCAAAGGGAAGCACGAGTACCACGGTCTAAATCAAACAACATTAATTGGATCAAAGTACAGGTATATAAATTTCAACAATTTTGCTTATAATATTTATGCTACTTGATAAATCAATAGATGTGTATAATCTTATTTGTTTTTCTATGTAGTGCCCTCAACAACAAAACGGCATAGATTGCGGATACTTCGTTTTGAAGTTTATCAAAGAAATCATTCAAATGAATGAAATCGAGATTCCAATCACGGTATGGATTTATACTTTGTTTTATTACTTATCGGATTTTGCATATAATTTATTACATTAAACTAAATCATGCATATATTTTGTTTTGTAATGTAGTATTTTGATCAATACAATTGTCCATATTACTCGCCACGTCAATTGGAAGAACTCAAAGAGGAGTTGTGCCAATATTTTATTGAGCTAAGAATCTTATAATAAGGTACGAATACATTGTTGTGTGAAAATTGGTTAATTATGAATATATTGTTTTGTGTATACAACACTGACCGTGTTATTATGTTCATATTGCAGGATCAGGACCTTGGATATATATGTAGATTAGGATTGATTTACTTAGTGTTATATAGCTGATTTCTTAGGGTGTATTTTGTTACGTTTAAAAACATGTTAATATTGAATTACCATGGTGTATATATATTTTGGATATGAATTGATTATAATGGTATTTGTATATATATATAATATTTGGTATTTGAATTACATTTGGTATTTGGATTAAAACTAATATATATTGGTATTTCTAGATTAGATTGTAAAGTACCGGTTTAAGAATTACAGGTTTGCTGCAAAAAAATGCAGGTTTAGAAATTTTTTAAATTTTAGATTTTTCAGTAGAAAACCTATGAAAGCGCTTTTTTCTGAACAAAAAGCGCTCTTATAGGCCTACTTTAGATTGCCTGACACGCATTCTGAATACACCTATGAAAGCGCTTTTTCAGAAAAAAACGCTCTCGTAGGCCTACCTATGAAAGCGCTTTTTACCAAAAAGCGCTTTCATAGGTAGGCCTACGAGAGCGCTGTTTTCTGAACAAAAAGTGCTGCTAAAACCTTTAGCAGCGCCACCTACGAGAGCGCTTTTAAGCGCTTTTAAAGCCCAAAAAAAGCGCTTTCATAGGTTATTTCTGGCATAGTGTGAACTGTTGTTGTCTTTATCAGAGTGTTGAGCGCAGTTTTGTTCATCAAGCTTCAGCATTCGTGTGAGTTGTTCTTCTAATTCTGGTATTCTGATATAGCAACTTCTGATGCTGATGTTGATAACCAATATTCTGATGCTGATTAAGTGTACTCTTGCTGATACCTATCAGAGTTTCTGCAAAACAGAAGGTAATATTTTAGGTAGCAAATAGTTCTTACATGAATCACATGATTAATATATCATTTCATTTTGTTATCATCAAAACTTAAACTTAGGGTAGTAGATTCAAACTTTGTTCTAACAATCTCCCCCTTTTTGATGATGACAAAAACTAGATATTTTTAATTGAAAATAACGTGAAACTGTATCAGAGATAACTAAATGATAAGATGTATCAGAGTAAGAAGTTATCAAAGATAAGAGATAAAGAGATATGAGAGTTGGGATTAGAGATACTCCCCCTGAATTTATAACTTCCCTTTTCAATTCCAAAAGTTCTTCAGGATCAGATCTTTATTGTCTTTCTTTGAACATCAGAATATCATAGCTTTGACTATCAGAAGCTTTAGATTAGAATATCAGAGCAGAGCTTCAGATCAGAATATTAGAGTTTTGTCAGAGCTTTGCTTTGGATCAGAGTATCAGAGCTTTGGTCTTTAGTGAATCAGAGAGCATTCTTGTACCTGTAGACTTAAGCAAAAGCAGAAGAAAACATTCAAGTATATCAGAGTTAGAATGTTTGAGACTTTTTGTCTCAGTAATCCGTTATTGAAAAATATCATTCTTGTTCTCCCCCTTTTTGTCAGCAATCAAAAAGTGTAAGTGATGTGCTAAAACAATTAGAGCAGAAAAACTTGTCATATTAAAATAGTCAGGGCCAGACAAACAGTACAAAAGATATGCAAAGAAAACATGAAAATAGCATGAATGAAAATCTAAGGTTGGGTAGGAAGGCGTGTGAACAGAGTCTCCAGCATTGCCCAGTTCAGTATGCAACAACACCTACTCTAGGGGCTACCAAGCCAGGGAGGAAATCCACTATAAGAGATATTAATTCAGGAATAAACCAACCAGTTTATCTCCTTCACTTAAGACCTACCCAATGCAACTTCAATCTAAGTACAACTTAAACCTGAGTTCCTACTCACTCCCCCTCAATCACAGCAGTGATACTTAAAACAATTGACTAATGAATTATTGAAGACACTCTTCAAAACATACACTTGATTATGCTTCACAGCTTTTTAATCAAGCAACACAAACACTCTTGCTTCACAGCTTTAAGTGATACATAAACCTAACATGACTTTGCTTCAAAGCTTTAGTCAAGAGACACAAAACACTCTTGCTTCAAAGCTTTGAGTGGTACAAAAACCCTTACAAACAAAACCTATTCCAAGTCACTTATCACAATGATAATTGCTTGGATTACAGCAGTTAAAACTATACAGTTTCTAATTGATCTTCAGTCCAAAGAGTTATTTTCCAAACAGCAGACCTGTTGAATATATAGCAGTTGTTTCTTCAGTTAGGGTTTCCACAAAAAGCTAGGGTTAATTAGGTTTAACCATAAGACTTGGTCCCAAGACTTTATCAACCAGTTTAGGGTTGAGCTAGGTTAACCCAAAGACAACGGGAGATTCTGTTCTGGAAGGAATGAGCCAACTTCCTAAAAAATCTCAGAATTAACCAAACTGCACTACTGTTAGATCAGTACAGGATGTCTTAACATTTGTTATGACATCTGAATTCCTGTTTACTGATTTTGGTAAATGTGATCATTTTGCAAAATGCTCAGATACACACACATAAACAGCAGTACCTGTATGCCACTATTTTTCTGCAAGGTACCTAATAAACCAGTACCTAATAAATCAGAATGTTATGACATTAGTCATGACATTCACACACCTGGTTTTACCAAAAATGCATGCCAATAACTAAACACCTACAGAATTGTCAAGCAGATACCTCTTAACATACCACAACGGAGTAGTTACCTGTTCCACATTCATGATTAAATTCAACACTTCACCATTATCATCAATCATATTAACAACGCCCCCTCTATGCCTAGGCATTGGGTTCTGAGTAACATTCAGACCATTCACTAGAGTAAACTCAATTCCCTTAGCATCCAACAAGTCTTGTATTTTTCACTTCAACGCAAAGCAATTGTTAGTAGAGTGACCAACTCCGCCTGAATGGAATTAACATCTTGCGTTAGTATCATAGTTAGGAGGAAGTCTTGCGGGAGGTGGTGGCATATTTCTCAAACCGATCAACTTCAAATCGAGCAAATGGTGGAGTGCTTCAGTAAGAGATACCGGCAAGGGATCGAATTTTCTCAATTGTCTCTATTGTTGATTGTTGTACTGACGGGGAGCATCTTGATGTCTTTGTTGTTGAGGCACTGTATTCGGTCTCTGCTGCGGAGGAGCATTAACAGGAATAGAAATATCATTGATTTGTTGGTGCTGACGATCCTCTCTTCTTCCTCTATGAGAATAAACTGCACTTGCGTTGCCTTCCCTTTTCTTAGGGTAAGTGTTGAATGGTTTCTTAATGCCCCCTGATGAGCCACTAGAACCTCCAATCTGAATTTTCCCCAATTTCAAACCTACCTCAATTCTTTCACCAGCCATAACCAAGTCTGTAAATCCTGCCGAAGTACTTCCTATCATGTGCTCATAGAATGGCCCTTGTAGGGTACTCATAAACATATCAATGAGTTCTCTCTCCATGAGTGGAGGTTAAACCCTCGCAGCTAATTCACGCCACCTCTGAGCGTATTCCTTGAAAGATTCTCTTGGTCCATATGACAAATTCTGTAACTGAGTGCGATTAGGCGCCATATCAATATTGTACTGATAATGTTTGACAAAATCCCGAGCAAGATCATTCCATCAACGAATATAAGTTTTCTCCAACTTCATGGACCACTCCAGGGATGCCCCAGATAGGCTATCCTGGAAAAAGTGAATCAAAAGCCCCTGATCCTCAGTATGCACCGACATGTTTCGGAAATAAGCAGTTGCATGAGTAACAGGACATGACGTTCCGTTGTACTTTTCAAATACAGGAGGCTTGAACTTTGGAGGAACTTTCACCCCGGACACCAACCCGAGATCATTAGCATCCATACCAAGGGCTCATTGCCCTTCCACAGCTTTCAAACGTTCTTCCAACAACCGATACCTCCTATCCTCAACCTGAACTTTCGGCTCTGAACGCCGAACAGAAAATTGATCTTCATCCTGATCAAAGTCATAATCATGCTCCTGATAGTTACTTACACCTCCCTGATTATCTCTTCTATTCCCCACAAGACATGGTCCCGGAGACTGGGGAAACTGCCCTACATTGCGCACAAAAGGGTTTCCGGGCATCCCGTGAAAATTTCCAATAGGTTGATCTTGCACATACCCCAATCCTACAAAAATATCCTGATAGAGCCCTTGATTTCCACCATCCCCTGGATAGCGGCGTTGATTATTGACAATGGCAGCCAGTTCCTCCTAACGGCGATTCACGTTGGTGATGACCTCCATGAACTAGGTCATCTGAGTAGCCATCTGGGCCCTTATTTCAGCGAGTTCAGCTTGAACTTGTTCCATCTGTCTTGGAAAATTGTTTCTGGTGGAATACCGATGAGTAGTCGTCTTGAATTCTGAATAAGAAAAGCAGAAGAATAAGAATACCGTCATGAGATAACCTGTAATGTTATGAAATGCATGATGTGCATGATATGTTTGTCATTTCCCGGTATTCAAGAGTCCTTTTATTCATCAGTCACGGCGTGCAACCAAAAATCAAGCATACAATTAAGGGAAAAAAGGACAATAAGACAAACACTTCAATTATTTACAAACAAAATAAAATGATGTTCGAGTGACTTCAGACATTTAAGAGTGTAACGATAAATAACAAAATATGTGTTTCAAAGTAAACTTAACAAAAAAACTGAATAATAAAAAAAAACGGTCCCTTCCAATAATCATGGGGGTGACCAAATACACCAAAGGTAAGTAACAAAAACTAAATCTCCGGAAGAAGACACGCTTCAAGGTGTTGACATTACTCTTCAAGCCTGGCTTTCTCCTTAAAAGTTGTGATGCGACTACTTTACTTTCTTGAAACTGATCCTCTGCGACACGCCTCTAGGATACTTCCTTCTTAAGCTGAGCATCTTTGTCTTTGAGTTGTTTCTCCAAGTTTTGAATCTTCTTCCTGTAGCCATTCTCAGATGCCTGAAGCTTCTGGCAATCTTGTCGGGTCTTACTCAACTCTTCTTCCATTTCAGCATGAGATCTCTTCCTAAAACTGGTTGCATCAGAAGTTTCCCCTTGAGCTTCTTTGAGTTTGCGAGCTAATTCAGCCCTTTCTTGATCTACACAATAAAGTTTCATCCCTGCCTCACGGTCTTTTGCACGAAGTTGAATGTTCTCAACATGAACCAGGGTGAACACCTCGGTAGGCACTGTGTTACTCAGAACAGTAGGAGGTTGCTCACATATAGGAGCCGACCTTGCAAATGGTAACCGTAAAATCTTAACCCTGGCTCTAATCCATTCCAAGTAAGGAACCCTAGAAATAGGAACCTTCTTGCCCAAAGTAGTTATATCCTTCTTGTGAATTCCCTTCCAAGCACTTGTCACTCTTTTCAACATCACAGGATCACTTCTTCTAACAAAATACACTGATTCATACACCTCCTCAACCTTTGGCGGTCCATCCATTGCATATCCCAATTGACGATAAGCAAGCACAAGATTATAGTTGATACACCCCTTATTTCCTATGAGGGGAACATTAGAGAAATCTCTGCAGCTAGTGATAATACTTCGTACTTCCCCCGTGTCATAATTCCACCGGATATCAAATGAAGTAAGGTTGACATGTCTTGATGACCATCAGAGAGAATGTCTGGTATCCATGAAAGGGCCACTTACCGGTAGGTGCAACTTAAACCATTGATACAACATCGAATGACATAAACTTACATTACCTCCTTTTCCATGCCTGAAATGAATGGTGTAAAGCGTATCTGCCAAGAGTGTCGGTACCGGGTTCTTATTTCTAAAAACACAAATAGTCGTCAAATCCACAAAATTTCTCTTGTGAAGAAAGAGGATGATCCTGTATATCATGAGAGCAAACAGAGAGCTGAAGTCACTCCAATTCCCTTTCTTTGCCCAGTCTTCAGATTTCTTCACTAAGAAATCCAAATAAAACCTTTAGTATCCTCACTTGATTTCCAATTGTCTTTCACCTCTTTCCAACTCAAATGAAGAATTTCAGCAATAACTTCAAACTTCAGCTTCTCCGGCACTTGGACAAAAGGAACTTCATCGGACAACTTGATATTAAGTAGGTACGCGTACTCTTCTAGTGTGGGAACCATATGATAATCTTGAAAAGTAAAACACCATAATTCCTTGTCATAGAACTGGAAGAGGGTGATCAAAGCCATTGGGTCAACTGGAGTGTTAAGGATTAGTAACAAATTGCCATAATTTTTGTTGAAATTATTCAGAACATCACTCTTCAGATAAGAACTCAACCTCTTCGATTCAGACACATCAATAGTAGGAATCTGATAAGCGGGTGTATGCTTGGTGGGCTCTTTAACACGAACTGAATCAAACTCATCTGACGGGAGGCTAGCCATTTCTGATGGAAAGAAGACTCTCGAATGTCCCTGGAAGATAACATGCGCATGCTAGTTATTTTTTATACATCATTTTTTTAAAATAAATATGCTATGATGCAACATGACAGGATCAAAGTTTCACACTGGACAATGGCTGGACAATTACAGAACAGCACCACTCAAGATCAAAAGAAAATCCCAAAGCTTCAAAACTATCATGGGAACCTGAGTCACCTTTGCAACACAAAGTCACCAACAATACCTGTACCTGTAAGAAAAGTTTTCCCGCCCCTCTCACGTGTGTAGTCTAGGTCAAGGTAAGGTTAAAAGCCAAATCAAAGTACAAGAGCTTGACTGTCGGTATCGTCAGACAATAACACCTATCCGAACTACCTCTGAAGTCATGGGTCTCATGGTCAGGTCTACAAAGCATCCGCCTTATAGCTGCCATGGCCACTCTATTCCTAGTTCCTACGGAATTCACTCATAGCCTGGGTATGAGGCCTTTTACCTCATGGAACAACCCACCCACCAAGAAATCCATAATCGAAACAGTCCATTAAAATCCAGTATGCAGAAAGTAAAGCGCAAATAGGATGCAATGCAAACAGATAAATATGCAAAGCGGTAAAATAAACACCCAAACAAAAAACAAACAAGAGCTAGGATCGACTCTGGGATGGACTAGCAAGAGGTCAATCTATTCCCCAATGAAGTCGCCAGCTGAAATGACCTGGCCGAACCGTCATCTTGGTAATGAAACATCAATGAATTCGCCACCGAACGTCTTTTATCTCGCCGAAAGGAAAAGGTAAACATCGAGAAAACCTAAAGAGGGAGAAATCACGGTCTTTCGACCGAGAGATCAGGTAAGGGAGTCTATTACGTGAGGGGAAGGTATTAGCACCCCACGCGCCCGTAGTACTCTACGGTATCCACTCTTGTTGTCTAATCTAATGGGTGTGGTCAAATCCTATGTCTATGGCTTAAAGCTAAAAAGGGAATGCATGCGAAAGAAAAAAAAGGAAACAATGTAGGGAAAATAAAAATTATGTGCTCGATTGGGCCCTACCCCTTTGCCTACGTATCCCTTTTAAGGAATTAGAGCAGCCGTAGTTCGGCTCAAATATTCTGGTTGGTTTGTGTTTTTTAGTTAAGACAACAAAAACAGTCAAGATGGAAAAACATCAAATAAAATAACAAGCAAATGAGATGGTAAAACATCGACTAAATAATAAAACATTAACATGTCAAAGATGGCGAAACACCAAATGATAAAACATCACACCTAACAATGATATTGAGAATCAAAGTAGGATAACAAACATGTGTGATGGCGAAACATCGACTTCAAACAAGTATGCGATGGCGAAACATCAGCTAAAAGATAACAAGGTATCATGGAAAATATGGCGAAACATCAATAAACCGGATGACAAAACATCACACCTAACAATGATATTGAGAATCAAAGTAGGATAACAAACATGTGCAATGGCGAAACATCAGCTTCAAACAAATGTGCGATGGTGAAACATCGGCTATAAGGTAACAAGGTATCATGGCAAGGATGGAGAAACATCAATAAAATGGATTTAAAAAAAACAAAGCCAAGAGGCGCACAAACAAATAAGATTGATTTGTATCTTTCACCTTGAAGAAGGGTTTGAGTTTATTATAAGTGTTTTAGGATTTGCCAAGAAAACAATTTTTGTTTTAAGATGCAAAATGCAAAGGAAGGAAAAAAAACTAAGGGAAACTATCCTAGTATTATCCCTAGTGTTATCATACAATGATTGACCCTAAGATTGAAGATAAAGGAAAATCCAACCCTATGCTAGCATATATGGATTCCTACCTTAATCAACATGTCAAAGGAAACTTAACAAAATTGTCCTATAGGGAACAGGAAATGAGAGCGAAGTCGTGATCTCAATTTCTAAATTTAGTGACTCATCGATCAACAATTAAAGAAAATAAAACAATAAACATCCTATAGGGAACATGCACTGAGAGCGAAGTCGTGATCTCAATTTCTAAATTGAGTGACTCATTGCTCAACAATTAAAGAAAAAAAACAATAAACACCGTATAGGGAATATGCACTGAGAGGGAAGTCTTGATCTCAATTTCTAAATTGAGTGACTCATCGATCAATAGCTAAAGGAACAAACACAAACACAACACACGTATCAAACAAAACAGAGGGCCTCCTGACATATATCAGCAACAGAGGTCCCATCATGCAACATAGAACTATACAAAATGAAAATAGAAGAAAGGAAATAGTTCAATTCCAAACGGATAACTATCTGTAGCAACTTAACAAAAATAAAAGAAACCCAGAGAACTTCAAGCAAGCTGGCATCAGCAGACAAATCAAGTCAGAAATTACGCCATCAGGATGTAAGTATTGAGATTTCCAGATATGAACAGATCCCATGGAAATGTATAACATTCATAATCACATATATATATATATATATCCTACATAGACTATCAAATATGCCAAGCACAATAGTAGTGCCAATATAATAAATTGTGTTCCACAAATAAAGTGAAACACAGTAGCCTCAAGTCAAAAATGGAAATCTTTTCTCATAGTACCTCGCACATTCAACAAGCAAGTTAGTATTCCCATAAATTGAATGATGACTCACATAAGGGATGGATGATGACACCATAATGAAGTGAGGAAACGTGATATCAACTATCAAAACATTAGATATGATAGACAAAAAGAAACAGGCATATGCAAAATTTGGTCAAAAGTTAGAGGAATGTTGCTCCTTTTTATCACCATATTGAATTGATAATTGAGTATCAATCAAGGATCATGGGAGCTTGAGAAGAATAAAATCAAAGACCATGAAGGTCAGTAGAAACCACAATTAAATCATACTCAAATACTTCATCACAGCTCACAAGCATAATAGGAGAGGAATCCAACACAATGCATCAAAAACTTAGATTTCAAGCTAACCATGGAAGAAAGTCAAACAAGGACAAAATTAGAGAGTTTATAACAATCAAAGATTTGAAGTAAAGCTTCCAAAACATGACTAGGACATGACCAAAAGGTTAAAGTGTTGATTCTATAACATGCTACAAAAGTGTATTCAAAATGGCTCAAAAATTCAACAAGGATAAAAGAAAGAAGCCAAACTCCATTCATGATTAGAACTAACTCAAGTAATAGAGATCAATTACTCTCAAGTCTTAATGAGACTATCATTGAAGTGTCATTTCCCTTCATGTTATCATTGGCCATCTAATGACCTCAAACTCAAATTGAAAGCTCAAGTTTCAAAGTGAAGATCAACAAGAAAACAAAAAGTCATAAAGCATGCATCAAAAAGTTCAATTATTCAAACATGGGGGATTAAGTGAAATGACTTGAGTTTATGTGGATAAACAGAGCCAACATGACCATTAGGTGCCCAATTATAGGCCTCACTCAAGTTCATTGGCCATCAAGCAAATTGCAACAAGATATGCAACATTAATTGAGTACCTTCACTTCAAAAATACATCAAAAAAAGAAAAGGGCTTCCATAATTCAAACAAAAAATTTCTTAGCATCCTTGAGATGTATAAGAGTCAGCAAACATGTTTTATGTTCATGGATGGATGAAGAAAGGATCAATCAAACTTCAAACATCAAAGACTAGTTGGCAAAAACCACCAAACTAGACAAGTTTTCCAAATATTTTGTGGAAAATACCAAACCTTATCAATTAATTCAAGAAAAATCTTTTTAAGGACCTCAATCCATCCATGAACCTTAAACAAGAACCAAATTCAATTGAAACTCAAGGCTAGTTGCTTTTTGGAATCAAAACAAACAAGGGAATTAGCAAAACCCTAACTATTTAGAAAATGAACTCAATTATTGATTAATCAAGTTCCAATTCTAAACAAATCAAATTAAAATCATACAAAAATAAATAAAACTCTAAAGATCAGAGAACTTATTTTTTTTCAAATTTTTAGAATTAAAGAAAAGTCAAAAATAAAATCAAAATTCAAATCTTTAAACAATTAAACAAAAATTCACATATCAAAATAAAATTCCAATCAAAAGTTAGAAAAATATCCAAAATTATATTCAAATATTAGAATTAAAAAACCATCATCCATGATTTTTTTGGAATTTTTGAATTAAAGGAAATATTAAAATAAAATCAAACAAACAATTAAACTATTATTTAATGGAAAAATGCAAACCCTAGCCAAAAGTCATAAAAAGGTCAAAACAAAATTATATTCAGACACTATGATTAAAAACAAACTTATATGATTTTTTTGAGGATTTTTGAATTAAAGGAAATATTAAAACAAAAATTATGAAGCAAACATTTCAAATAAACTTCTCAAATTAAATTTCTAATCAAAAATATGAAAAATAGTAAACCAAAATCAGAATCAATTTCTAATTATTTTATGAGTCAAAGATAATTTTTGTGGAATTTTTAAATCAAAAGAACTATTAAAATAAAAATAATCATTGAACAAACAATTAATTAAAGTTATGAAATTTTAAACCAATCAAAACATTTTTAAAAATTCCAATAAAATTACACAAGATAGTAGAAATTATTTTAGACTTGTGATAATTTTTTCATAATTTTTTAAATTGTTTTGATCAAGAAACAAAAATCGTAAAATCAATTGAAATCAAAATATAAACTAAATATTCAAAAATTCAAATGGACCGTTCAGATGATGACACCTCATCATCCCTAACTTCCATCCAAACCAGAAAACGCGCGCGCCCATCAGTTTGCACCCCAACTTCAGTCCCTCCAAACAAACTCGTTTCTCAACCATTTTTTTATCAAATCAAGTGCAAATTAAAGCTAACATGGCAAGGAATTAAACACAATTCAAATCACATCAAATAGACAGCCATGGATCTAGAAATCTCAACATGAAATCACCAAAAACTCACTGAAAATCTAGAGTTTCATAGATCTCAAACAAGCATTATATACCAAATGAAACCTCAAATTGCTTCAAAATCATTCATATAACATCCACAAACAGATATTCATGCTTAATTTCAACAATAAACGACTACATTTCAAAAATCAAAGTTGAATGAACCTACCTCAATTCAAAATCCGAAAACTTGATTCTCTCACTCCATATGCGATTCAAAGCTTGCTTTAGCTTCCTTAGCACTTGAGGATGAACAAGCAAGAAGAAAAACTCCAAATGCACCACTGAAACTTGTAATTCGAAGAAAAGTGCAGCTATGGAAATTCTGAGTTCAGATCTGGAATATGGAAGTTGTGAGCTCTCTCCCCCGCTTTTCAAGAGAAATGGGCTTCAAAATGAGTGCATTGCCCAATTGGAATTTTTGCTATGTTGAAAAGTAAAATTCTGACCATGGCAATGCCTCGTGCGTTTTTCCTTATTTCAGTTGCTTTTGAGGACTTTCTTACTCAGATTTTGGTCCACCCAATCTTGTCCCTTGATTCCTCATGATGAGATCATGCTAGTGTTTTTTGCAAATTTGGCAAGTTTTGTCAATTTTGAAGTCATGGTGGTACAACTGCACATGGGGAACGATTTTGCTACCATTATGGGCTTCCTCCAATCATAAATGTGTCATGGGCCTGATTAGAAGTGAATAGAATGTCTGAAAATGAAGTTCTCAAGTTTTGGCATTTTGCTTGCATGGCTAAAGTTCAATAAATTGGCATGAAATTCAATAGACCATAACTTGCCCATACTTTTGAATTTGGACACCAATGAGTACAATTTGGAAAGATATTGAAAATATCTACAATCCATTAGTTTTGAGTTTTTGCAATTGAATCCATTAAGGTCCTCAAAATTTGACATGAAATTCACTAATTTTGGAAAAAGACCTATAATTTTAACTTGAGGCATGAACTTCCAATGACCATAATTCTTGACTCCTTGCCAATTTGGACATGAGACCAAAAGGAGATGAACCATCACCCTCTTATCTTTCCAAGCATATTTCATTTGCATTTTTTTGATCAAAGGGGAATAAAATATGAATTTTTGAAGTTAAGTCCTCATTTTCCAAAATTAGAAACTTTTAGGGTTTCTTCATGAACAAGTTTCAACCCAAACCTCAATCTCTTTGATCCAATGATCAAAATGGACTTGAAATATGAAAATTACACCCTTGAATTGATGGTTGACCAAAAGTTAACTTGGTCAACCTTGACTTTGACTGATTTTGACCAAAATGACCATTTTGCCCCTTTGAATCAATTGGTCCACTTTACTTCAAAATTGATGATCAAGACTTCAAACATATGATCTTCCAGATATATAGAGGCCATGTACAAAGTTTCACTTCAAAATTCTCAAGAAATCTTGATGAAATCCCAAACCCTAGTTTTGGTTAACACCTTAGGAGACTGATGAATCATCTTCAAAACTTCAAATCCTCTGGATATCTTGGCCAATTTCTTGCACAAAGACTTTTCAAATACCAATTAGATGTTGTAGCTTCAAAATCAAGACTTGTACATTGATCAATAGCCTTGATCAAGCAAAACCCTAATTTTGAATGGTGAATCAAAAGAGTGATTCTTCCTATAATCAATCACAAAGTTCAATCCTCTGATGATCCAAAGAGATGGATAAAATATCTTGAGATATGCAATAACTTTTGAGCTTGAAATATCCAGAGGTTTAGATGATAAGATTCTACTTGAGAAACTTGTCAATGCAAACAACCTTCAAAGCTTGAGGAAGACTTGATAACCAAAGTATTGATCCCATCACAATGTATGAATGCAATGCAATATGATATTCATGATGAAACATAAGCCTAAATCAAGAGGGTAAATTTTGGGGTGCAACACAAAGAAATTGAAGATATCATGCTTGAGTTAGGAGAATCAAAGATAAGAATTTGAGCTTTCATTCTTAAATTATAGGTCATTTGGATAATGAACACTTGATCAAATCTCAAGCCATGCTGCATAAATCTTGCTTTGTAGGTTTATAACTATAAAATCACTCCATAGTTAATTTCTTACACAACTGTTAGAGCTATGATCCAAGAATTTTAGGCATTGTCCAAGAGATTCATCCATTTTTGGCACAAAGTAACATTGTCATTCTTGTAAAGTTGCTTTAATCACAAAGTCAACTTGTCTTGAGCCTCTAACTTGTTTGTTCTGAACACACTCAACATACAAGATCAGATAAGCATTTTTAAAGCCTCTAACTACTCTATATTGCTTTGTACTTCACCTTGGGACAATGTTTTTCAAGTTTACTTCAAAAACAAGTCACATAACCATAACATGTGATTTCTTGATTCTGATAATTTCAAGCCTTCAAACCTCTAGCCTATAAATAGAGAGGTCATATACAACCTAACACACGAACTCACAAGCCTTGAAACTCAATCAAATACTCTCAAACTCAGAATTTCTCTCAAACTCCATTTTTGTGGCATTTCTTACTTTGAACATCCAACTTCAAATCCACTTACGTGTTTTTCATTCCAATCCTTCAAACATCATCCATACACTATATAGAAGTGATTCAGGACCTTGTTGCACAACTGTAACACCTCCATCATCATCCTCCATTTCCAAAATAGAGTTCTGCACATTGACTTCTCCAGGAAGATTCAAGCAATCTCAGCACAAAGTAAAATTTGCATTAGCTTCCTAGGATTTCACTGAAGCTATTCAGATCATCATAATTCTCATACAAGCATCATTAATAATTATTTTGTAAAGATAAAATGTATATACATCTTTTCCCTGTAGCTAACCATTCCCTTAGTTTTCATTTATCTTGCCTGAGTTATGTGAATTTTGAAGTTGAAATTACAGAAAAATTAGGTCAGAATTTGGTACCAATATAAATTCGTGTTCATCTTTGAGTGTTAACTTAAGTTATTTACATATTTTAAATCGTGATGAAATTTCTAACAAGTTTGATGTTTACATTTTCTGATTTGGTTAATAAATGAGCAAGTTTAAGAATTCCAAAAAATGTTGTTCTGGTTCTGGCACGAGGAAGAAGAAGATAGCACTGTCAGAAAGGAGTTTAAAATATATTTAGTGATTGTTGCCTTAACTAATGGATGTATCACCACCTCAGTGGTTAAAGCGCACGCATTTCACCCTTAGGACCTGGGTTCGAGCCCCAATGTCCCATTTTGTGATTTTTCACATTATGTTTTTGTTATGTTTTTGCTTCTAGCACGCTTGGGCATTCTTTGACTTGGGCCAAGTTCATTTATTCTTCAACATACCCGCTGATTGCTTCACACCACCTAGCCCATTATCATTTTTTTATTTCTAATTTAAAACAAACAAAAACTATCTTGTGAGCCTAAAACCAAAAACATTTCTCCACACCTCCATTTACTTTTTGAACACTCAGGCCCAACCCTTTGTTATTTCTTTTATTTTTTATATTTTATATTTTCTTTATTTTTTTTTTAAAATTAAAATACAAAAAATATGTTTTCTTAAAATAATTAGATTTAAAATATTTTAGTTCTTTTTATTTTATTTTACTTCACTTATTTTTTAAACAAATAAAACCTCAAAAATTATTATTTTCTAGATAACTAAATTATACTTAGGGTTTATTTTTAATTAAATTTGACTTTTGATTTTGTTAAATAATTAATTAACTTCTCTTGTAAATTAATTAGTTTAAGTAGGTTAATTAAAACCTTTTCCATAAAAATCCATAAAAACAGTTTTCTTTTCTCTTTTCTTCATCTTTACATTTTTATACATTTTATTATTTCGCATTTACAATTTATGTAACTGTCGAAGCCTTGTAATAGTAATTAGGGTTTATTTTACTTGTCATCACCATTTGTAAATTTGCACCCCACATTCCTAAAGCGATGTAATAGCGTGGGACATTTAAATTTCACAATTTATCGCTTTCCTTATTATTGTTAGTAATTAGGGTTTGTATGGCAAGACCTTAAAATAAACATTAGACAACCCTAATTCAAGATAAAATAATGAATCCAACATACTTTGTACACATGCACTTGGGTAACCCACACTTGTTGCCTCGGATTAAAACAGTCATGTCCCTCGAACGTGGGATGTTTTAGCAAAGACCATTGAATACAAGATCGTAGTCCCTCGATGACCCTTCAATGTTGCCTTCGATAAACGATCTTAGTCCCTAACGATAATTGCTAAAACATCTTACGAGTTGCCTTCAATGACTATACGATGACCCACGACTGTCCCTCACATCTAATGATATGGCTCTCTACCAATCAATGGTAGACAAGCATTATTTAAAGGAGGAGGAAAAGAACAAAGACTTTTAAGTAGGTAGATTGCTTGTAATTTCTTGCTCACAAACAAAACCGTTTACACCTCACACTTTCAAAACACTTTTCAAACAAACATTTTGTATACATTCTCAATGATACGAGAATCATTACAAAAATTGGCTCACAATGGCATATTTCAAACATCTTCCCAAACATTCCCTTTCCAACAAATATTTTTAAAACCAACACTTTGTATACATTCTCAACTATATGAGAATCATTGCAAAGTTTACCAAACTTAGGCATTTTCAAAATATTTTCAAACTTACACGAACGCAAAGCATTTTTTAGTGATCAAGCAATTAAGAGCTCGTATATAACTACAGATGAAAAGGGTGCTAACACCTTCCCTTTTCATAACCTACCCCTCGAACTCAAGAAAATTCTCAAAAGGTATTTCATGTTCTTTTCACCCTTTCCTTTATTGGATAAAAGAAAAGCCGGTGGCGACTTTTGCTTTGTGCAACATTTGCGATAAAACACAAAACACCCAAGTCAGTTTTCCCACCGTATAACAGAATTGGCGACTCTGCTGGGGAGTATAAACTAAAAGTGGGGTTACCTTAAGAGTTATATCACCTTTATTTGCTTTATTTGTTTGCCTTATTTTCTTTACATTTGTGGGTTATGTTTGGGTTTATTACTTGTACAAATCCTATACCTGGATCTGGGGCATATTAGGTAAGTAGCAATAGGTCGTGGAGACTGTACGACATAGACTGATATGGTTGAAGCGATAGCTACATTAGTGAGACACCTTTGTGGGTACCAGTGTCACTTGAGTTAAATCAAGGAGAATATAAGGCCGCTGAGTGGTGTCATAAAGCACTAACTGACTGTAGAACCTTAGTTGAACAACTTGGCCACTAGAAAGTAGTTAGATAGTTGGCTTTGGTGAAAAACTGAAGTTGGTTGATAATTGATACTACACTCATTGAGATCGGACTTTCGAGGTATTTCGGTTACAAAAAAATATTGCTTGTGCTGAAACAATGCCCGGTGAAGAAAGATCAATGATATTGAGATTCCTTTGAACCAGGTTACTTTCTTTTAGGACAGGTTGAACCAACTAAAACTTCAAGAATGTACTTACCAATCAACCTCATGCAAGCCTAAACCTAAGGCCTTGTGTGCTTTATGTGTATTTAATTTATTTGTTCATAACATCATAAATATCATGACATCATGCCATAACATTTTCACTAACCATTTCAAGGACCAAGGGATTTATCTTTGTCCTATTTTGTAGGATATGGCTTCCACTCATAGAAATACCATCTGAATCAGCTTTGTAAAAGTGCCTCCTCAACTCCAAGAGTTAGCATCATGGGTTCCTTATAATTCTCCATTCACCAAAAGACATGGTCGACTTCTTAACCTGGTTACCTCAAGTTTTAAAGAAGAAATGATGTGTGTGCTCTTTCAATTCTTTGATCCTAAACATCATTGTTTCACCTATCTCGATTATCAATTGGTTCCCATAATGGAAGAGTTCTCTCAACTATTATGAGTACCTATTCTTGATCAAGTGCCCTTCACCGGTTTAGAGGAGGATCCATAACCTGAAGAGATTGCATCAGCCCTACATTTGAAAAGGTCTGATATTGTAGCCAATTGGGAAACAAGGAGCGGGGTCAAGGGTTTTCTAGCTAAGTTTCTATTAGAGAAGGCTCGACTATTTTGGGAGGCTATGGATTTGCAACCTTTTGAAGAAGTCTTGGCTCTTCTAATCTATGGGTTAGTATTGTTCCCTAATCTAGACCAACTCATAGATGTGAATGTTGTCAAGATCTTCCTTTCTTGTAACCCTGTTCTTACTTTACTCAGAGACATTTTACATACCCTTCACACCCGCACCATGAGGAAGAGAGGAGATCTTATATGTTGCATTTCGTTGCTGTCTAGGTGGTTTATTTTGCACCTTCCCCGATCATCTTTGAAGAATGAACAAGGTCTGAATTGGTCGCAAACAATAATGTCTCTTTCTCACAGAGATATCCATTGGTGCTTCCGATCTCTAGAGGATATTACTATCATCGACAGTTGTAGGGAGTTCCCTGAT
The DNA here is from genome assembly GCA_948472305.1 of Vicia faba. NCBI lineage: Eukaryota > Viridiplantae > Streptophyta > Magnoliopsida > Fabales > Fabaceae > Vicia > Vicia faba. Next base: position 1,267,544,282 of record OX451738.1, read on the forward strand.
GTTTCACTCTTGGGCATTAGGGGAGGTATTACTTATAACCCTTCACCGGCTCTATGATAATTTGGATATGCTCAAAGAGATGGTCCCCATGATGCGCTACTCCAGGGTATCGTATTTGACTATGAGAATGATGTCCAAGGTTACCGTCAAAGGTTTGTTCGAGCTTGGGGCGTGATAGAAAAGGTTGATAGCAAGACTTTGGGGGAAAATAACTATATTCCGTTGGAGCCTTATCTCAAATGGGTGCGAGCTCGCGCTTAAAATCTCATGATGTGATATTCTGTTATCCTAGCAATAGTTGTGGAGCATGTTGCCGAGGAAGATATTCTTTATACCATTCTTCATCCTGACATGCCTACCAACATCGAAGATTTACAGAGATCGTGGATTCCACTCAAGGGGGAACGAGACACCTTTGAAGCTCGATTATATGCAAGCGAGAAGAAAGTGTTGGAGCTTACAAGGCAACTTCACGAGGAGCGGAGCCTAAATGCATACATTGCACCAAAGAGGAAGCACCCGCGGGAAACATGAGTCTTTTATTTTAGGATTTTATTTTGTTGTCTCTTTGACACCCGTTTTCTTTTTCATTGTAAGCCCAAGGGGCAATTGTAATTCTTGAACTTAATAATACAATTGTTGTGTTTTTTTCCTTTTTGGCTAGCAAATTTAAATTCCTTAAAGTCCTTGAAAACATTGCATCCGCATAGCATGCATCATATCATAAGCAGGTTTTCCGATACAGGTTTCCTCATCTTTTTATTGTTTATTTCAGTATAAGATGGCTTATAGAGAACCGTCAAATATCTGCAAACTCAACACGCACAGTTCCAAGAGACTCTCCTCAACCTAGCCAAAGGTCAACAAGAAATGATGGCACTCCTTGCCACCAAGAAGAAGAACAAGAAGAGGGTTGTTATTCTCAACATGTGAAGAAGGATCAAGGGGCATGTCCTACTAGCTCAAATAGAAGAGGCTTCTTTTTAGGAAGAATACAATCAAGAAGAGGAAGTTAGAAGAACCAGAGCTGGAGGTTGAAATAACCAGATTACTGAGGACGAAGACTATTTCAAAGAGCAGTATCCACTGGCGGATGAGAAGTACAAACAACTGAAAGACTGACTTAAGCTTGTAGAGATCCAAAGAGTGTCTGGTTTGGAATTTGGAGATTTAGGTCTGGTCCCTGGGGTGTTCATTCCCCACAAGTTCAAGATCCTTATCTTCACCAAGTATGATGGGGTTCATGTCTAAAAATTCACATGAGGTCTTATGCCGTAAGATTCAACCACACATCGCCGATAGGAAGTTGTGGGTTCATATATTTCAAGAGAGCTTATCTGGAAAACAGTTGGAATGGTTCTATCAACTAGAAGGGACTAATATCTACACATGGGAGGATCTGGTTGTTGCCTTCTACAAACAATACCAATACAATGTTGATCTTGCGCCAACGCACGTGCAATTACAAAATATGACTATGGGCTCGAGCGGAGGCTTTAAGGAGTATACTCAAAAATGGAGGGACCTGGCTGGAAGAGTGCAACCCCCATTGACTGACAGAGAATTAGTGGACATATTTATGGGCACCTTGACTGGACCATTCTTTAATTTGCTAATTGGGAGCTCTTCGTCAGGGTTTACTGAATTAATCTTGACTTATGCGCGAGTTGAAAGTGGAATCAAAAGCGGAAAGATCCCCATGGCCTCAACCTCTACTGCTGTAAAGAAACCATTTATTGGTAAGAAGGAAACTAATGTTTTTTATGGACAAAGGAGTCGTATCAATAATGATCGTCATCAGTCAGTAGGATCTATATTGATTTCAAACCCGACCCCAGTTCAACAACCACAACAATCAAACAATCAACAAAGGCCTAGTGTCCCAAGGAGCCCATTCACTAGAATCAGTATGCCACTGTCTCAAGCTTTACAACATCTGTTGAAGGCAGATTTGGTAATGCTGCGAGACCCTTCTCCAAATCCCAATACTGCCTCTCCCAAATATAATCCAAATGTGAAATGCGTCTATCATTCAAATAGTCCTGACCATGAAACCAACAACTGTTGGGCATTGAAGAACAAGATCCAAGATTTGATTCATAACAAGGTGATCAAGTTTGACCCTCCACAAACCCCTAATGTCATTACTGCTCCCATGCCCAGTCATGGTAAAGGTGACAATGCCATTGATGATGTCTCTTTTGTCTCCACCATCATTGATTTGACTACTCCCTTATTGACTGAAGAAGAATTTGTTAAGAGCTAGTTTATTTCCTGGCTGCCTTGAAAATTGTTACCATTGTGCTTCCCAAACTAATGGTTGTATGTGGCTGAAGAAAGGTATCCAACACCTGATTGATAGCCATGAAATTATGTTCGAGAAAACTTCGTCCATAAAATTTTTACCTCAAGATGTTTCCATGATCACAATATCCAACACTCCTATTAGGATCACCTCTAAAGGCCCTATAAGGATCCCTATTGAGCCAAGAGTGGCTCCCTTAATCATCATTACACCAGGGCCAGTCCCTTATTCATCTGACAAAGTAGTGCCTTGGAACTATGGGGAAAAAGTTTATCATCATGGCATCAAGCAAGAGCCATGAATTATTGAAAATTAAGAGCCTGAAGTTACAAACATTGCTGGAACTAGTAAGGTCACTAGGACATGAAGGGTCTTATCTCCAAGGATCTCTCCTCCAACAACTAGAATAACACCTGTTCATATTCCTGTTGCTACACCAACTACTGATACCCGAGGTAAAGAGAAAGTTATTTAGCCTGCCCTGATGGAGGCACCCTCAAAAGAAGTGACAATTGAAGATCCATCTAGACAAGAGATGGAAGAAATTATGAAGATCATCTGAAAAAGTGACTACAAAATAGTTGAAGAACTGGGGAAGACACCCTAAAAAACATCCATGATGTCCTTATTGTTATGCTCCGAAGTACATGCCTAAGCTCTACTAAAATTCTTGAAGAATGTCCATGTACCTCAAGAGACCACAGTTGATCATTTAGAGAATTGTGTTGCAAGCCTAACTGCTGACAATGGCTTGGTATTTTATGATGCAGATTTAACTCCGGCAGGGATGAATCACAACAAGACTCTGAACATTTCTATTGAGTGCAAAGGCACGACTCTAGCACATGTGTTAGTAGATATTGGGTCCTCCCTCAATGTTTTACCTAAAGGTGGTTTGGACATATTTGACTGTGAAGGGATGTTGCTAAAACCCAACGATATTGTGGTAAGAGCCTTCAATGGATCAAAAAGGATGGTCCACGGGGAGGTTGATCTTCTGATCAAATTGGGATATCAAGTCTTCAATTCAACCTTTTATGTAATGGATATCTGCCCGGCCTATTCTTGCTTTCTTGGACGCCCATGGAATCATGGGGCATGTGCAATTACCTCTACATTACATCAAATGCTGAAATACCAAGTGAAAGGGGAGGTTGTCACAGTATGTGGAGAAGAAGAATATATGGTCAGTCATTTGAATTCTTTCAAATACGTTGAAATGGATGGCGAGTTCATTGAAACCCCCAGTCAAGCATTTGAGGTAATCCATCCAATGGTTGTTGTTGTTGTTACTCCTACTACTCCTGAAATCTCTAAAGGTACACCAAGAATGGTCTCTCTGAAGGATGCTAGGGTTGTTGTAGAAGAAGGAGGTTGCACTATCTGGGGACAACTTCTTGGCATCCCCTACAAGTCTGAAAAATTTGGGTTGGGTTTTACTTCAAAGGCTAAGAAAAAGGTTCGACATGCTCGTGCTGGTGGACCACCTCTCCGTATTAGAAACAATAAAGTCAATGCTCTGGAAGACACTGATAGTGACGGCGACTTGGACGAATGGATAATCCCAACTGTTGGCGGCGGAGTCAATAACTCGAAGGCCAAAGACTTTATCTCAATATCCTTCAACCATGAGTAATTTTTATTTCCTATTTTTATTGCTTTAAGAACTTTATTTGTATAATTTCCTTCAAAACAATGACTTTAAACCATGCGCCTTGCCCGGGGCACAATGGTCCATTTGTTAAGGGTTTGTCATTTCATATATCATATGCTCATTTAAAGAAAACATTGGAAGATTTTGCATTCAAATTTTGTGCTCCTTGTCTTTCTTTTATTTCACTGCATTTTCAAAAATAGACATGTGACCTTACATGTACACACATATACAACTTTGCAGATCCACATCCACTCCGGATATCATTGACAACAATTCTGCTATTGTCGTTTATGACTTCGAAAATCCAATCTATCAAATCAAAAACGAAGGTGAAGAAGATTGTGAGATACCTAAAGAACTCACCAAACTTCTAATACAAGAGGAAAAGGCCATCCAACCGCATAAAGAATCGGTCAAAGTGATAAATTTGGGTACTGAGGCATATAAGAAAGAAATCAAGATTGGCGCCAACCTGGAAGATAGTGTCAAGAGAAGATTGGTTTAGATGTTGCACGAATATGTTGAGGTCTTTGCTTGGTCATACGAAGACATGTCAGGTTCGATACTGATATCGTGGTTCATCGTCTGCCAATAAAAGAAGGTTGTTCTCCTATCAAACAAAAGGTTCATCACATGCGTCCTAATATGTCCGAGAAGATCAAGGTTGAGGTAATGAAACAGTTCAATGCAGGTTTCTTGGCAGTGACTTTGTATCCCTAATGGGTTGAAAATGTTGTTCTAATGTCGAAGAAAGACGGTAAGGTCCGTATGTATGTAGACTATAGGGATTTAAATAGGGCAAGCCCCAAAGACGACTTTATACTACTGCATATTGATGTCTTAGTTGACAACACTACTCAACACAAGGTGTTTTCCTTCATGGATGGCTTCTCGGGTTACAACCAAATCAAAATGGTGCCCGAAGACATGGAGAAGACTACTTTTGTCACAGAGTGGGGTACCTTCTGTTATAAAGTCATGCTTTTTGGGCTGAAGAATGCAGGCACAACTTATCAACAGGCTATGGTGGCTTTATTTCATGATATGATTCATCATGAGATATAATTCTATGTTAATGACATGATAGTAAGGTCCCAAACTGAGGAAGAGCACCTTGATCATCTGCATAAGCTATTTGAGAGGCTAAAGAAATATAAGCTAAGGTTGAATCCAAACAAATGCATCTTCAAGGTAAGGTCTGGTAAGCTCCTAGGTTTTGTCGTCAGTGGCAAAGGTATTGAAGTCGATCCTGTAAAAGTCAAAGCAATCCAAGAAATGCCAGCTCCTCGTACTGAGAAGGAGGTCATGGGTTTTCTAGGAAGACTAAACTACATTTCCCGATTCATCTCTCACCTGAATGCTACTTGTGAACCACTCTTCGAGCTGCCGAAGAAAGATAAAGTGGTAAGATGGAATGACGACTATCAAAAATATTTTGACAAGATCAAAGAATACTTACAAGAACCACCAATTTTGATGCCACCGGTTGAAGGAAGAACTTAGATCATGTACTTAACCGTGTTAGAGAATTCAATGGGGTGTGTGCTGGGGCAATATGACGAGTCTGGTCAAAAAGAGCATGCAATATACTACCTTAGCAAAAATTTTACCGACTGTGGAACAAGATATTCACTGCTCGAGAAAACTTGTTGTGCTTTGACATGGGATGCTCATTGACTAAGACAATATATGTTGACTCATACCACTCTACTGTCTCTAAGATGGATCCCATTAAGTACATCTTTGAGAAGCCAACTTTTTGCAGAAGGATAGCCTGATGGAAAATGATCCTAACTGAACATGATATCTAGTACACTACACAAAAAGAAATCAAAGGAAGTGTGTCGGCGGATCATTTGGCACATCAAGTTGTGGATGACTACCAATCTATGAACTTTGAATTTCCGGATGAGACTATAATGCTGATTATAGATTGTGAAAAGCATGGACCGTATGAAGGACCTGAACAAGGATCCCAATGGTCTATGCTTTTTGATGGAGCTTCCAACACACTGGGTAAGAGAATTAGGATTGTGATCATTTCTCCCGAAGATTTCTGTACTCCTTTCACTGCCAGACTCTACTTTGTTTGTACCAACAATATGGCTGAATATGAAGCGTGCATCCTGGGTCTTAAAGTTGCTATTGACTTAAGGATCAAATTTTAAGTGTATATGGAGACTCAGATTTGGTCATCAGTCAATTTAAAGGAGAGTGGGATACAAAACATCCAAACCTTATCCCTTACAAAGAGCTTGTGCTAACCTTGTTCCCATACTTTGAAGAGGTTACCTTTGAGCACATTCTGAGAGAAGAGAATCAGTTGGCAGATGCTTTGGCTACCATGTCTTATATGTTCAAGGTTATATGGGACAACGAAGCTCCCCGAATTATTGTCGAAAGATTTGATTAACCAGTGCACTGCTATGAGATTGACATTGAGGGTGTAGAGGAGAAGCCTTGGTTTCATGAGGTGAAAAGATATCTCGAAGCTCAAGAGTATCCTGAAGAAGCGTCAGTCAACGACCATAAATTCTTGCGGAGGTTCTCAGCCAAGTTCTTCCTGAGCATTGAGATCTTATACAAGTGCAACCATGATTGAATTATGCTCCATTGTATGGACAAGAAGGAAGTAGAGAATATCATGGAGGATATGCATGAAGGTATCTTTGGTACTCATTCTAGAGAACATACTATGGCCAAGAAGATTCTGAGAGTTGGTTACTATTGGTCAACCATGGAAACCGATTGTTATCACCACTCAAGGACTTGCCATAAGTTCCAAATTTATGCCGATAAGGTCCACGTGGCTCCAATTCCTTTGAACTTCATGACTTCTCCTTGGCCATTTGCAATGTGGGGCATTGACATGATCAGAGAAGTCAAGCTTAATACCTCTAATGGACATCGTTTCATTCTTGTTTCCATTGACTACTTTACCTAGTGGATTGACGCAGCTTCATTTGCCTCATTTACCAAGAACTTCGTAGCCCGGTTTATCAAGCATAACCTTATCTGTCGGTATGTATCCCTGAGAGAATTATCACTGACAATGGTACCAATCTCAATAATGGTTTGATCACTGAACTCTGCACGTAGTTCAAGATCAAACATCATAACTCTTCTCCATACAAACCTAAGATGAATGGCTCAGTGGAAGCTCCTAACAATAATGTAAAGAAGATTGTGCAAAATATGGTGGTGACCTAGAAATACTGACATGAGATGCTACCATTTTCTCTTCATGGCTACCGTACTTCGGCACGAACATCAACTGGGGAAACCCCTTTCTCTTTGGTCTAGGGCATGGAAGTTGTCCTGCCTGTCGAAGTTCAGATTCCTTCTCTAAGGATTATGAAAGAAGCAGACTTAGATGAAGAAGAATGGATTCAGACAAGATTGGATCAGTTGAATTTGTTTGACGAAAAGAGGCTGGATGTTGTTTGTCATGGTCAGATGTACCAGAAATGCGTGACCAATGCTTTCAATAAGAAGATCAAGCATCGGGTATACTAGGCTGGTGATTTGGTAATAAAGGGCATCATTCTACCACAAGGTGATCCCAAGGGCAAATGGACTCCCACCTACGAGGGGCCATTTGTTGTTAAGAAAGTATTCTCGGGAGGTGCTATGATGCTAACCACTATGGATGGGAAAGATTTCCCGCACCCGGTGAGCGTGGACATATTCAAAAAATACTACGCATAAAAATGACCCACTAGGTTGACACACCTAGGCCAAAATAAAGGCATCCCGGCGAACCAAAAGGGTTCGGGAAAAATAAGGGATATATACAAAAGATTATACACCCGGCAAGTCGAAATCCTGAAAGGGTGGCTTGGGAAAAAAAGGGTATCCTGGTGGACTGAAAACCCGAGAGGGAGGTCCAGGAAAAAATTAGGGATTAAAGCGTATGAATATGTCCTGTCGGATCACTTACATGCAAGCTTTATTACCAAAGTCGAAAGTTCAAATCGTTCCATCAACTTCTTCTAATGGCAAGAGAAGAGATATTCAAAGACATAAGGGCGATAGCGGAGTTGGAACCCAATGAGATCACTTCCACATGGCTATATACACTTGTTTTAACTTTGTACTCTTTCACTTTACAACGACTTCCTCTTACTAGGATTTCTGTCTCTTTGTACAAAATCGACTGTTTATAGGCAAATTATCAATACAAGTATACTTTAAAGTCCAAACTTTTTGTTTTTCTGTTTCTCTTGCAAAAATGTCTAATGACTAAAATTGAATGAGCATATGCATATAAACATGATTAACTGTTAACAAATTTATACATAAGAACATGAATATACATTTACTCAAAACTCTAGGAGTTGGGATGACACTTAAGATGTCCATAAATCCCCCACATAATCCCTTTCATAAAGTTATCCCCCATGAAATCACTGGAGTCACCTCTATATGATTATCTCTGCAGAATAGTCTTCACAAATAAGGGTACATTCCCCACAATCTCCCCAACAGATCACTCCAACAAATAAAGGAGTATAGTCTCCTCCCCGTTAAATCTCCCCTCGAAGTCCCAATCAGTACAATTCATGGATATTTTCCTCCCCATCTGAGTTTGTTCCTCCAAAACTGAAGAAAGAGACCCTGCAGAGTTTCTTCTCTTTAAGCAAATTCAATTTCCCCAAGAAAGTTAGTTTCCTCAGCAGAGCACTTCTCCATCAACAAGGGTTTATTTCCCCAACAGGGTTTATTTCCCCAACAAAGTACAAATTTCCCAGCTAATCACTAACAAAATTCTTTTCCCAAGTAAAGTCATCACTATCCCCAGAAAGTTACTGCGAAACCTAGAACCCGACCAGATACCAGTTAACTTTATCTTCCCCCAGACGAGTCGGAAGTTTAACCATCTCTTTTATCCCTTGTCAGGGTATATAAAGAATAAATTCCCCAATAGAGCATAGGACGACCAATGTACCTAAACTATACTCCCCAAATAGAAATCAATACATCCCCTGCATATTTTCCTCAAACAAGAAACTAGGAATCCCCAGCGGAAGCATTCTAGACAAGATCGAAGATACACATACTCTTCACCCCCAACAATAGTCAGGGATTTATTTTCCAAGACAAATACACTTAGACAACATTGCACATTCATTCATCGTAACATATGCATACGAAACACATATAGTACAATCTCATTTATTTTGAGAACATAGTTACGCAGTGCATTTCATACATTATGACATTGCATACAACTAACTCTTTACCTTTTCAGGAAAGACCAATCAACAAACGAATATAATCAACAATTCTCAAACAGTTCCAAATTAATTCCGGAAACAAGACGGTGCGACTGTCTACATGACAAACACTACCTTTAGAACTCTGCGGATTCAGTTTAAATTGACCAAAGATTTATTCTGATACTTTTCCAGTAGACACTTTTTTTGGTTCAGTTTAAATTGACCAAAGATTTATTCTGAGTATTTTCCAGTTAAAGACGGCATAAACATTTGTTGGTTCAATTTAAATCGGCCAAATATTTATTTCTGAACTTTTCCAGTGGAAACTTTTGCTGGTTCAATTTAAATCGACTAAATATTTATTCTGATTCTTTTCCAGTTAAAGACTACACAAGACATCTACTGGTTCAGTTTAAATCAACCAAAGATTTATTCTGATACTTTTCTAGTAGACACTTTTTATGGTTCAGTTTAAATCGTCTAAAGATTTATTCTAATTCTTTTCCCGATAAAGACGACACAAGACATCTGATGGTTCAGTTTAAATCGACCAAAGATATATTCTGATACTTTTCCAGTAGACACTTTTTTTGGTTCAGTTTAAATCGAATAAAGATTTATTCTGATTCTTTTCCAGTTAAAGACGACACACGACATCTGCTGGTTTAGTTTAAATCGACTAAAGATTTATTCTGATTCTTTTCTAGTTAAAGACGACACAAGACATTTGCTAGTTCAGTTTAAATCGACCAAAGATTTATTCTAATACTTTTCCAGTAGACACTTCTTCTGGTTCATTTTAAATCGACTAAAGATTTATTCTGATTCTTTTCCAGTTAAATACAGACACAAACATCTTCTAGCTCAGTTTAAATCAAGCATAGATTTATTCTGATACTCCTCATATACAGTCGAGCGTAGACTCATTCTGATATTTCTATCAACATTTACTTTGGATGGAAAATTTAAGCCTATCTATGACAACTCTCCATCATATTTCCAAATGGCATCTTTAAGCCCATTCCCGATGTAATCAACAAACAATTTTACTTCATGCACAAACGAGTGCAAATTTCTGAGCACTTAAGTGTTCAATCATCTTCCACCTTCAAGTCACGAATGACGGACAAGCCAATCTAAATCTTCAGGTTTAAGAAGATTGAACATGGGAAGCTGTGTATCCCAAAATTTTCCCTCTCTTTTCTTAAAACATTTATCACCGAAGATCTCAAATGCTCAAGGGTTCTCAAGGGTTTAATCTAACAAGTTCACCTCCTAAGCATTGAGCCTCCAAATTAGGGTTTTGGTTTTCTCAAGTACAATTGGACTTTTTATGTCTCAAATGACTTTAATGATTCATTATAGGTCTCGAAGATTTCTCATACCAAGTTTTAGGTCTTGCATCACAAATTTGCTCAGTCAAATGCTCAGATGACTAAAAAATAGTTGTATTGTGTAAAAGTTAACTATGGTCAATATACAGTCAAACTTCATGATTTTTGGCCAACATCAAGAATTTGAAGTCATATTCATCAATTGATCAAGTGTTTATCATAATTCCTCAAGAAAAACACTCAAATCATCAAAGGGGCCAAATTGTAAAAATTAGGGTTTTAATTGAGAATGACTGATCATTGACTTTTGACCTAGTACATGACTTAATGGGTTGAAGCATGATCTCAAGAATTCAAACACAACATCTTGACCTAATATCATGGCTTAAATAATTTCTCAAAATCAACGGATTGATAGTTGAATTTTGGAATAACTAATGAAAAGTCAACTGATACATAAAAAGTCAAACTTTGACTTTTTGATCAACATTGAATTTCAAAGACCAAGATTCATTAAGATACTCAAAAATATCAAACTTGATCGTCAAGAATCAAGAAATTCAATAAAATCCACAAAAAGTCAAAGTTTTCAATACTTAGAAAATTTCTAAGTATTTTTTAACCTTGATAATTTCAATACTTCATGATAATTTTTCACCAAGATGCAAGATGATTTAAGGAAAACTTTCAACATGAAAGTTGTAGATATTGATGAAATCTAAAACTTTGTATCAAAGAGTTGATGTCCAAAAAATTCTTAGATTTAAAGATATAGGCTCATGAAGTCATGACATTTTTCATAAAACACTTAGTGAAATTTTCAACTAGTTTAGGCAGATTTTTGACCTAAATTCTTGACCAATTTTAACCTAGTTCCAAGATGATTTAGCAAAAGTGGTCAACATGAAGGTTTTATACAATGTTTCAAGCTTTCCAAAATCTCCAAGAACTTGAAGAGATCATGCTTGAGCTAGGAGAATCGAAGAGAAGAAGTTGAGCTTTCATTCTTGAATTATAGGTCATTTTGATGATGGACACTTGATCAAATCTCAAGCCATGCTACATAAATCTTGATTTGTAGGTTTCTAACTTGAAAATCACTCCATAATTAATTTTTTACACAAGCATTTGAGCCATTGTCCAAGGGATTCATCCATTTTTGGCACAAAGTAACATTGTCATTCTTGTAAAGTTGCTTTAATCACAAACTCAACTTGTCTTGAGCCTCTAACTTGTTTATTCTGAACACACTCAACATACATGATCAGATAAGAATGTTTAAATCCTCTAACTACTCTAGATTTCTTTGTAATTCACTATGGGACAATGTTTGTCAAGTTTGGTTCAAAAATAAGTCACATAACCATAACATGTGATTTCTTGATTCTTATTATTACAAGCCTTCAAAGCTCTTACCTATAAATAGAGAGGTCATATGTAACCTAACACATGAATGCACAAGCCTTGAAACTCCCTCAAACACTCTCAAACACAGAATTTCTCTCAAACTCCATTTTTGTGGCATTTCTGACTTTGAACATCCAACTTCAAATCCACTTGTGCATTTTCCATTCCAATCCTCCAAACATCATCCATACACTATATATAAGTGATCAAGGACCCTGTTACATAACTGTAACACCTCCATCATCATCCTCCATTTCCAAAAATAGATTTCTACACATTGACTTCTCCAGGAAGATTCAAGCAATCTCATCACAAAGTAAGCTTTGCATTATCTTCATAGAAGTCCACTAAAGCTATTCAGATCATCACAATACCTTCAGGAGTGATCAAACTAAAAACACGATTTCCAGTTTTGAGGTAAGTTTTCTCAACTTTGAACTTCTCATACAAGCATCATTAATAATTATTTTGTAAAGATAAAATGTACACATCTTTTCCCTGAAGCTAACCATGCCCTTAGTTTTCATTTATCTTGCCTGAGTGATGCGAATTTTGAAGTTGAAATTATAGAAAAATTAGGTTAGAATTTGGTACCAACAGAAATTCGTGTTCATCTTTGAGTGTTAGCTTAAGTTATTTACATATTTCAAATCATGATGAAGCTTCTAACAAGTTTGATGTTTACATTTTCTGATTTGGTTAAGAAATGAGCAAGTTTTAGAATTTAAAAAAAAATGTTGTTCTGGTTCTGGCGCCAGGAAGAAGAAGATAGCACAGTCAGGAACGAGTTAAAAATATATTTAGTGATTTTTGCCTAACCTAACAGATGTATCACCACCCCAGTGGTTAAAGCCCGTGTGTTTCACCCTTAGGACCTGGGTTCGAGCCCCAATGTCCCATTTTATAATTTTTCACATTATTTTTTTGTTCTGTTTTTGCTTCTAGTGTGCCTGGGATTTCTTTGACTGGGGCCAAGTTCATTTTTTCTTCACCATACCCCTTGACTGCTTCACACCACCTGGCCCATTATCATTTTTTTATATATGATTTAAAACAAACAAAAACTATCTTGTGGACCTAAAACTAAAAACATTTCTCCACGCCTCCATTTACTTTTTGAACACTCAGGCCCAACCCTTTGTTATTTCTTCTATTTTTTTTTATATTTTATATTTTCTGTATTTATTTTATTTAAATTAAAATACAAAAATATATTTTTTCTTAAAATAATTAGATTAAAAATTTTTAATTCTTTTTATTTTATTTTACTTCACTTATTTATTAAACAAATAAAACCTCAAAAATTATTATTTTCTAGATAACTAAATTAGACTTAGGGTTTATTTTTAATTAAATTTGAATTTAGATTTTGTTAAATAATTAATTAAATTCTCTTGTAAATTAATTAGTTTAATTAGGTTAATTAAAATATTTTCCATAAAAAGCCATAAAAACAATTTTCTTTTCTCTTTTCTTCATCTTTACATTTTTATACATTTAATTATTTCGCATTTACAATTTATGTAAATGTCAAAGCCTTGTAATAGTAATTAGGGTTTATTTTACTTGTCATCCCCATTTGTAAATTTGTACCCCCATTTCGAAAGCGATGTAATAGCGTAGGACATTTAAATTCCATAATTTATCGCTTTCCTTATTATTGTTAGTAATTAGGGTTTGTATGGCAAGACTTAAAACCAAATATTAGACAATCCTAATTCAAGATAAAATAATTCAATCCAACACACTTTGCACACATGCACCTCTAGGATAACCCACACTTGTTGCCTCGGATTAAACAGTCATGTCCCTCGAACGTAGGATGTTTTAACAAAGACCCTTGATTACAAGATCATAGTCCCTCGATGACCCTTCAATGTTGCCTTCGGTAAACGATCTTAGTCTCTTACAGCAATTGCTAAAACATCTTACAAGTTTCCTTCAATGACTGTATGATGACCCACGCCCGTCCCTCACATCCAATGATGTGGCTCTCTACCAATCAATGGTAGACAAGCATTATCTAAATGAGGAGGAAAAGAAGAATGACTTTTTGAGTAGGTAGATTGCTCATAATTGCTTGCTCACAAACAAAACCATTTAAACCTCACACTTTCAAAACACTTTTCAAACAAACATTTTGTATACATTCTCAACGATACGAGAATCATTACAAAAATTGCCTTACATTGGCATATTTCAAACATCTTTCCCAACATTCCCTTTTCAACAAATATTTTAAAAACCAACACTTTGTATACATTCTCAACTATATGAGAATCATTGCAAAGTTTTCCAAACTTAGGCGTTTTCAAAATATTTTCAAACTTACACAAACACAAAGCATTTTTTAGTGATCAAGCAATTAAGAGCCTGTAGATAACTACAGATGAAAAGGTTGCTAACACCTTCCCTTTTCATAACCTACCCCCGGAACTCAAGAAAATTCACAAAAGGTCTTTGTTGTTCTTTTCACCCTTTCCTTTATTGGATAAAAGAAAAGTCGACGGTGTCTCTTGCTATCCGCAACATTTGCGATAAAACGCAAAACACTCAAGTTAGTTCTCCCACCGTATGACACACTTAAAGAGGGAATTTCAACCTTGACGGAGAGCAGTGCTTCCATACCATACACAAGAGAGAATGGGGTTGCCTCTGTTAAAGTGCGGACAAATGTACGATACCCATGCAAAACAAAAGGAAGCATTCCATGCCAATCCTTATAGGTAACAACCATCTTTTAGATAATCTTCTTAATGTTTTATTAGGAGCTTTAACAACCCCATTCATCTTAGTCCTGTAAGGAGACGAGTTATGATGGACAATCTTGAATTCTTCATAAAGTTCTGTCATCATCTTGTTATTCAAACTTGAACCATTGTCAGTGATAATCCTCCGTGTCACACCATACCGACATATAAGATTGTTCTTGATAAAGCGTACTACCACCTGCTTGGTGACATTAGCATAGGAAGTTGCTTCCACCCACTTGGTTAAGTAGTCAATTTCCACCAAGATGAAACAATATCCATTTGACGCCTTGGGTTCAATCATTCCAATCATATCAATACCCCACATAGAAAAAGGCCACGGGGAAGAAATAACATTGAGAAGCGTTGGAGGAACATGAATCTTGTCAGCATAAATCTGACACTTATGGCACTTCTTCGCAAATTTGTAACAGTCGGATTCCATTATCAGCCAATACTAACCTGCCCTAAGCATTTTCTTTACCGTCGAATGTCCATTGGCATGGGTACCTAAGGAACCTTCATGGATCTCATGCATCGACATGTATGCTTCGTGTATATCCACACATCTGAGTAAGACCATGTCATGATTAATTTTATATACCACATTTTCATTGAGTAAAAAGCTACCTGCCAACCTTCTCAAGGTATTTCTATCTTTGTTCTTTGCACCATTCGGGTATTCCTATGTCTGGAGAAAGTGCTTGATATCATAAAACCAAGTTTTTTCATCTGATGTCCCCTCTATAGCCAACACATGAGCTGTCCTACCGAGACGTCATACTCTAATCTGAGGTACATCATTCCAAGTGGTCCCTTGATACATGGAATCCAAAGTGGCCAACACATCTGCCATCTGACTCTCGTATCTGGGAATATGATAGAATTCAACTTTATTGATAAAAAGTAATAATCATCTTGCATATCTTTGTAGGGAATCAAGCTAATTTGACGAGTATCCCATTCTCCTTTGATCTAATTTATTACCAAAGTTGAATTGCCATATACATCAAGAATTATGATTCTAAGATCTATAGCCTCTTCAAGGCCCATGATACAAGCTTCATACTCCCCCATATTATTGGTAAAATCAAATGCCAACCTTGCAGTAAAAGGGATATGAGACCCATTGGGAGTGATAATCACAATACCAATTCCTTTTCCATAAGCATTTACAGCTCCATCAAACACCATACCCCATCGGGATTAAGGATCAAGACCTTTCTCAGGAAAAAGTTCACTACAATCTTTTACTTTCAAAAACATCACATCCTCATCAGGGAAATCATATTTAACATACTGATAATCATTAACTGGTTGGTGAGCAAGGTACTTTACCAACACACTTCCTTTAATGGCCTTAGTACGGTATTCAATATTCAGACAGCAGAATCTGCCAACTAGCAATTCTTCCAGTAAGAGCATGCTTTTAAAAAATATACTTGATTGGATCCATTTTGGAAGTCATCCAAGTAGTATGATTCCATATACATTGCCGCAATCGCTTTGCCGCCCAGGCCAAAGCACATCATGTTTTTCTAGCATAAAATGGCGTGACTCATAGTCAGTGAACTTCTTGTTGAGATAATAAATGGCATATTATTTCCTTTCTTTTTCATCTTGTTGTCCCAAAATATAGCCCATGGAATTATCTAACACAATCAGATACATAATTAATGGTCTTCCTTCAATAGGAGGGAGCAAGATAGAAGGCTCAAGAAGATACTCTTTAATGCTTTCAAATTCCCTTTGGTAACCACCCATCCATACATAACCTTGATCCTTCTTCAACATCTTGAAGATTGGTTCACATGTCGCAGTCATATGGGAAATAAATCTGGAAATGTAATTCAAACGTCCAAGGAAGCCTCTAACTTGCTTTTCAGTTCTAGGTGCATGCATTTCTTAAATTGCCTTAACTTTATCAGGATCAACTTCGATTCAAGTTGAGACGATACTTCCTCAAACACTGAAACAACTTCAACAAATCTTCTATATGCCCTTCCCCAGCTGATATTTGACGATCATATCATCAACATATACCTTAATTTCCTTATGCATCAGATCATGGAATAAGGTTGTCATAACCCTCTGGTACGTTGCACCAGCGTTCTTCAACCTGAAGGGCATCACTCTGTAACATAATGTTCCCCTGGGTATGATAAACGTTGTTTTTCCATGTCCTCAAGAGCCATTCTAATTTGATTATATCAGAAAAATCCTTCCATGAACGAGAACATTTTTAATTTTGTTGTTCTATCTGTTATACCCCAAATTTTGCCCCTATGATTCCTTTATCATCTCATATCAACCCAATCATATCAAGATCACACTAGAGTCTGATTCTTCTCCCTATTTTTAGGTTTGCTCGTGAGGGATCACCAAGCACTTTGATTTGTGTATTATGGTCATATATGTCTTGTGTTGATTGACTTTTAGCTAACAAATATAATGAATTTTTTCTCTATAAATGTTGGTACTATAGGTGATGGCTCAACACACTTCATCTGGTTGATTCATAGGTTCATGAGTTTATTTCCATGCTTTCTTCAACAAAGCTTCATTGAGATTTAAGCTTCATCATTGAAAGTTCTTTAAAGTAATGTCATAACAAGGTCTACTATGATTCATCATGCTTCAATTTGCCAAAGAAAGATAAGAGATACAAAAATTGATTAAAAAGTTTGACCTAATTGGAAGAGTTCTTGATTCCTTGATCACAAATGCAAAACTCCCTCAAATTCTCAATATTTGGAAGTGGTTATTGTTACTATAGGTTCTTATTATCATCCACAACAATTTCTCTTCACATTGAAAAAGCATTTGTGCAAGAAAGTTTGTCAAAATTGAAAGGGGGTTCCCAAGCCATCTTGATGCTCTAGAAGTTAGGGTTTTGGACTTCTACGGGCTATATCTTGACCATCTTTTGATATTTTTTATTGATTCAAAAGATGTGCTTCTATTTAAAGGGTTATAAACAAATAACTTCAAAGGTTTCAAGAAAGTTTTGTGTGAAAGATCACTAATGATTGAGAAAGATTACAAGTCCTCTAGATAGGCCATCAAATTCCCTCATGTGACTTCAAAAAGTCATAACTTGATCAATTTTTATCTCCTTGAACCCATTCTTTTCCAATAATGATTTTAAGGGTATGAACCTCAACTCTTCTTTTATGTGAAAAACTTGAAAATGGGTAGAAGATGCCTTAAGAGCTCAAAATATTATAGGTCACCTCATGTATTTTCGTCAAATTCAAAGGATCATAACATGTCAAATATTTAGAATTTTTGAGTGATACAAGTTTTACAATACTCTTTAAGGAGTCCACTTCAAGCTAGCATCATTGATCAAATAAATATTTTGGAAGAGGACCTTGTTTGGAATCAAAACATTATAGGTCATTTTTGAGGAAAAAACTTAGAATTTTTCTTATAAAAGTCAGCACTTTTTTTTTCTGATTTTGACCAAGCACAATTTCTGGCTCAAGCATCCAAATGAACTCTTTCTTGGCACATTATAAAGAATGTCACCTCATATTTCCAATGCATCAAGAATTAGGTCCTAAGGTTCCCTAAATCGTGCACACCATGAGTTCAAAGTCAGCTACTTGAAATTGAATTTTACTTCCAAGTCAGAATTTGAAATCCATAATCCAGCTACTAAACACCAAATTAGCACGCGTTTTTGATTTAAACATGTTTAACCAAGTTCCAAAATTTGAATTAAGGATCAAAATGCAAGAGTTAGCTGAGTTTTGAGTAAATTCAAGTCACACTTTTCTCACTTTCGGGCTTCCCTCGTTTTCCCTCCAAACCTCACTATTGCTTCTAATTCTTTTCACCATTCACTCTTCTATAAATAGAGCGACATATTGCATTCATTTCCTCAAGCTTGGACAACCAAAATCATCCTTCTAAACTCTCTGCATAACCCACTTTTCTATGAATTCGAATTTATCTTTTCTCCACTTTTTAATTCAATTTCTTTGTTGATTCTTTATCCTTGAACTTCACTAAAGCTAACAGAAGAAGAACCAAGCCTTGATGTGTCTTAAATCGTGCTAGCCAAGTCCATTTTCATAGCAATTTTATGCTACTTTGTTTGGGTAGAATTCTCAACCAAATTGAACCAAATAAATCCTTATTCTACTCTATTCATCCTTTTGATTCTAACACTTAGGATTTTCATTTTCATTGAGAATTTAGAGATGCTTGGAATTTTCGTGCTCGCTATTTTTTTCTGGTTTTCTCCAAATACAACCTTGCACAACTTATATAAATTTGGTGTGAGGGTACCATTATAATCATCTTGAAGAGACGAATCTAATGGTACCGATCTGGTCCTCTAATTTTAAAGTTTGTGAAACCCCAATTTAGGGCGTCTGGAGGTTGAAGACGACCTACGTATCGTGCATCGGCCAATGATAGCGTGACATGTGATTTTTTGAATCTTATCCAGTGCATTTGTCTTACTATACGCGTCTTTTGAGGACCATTGGATCTGATTACTTTCATTAGTCAGACTCCATCCAACGCGCCAGATTTTTTGTTGGTTTTAAATTATTAAAAATGATTTGGTGTGATTTCCAAGGATGGCCATACTATGCATAGCGTGTTAGATCCCTTGCATCTTCTTACTAACATGTTTTGACATTAATCTAATGGTCTACATTTTTTGGCTTTATTCTTATTTTCTTATTTTTTTAATTGTTTTAAACTTCAAAGAATCATAGAAAACTCATTTCTGACTCAAAAACTATGAAAAAATTCAAAAAAATAATTTTAAATATTCTCTTTCTGATTTTTATTTTTTCATGATTTTATTTTCATATTTGAAATTTTTTATGATTTTTTTCTTTTTGTTTGACTTGTTTTTAATTGTTTAAATAAACTTTTTGGTATTTTTAAATTCTGAAAAAAATTCATCAAGATCATTTTCTTTATTTCTGACTTTCTGGAATTTTTATAGAATTTTATTATGATTTTTACTATTTTTAATCATTTTTCACTTACTTGAGTGATTTTAAATAATTTAAAAATACTTTTCTGTTTTAAAAAATTACTAAATTTTTTGTAAAAACACTTGAGATAACTGTTGACTTTTCTATGTTTTATTTTAATTTTTATTTGATACTTTGAATATAGTTTGGTATTTTTCCTTTCATTTTCATTTTAAAACACAATTTAAAAATCAAATTTCTTTTTTTATTTTGTTTATTAAATGCAATTTTATTTTTGAATATATTCTGGCTGAGCTTGAGCTATGTGATTTTTGATCATGAGCTTCATTAACATCATTGGATCTTGTGTGTTGAGTTTAACTCCACCAAAATGGATGAATGATTTTAATGATAGTTTTGATTAAATTCTTTAGTTTAAATACTTCACCTCCCTCTCCATCTTATCTCTTTCTCACTTGTGCTACATGTTGTTAGGGGATGATCTACATATCATTTCTCCAAACATATGGTACATACATTGTTATTGACCAGCCTAAAAATAGGTGTGACTTCTGTATAAGTTCACTTACGATTGCTTAACATAGCGTTAAATTTTGTTCCGATTCGAGAAATGATCATTCTTAGTCCAAACCTATGTTTGTAAGCCCAAGTATGTTTAATTTGAAACATTTGATCCAATAACCTTGAGGTTCATTGTTAGGAGGATTTGGTCTTATCAATCCTCTAATGAACCTTCATAACATTTGGTCTAAGTGAATCATTTAAACATCGTTGAGCATATGTTGTTACCTCGAACACTTGAAATGAACGATATACTTGACAAAAAGCAAATGAAACTTATTTTTGAGAAGCTTTGATTTTATCAATCTTCTAATGAGTTTTAAAATGCAAGTTTCAAGATGATCATTCAACTAACCTCTAATTTCTAACTCACTAACATGTGACTTTTATTTTATGCTTTTACTTTACATCTTTACTTTTACACACCATTTATTTTAGAATTTTCATTTCATGTTGTGATACAGTGGCCAGAACCGGGATTGTTTTTAGGAATGCTGGTTTGTGTTTTGCGTTTGTGTTTGAAAAATGTCGCGGTAAGCAAGAGTCGCCGCCGACTTTTATTTTATCCAACAAGGAAAGCAAAAAAGCACAGAAAAATTCCTTTTTCGAGATTTTCTGAGTACGGGGGGTAGATTATAGAAAGGGAAGGTATTAGCACCCTTTCTATCTGTAGTTATCTACGGGCTCTTAGGTACTTGCTCATCATTTTCAAAATTTCTTCTTTGTGTGTTTGTGTGATTTGAAAAGTTTTTGTTTTGACTTCGATTTAACTCTTGCTTCTGTCTTCAAGAGTGTTACGAAGGTTTTTTGAAAACATTGTTTGAAAAGGAGTGTAAGTGTGAAAAAGTTTGTTTTGATTGAGCAAGTACTTAAGAACTAATCTACCTACTCGAAAAAAGAATTGTTCTATGTTCGTTTCCTTTAGACAGTGCTATCCCACTATTAGTGAGTAGGTAGCACCATCGTTGGAGTTTTAAGGGTCAATTCGAAAGGGACGTACGATCACTAAAGCAATGTTAGGACGTCTTAGTAGTAACCCTAATGTCTTAGATCAATTATTCGAGGCAACAATATCTGAGGCAACGATTTCGAGGCGACTTTGATCTTTGAGACAAAAGGACGACCACTAAAACATCTTATACCTAATGACCGTTTACCGAAGGCAACCGAAGTGGGAGTGTACCCTAGGAGTGCGCATGTGCGAGTGATTCAATTTCATATTATTATCTTTGCACGTTTTAGGGTTATCTAACCGTTTTAAAGTTAATCATACATTCTTGTCATGCAACCCTAATCATACATCTAACAGTTAATATTTTGCGGTTTTAAAGTGTGGAAATTAAACTACGCTATTACAAGGCTTCGGGTATTTACATAGCCAAAAACAAACCCTTAAAAAACAAAGCAGTAAATGAAAATAAAAGACCTAATTAAACTATTACAACTTGTGAGCAATTACATTATAAAAATAAATGATAAAGCGCGCGCGAGGAAATTTAGATCGGGAGAGAACTAGGGTTTTGACCCTTTCTAACCTAATCGAAAACAAAATTATTTTTGTTGTTTTTAATTATTTTTAAGAAAAGAATTAGGTTTTTAAATTAAATACAAAAAATTAATTAGCTAATTAAATTAATTAAAGAAAATAATTACATGGCCTATTTTTGTGTTTTTGGTTATTTTAAGAAAAAGAAAATATAATTAAGTTAGAAACAAAACCCTAATTGTGCTAATTAATTTTAATTTATTTACAAAAAGAAATTAAAGTTACCTAAAATTAAAATCTAATTAAATTAATTAATTAATTGATAAAAAATAAACCTAAGTCTAATTGGGTGAAAAATATTATTTGTGATTTTTTGATAAAAGAAATAATTAATTTGTTAGTAAAATAAATAAATTAAATTAAATAAAACAAAATATAAAAAAAGAAAAGATGAAGAGATTTGGGTCTGAGAAAAGCAGTTTGGGGGGTGTAAGAATCAGATTTTGGGCCCAAAAGAAGGTGACCCACGTTGACCTCCATGATCTCCTGCCTTGCCTTGACCAACGCCTTTGATGGATCCTCGCCTGATGGCCATCAGATCTAGTCTCCTAACACTTGGCTGGTTGGATTGTGAGGACGCATGATGGTCCTTTGGCTTATGTACACACCTGAACCTGAAAAGAAAAATAATATGCAAGAATGGGGGGACCTGGGATTCGAACCCAGGTCCTGAAGCATTTTGCGCTCACCTTGTAACCAACTGCGCTAGCTGTCTTGTTTGTACATAAAATAACAATATAAGATGATATATGATAAAGAGAGTTAGTGGGAAAAACAAGCGCCAGAATTCAAATGACCCAATAGAAGGGCGCCACACAGGTCATCCCCAACCTTGCTCTGTTGGTAAAAGTTGAACACTTTTACCTACGGACATATATCCGTCGCTACATCCTTGTAACTTCTAAAAATCAAGCATGAGCGAGATAAATAAGAACTAAGGCCATGGATAGATTCGTCTGGACCTGCTGAGCACAATGGTGCCTCTTTCATGGCCCAATTTCACCTGTATGCAAAGATCTCAAATCGAAGCTACAAACCCTAACAATGGTGAAATCTCATACAATCCATAAAAATGAAATTAAATGTTACAGAAAGCTTGCATATGTGATGTTGAACAAGAATATATGATTAGAATGTGATTAATGTGCAAGAATTATGCAAATCGAATTCAAGAAAGGTTCAATGTCGTGAATGCCTTACAGTGGTTTTTGGCGTCTGAAATTGCTTGTTCTTGGTTGGTATAGGTTGCTTATGATCCCAGGAAACAATTGGAATGATCAGGAATCCCTGGAATAGCCTGGAACTATGGATTCGAATCACCACTTTTCTTTGTTTTTTGCAAGTTTGTTCTGACCTTATGTGCCTCTCTCCAGCCTCCTTTTGGGTCTGCAAATACTCCTTATGTATTGAGGAATGGATTAGGGTTGCCAATATGATCACAATCTTCCTCCATCATTGCTTTTGATTTGGATATGATACACTTGAAAATCTTGCTAAAAATAGAGCAAACTCAATCTTTTTGTGCACACCAAGCCTTTACACGAATTCAATCTTATGCTAGCTGGATATTAAGACCTGAAACATGTGAAAAATCTTGAGATTTCAATGTTTTGGATTTTCTTATGATTTGTTTTGATTAAAATTGATTTAATTCAAATTAAAATCAAAATAAATAATAAAAACAAGATAATGACAAGTGGAAACGGCTAGGGCTCGTGGACCATGTTGTCAACTCAAAACAAGTGCAAAAGATTGGGCCCATTTGGCAAAAATTGTAATTTGAGGCATAGTTGACTTTTGGCAATTTTGCAAAAAAGGTCAACTTCACCAATGCATAACTTCCTCAATTTTGACTCTTTGAAGGTGTTCTTGAACTTTTTAGAAATCTTGAGATGTCCTCTAAGCACCCCTTTTGGTCTCCTCTCAATTTGGTATTCCATGTTCATGTATGAAGTTTGACAAAAATGGTGTTTTTGTTGACTTTTCAAAATGACTTATAATGTCCAAATTCATAACTTCTTATGAGTGCATATTTTGAACTTGGGAGTTGAATATGGATTGTAAATCATTTCATCCTCTTAAAAATTAGCTTTGGATGGGTCATTTCTCATAAAGTATGATAAAGTTATGCTTGGTCAAAGTTGAGTTGACTTTTCCTATAAAACCCTAATTTAGCAACTTTTGGTTCTTGATGAATTATGAGAAATCCTTGATGAATCATGATCAACCCTTGATCA
The DNA here is from genome assembly GCA_948472305.1 of Vicia faba. Lineage (NCBI taxonomy): Eukaryota > Viridiplantae > Streptophyta > Magnoliopsida > Fabales > Fabaceae > Vicia > Vicia faba. Next base: position 1,267,568,259 of record OX451738.1, read on the forward strand.
AATGATGAAATATACTTCAAAATGAGGATTTTGACCAAAAATCTTGAAGTTTGACTGTATGTGGGCCACAATTGACTTTTGCCCTAGCACAGTCGATTTTTAGGCCGTTGAGCAATTGACTGAGCAAACTTTCTCTGCAAGGCTTGAAACTTGACATGGATGATCTTGAGAACATATTAGGACAATGGTGATCATTTGGGATCCCTTCGACTCAAGTATCTTAATGCAACATGAAACCCTAATTTGAAGTAGACTGCCTTAGGAGAGAGCTTGTCTGGTCAACCCTTGGACTTCCTTGAGCATCTTGAGGACCTCACTTGAAATGTTTTGAGAAATATGGGAGGGAAAATTTTGGGGTACAACAACTGCCCCTGTTCAATCTTCTTAAACCTGAGGATGTAGATTGGCTTGTGTGCCTTTCGTGATTCGAAGGTGGAAGATGATTGAACACTAGAGTACCCAGAAATTTGCACTCGCATGAAGTGGTATTCATCTTGCGATGTCGGGAATGGGCTAATAGATGCCATTTGGAGATTGATGACGGGAGATGGGCTTAAATATGCCATCCAAAGGAATGTCGATCGCATAAGGGATTCCTTAGCAAGAGTTATGTACCTGTTGTTGAGGAAGATTCCGCTGGGGAATGTTGATCTCTGTCTTTGGGAGAAATAGAATTTTAGGAGCTTTGTTCGTATGTTATTCTACTTGGGAATCACCTCTGTTTCTTGAGAAAAGTTGAATTTTAGGAGCTTCGGTCGTCCATTATTCTACTAAGGAATCGCCTCTTAGTTGAAGAGGTAAGAATGAACTATTATCTGGTCGTAATCCAGGCTTCATAGTGACAAGGCCGACTGCTATCTGGTCGTAATCCTGGATTTACAGTGACTTACTGGGGAGATGAGATTAAACTTGCTATCTGGTCGTAATCCAGGCTTCGCAATTTCTCGATTCTTATCTGGTCGTAATCCAGGCTTCAGAAGGAATTCAAATGTTATCCGGTCGCCTCCGGGCTTCAACTTAAATTTAGGGAACACTAATATCTGGTCGACTCCGGGCTTCTTAGTAATTGTCCAGGTAAACTGCTATTTGGTCGAAATCCAAGCTTCGCAGTGTCTTATATTGTTATCTGGTCATAATCCAGGCTTCAGTCCTTTTATCGTTATCTGGTCGTAATCCAGGCTTCACGATGCTTTATACCACTATCTGGTCGAATCCAGGCTTCATGGTGTTCTGTACTGTTATCTGGTCGTAATCCAGGCTTCAGTCCTTTTATCGTTATCTGGTTGTAATCCAGGCTTCACAATGCTTTATACCATTATCTGGTCGAATCCAGGCTTCATGGTGTTCTGTACTGTTATCTGGTCGTAATTCAGGCTTCATAATACCTTACTTCTTATCTGGTCGAAATCCAGGCTTCAGAAGAAATCAAGTGGTTATTCGGTCGCCTTCGGGCTTCCCTTTGACTGTTGGGCCTACTAATATCCGGTTGAATCCGGGCTTCATAGTAATTGGCCGGGTGAACTGCTATTTGGTCGTAATCTAAGCTTCACAGTGTCCCTCACTATTATCTGGTCATAATCCAGGCTTCAGTGCTTTATACCGCTATATGGTCGTAATCTAGGCTTCGCGACGTCTCATACCATTATCTGGTCGAAATCCAGGCTTCATGGTGTTCAGAGGAATCAAGATACTATCTTGTCGAATCCGGGCTTCATAACTTGTATTAAAGATATACCACTATCTGGTCATAATCCCAGCTTTGTAGTATTCTTGGTTGCTATCTGGTCGTAATCCAGGCTTCACAACGTATTCTACCATTATCTGGTCGTAATCCAGGCTTCACGGTCTTGTATTGTTATCTGGTCGTAATCCAGGATTCACAATAACTTGCTGAGCTATTATCCGGTCGTAATTCGGGCTTCACGGCTTGTGTTTATGATATACCACTATTTGGTCGTAATCCAGGCTTCATGGTACTTGTTGAGCTGTTATCCAATCGTAATCCGGGCTGCACGGCTTGCTGGGGATTAAACTATTATCCGGTCGAATCCGGGCTTCATAGCTTGCTTTTAAGATATACCACTATCTGGTCGTAATCCAGGCTTCGTGGTAGTCTAATATTGTTATCCGGTCGTTCTCCGGGCTTCACAATATGCTGTAGAAATCAAGATACTATTCGATCGTACACGGGCTTCATAGCTTGAATTTTGTGAAAACTTGATTGTATCTTTCCTAAAAGGTAAAGGTTAGTCGTATGTAATGCATGACATGTATCAAGTAATGATGTTCTCAAAATAAATGAGACGGTGTTGTATAATGTGTATGCACATGTCATGATGTATGGACGTGCAATGTTTTTATGATATTCTCTAGTTGGGGAAAAATAGATCCCGGATTGCTGCTGGAGAGTATAAAGAGTTTTGCTCGCTGGGGATAACGACCAAAGATGATTGGGAGAATAATCCTGCTGAAGAATATAATGGTGAGAGAATGACTCTGTGGGGAAGAGATGCTCTGCTGAGGATTTGCTGATTTTGGATAAATACCCTCGGTTGTGGATGAATTACTGTTGCTGGCGATGATAAACTCTATCGGGGATAAAATTTCTTGTTTGTGGAAGAAATAAACTCCACTGAGGATAATCTTCTAGACTCTACTGGGGATAATCTTCCAGACTCCACTGGGGATAATCTTCCAGTGCTGGTGATAGATAAACTCTGCTTGGGGAGAATCTTATCGACTCATTCGCGGTTGCGAACCTCAGCTGGGGAGAGTTGATAATACTGTATTCTGGTACTTCCTACTCTGCGGGGAGTGTATACATTTTTAGTCATATTCTTCAGCTAGGTCTATCCCTGTACCTGGTGAATAGAGCAACTATAAGGTCTGGACATTTCTTGTTTGCCCCTGTTTCTGAAATTACGAGTAATCGTCTTTTGTTTCGCATGTAAATATTTATGAGCAGCAATTATTGTCAAATACATATATCAAAAATGAACCATTGAACATTCTTGCAAAACAAAACAGAAAAAGAAAAGCAATTTGAAATTTCTTTGTGAAATGAATTGTATTGATTTTGAAGTTTGGCCTGTAAATAGGCGTTTTGTACAAGAGGCTGACGTCCTAGTAAGAGAACGCCGCCAAAAAATAGAATTTATACAATTTGTGAAAAACAAAGAAAAAACAGCTATGTGAACAATCCCACTGGGTTCCAACTCTGCTATTGCCTTTATATCCTCGAGTATCTCATCACTTTGCTACTTGGTTAAAGGTAGATCAGATTGATCGGTGTCGTCCGAGCTTGACAGTCGATACCGAAGTCTGGTTGCAAGGTGACCCAATGAGACATAGTGTTACGCTTTGATCCCTAATTTTTCCCTGGACCGCCCTATCGGGTTTTCAGTCCACCGGGATACCCGTTTTTACCCAAGCCGCCTTTTCAGGTTTTCGACTTGTCGGGTGTACAGATTTTTTTTCATTTTCATCCCTTATTTTTTCCCGAACCCTTTTGGTTCGCCAGGAAGCCCTTATTTTTGCCTAGGCCAGTCGACCTAGCGGGTCTTTGATTATGCGTAGTATTTTTTCACTATGTCTGCATTGACGGGGTGAGGAAGGTTGTCACTGTCCATGGTGGTTAGAATCATAGCTCCTCCTGAGAAAATGTTCTTAACCACAAATGACCCTTCGTACGTAGGGGTCCACTTGCCCCTGGGATCACCTTGCATCAGTATGATGCGTTTAATCACCAGATACCCGACTTGATACTCTTGTCGTCTAACTTTCTTGTTAAATCCCTTGATCATTCGCTTTTGATACGTCTGACCATGACAAATAGTAGTAAGTCTCTTTTTGTCGATTAAATTCAGTTGATCAAGCCGGGTCTGGATCCAGTCATCTTCGCTCAAACTTGCATCCTTCATAATCCGAAGAGAGGGTATCAGAACTTCAATGGTAAGACCGCTTCCATGACATATACCAAAGAATAGGGTGTTGCTCCTGTTGACATCCGCGTTGAGGTACGGTACCCATGAAGAGCGAATGGTAACATCTCATGCCAGTCTTTGTATATCACTGTCATCTTCTACACAATCTTCTTGATGTTCTTATTAGCCGCTTCAACAACCTCATTCATCTTCGGCCGGTAAGGAGAAGAGTTGTGATGTTGTATCTTGAACTGCTTGCAGAGCTTGGTGATCATTGTATTTTTGATATTTGTACCATTGTCCGTAATGATCCTCTCTGGTACACCGTATCGACAGATCAGATTGTGCCGAATGAACCGTGCCACGACATTCTTGGTCACTGTAGCAAAAGAAGCTGCTTCAACCCACTTTTAAAAGTAATCAATAGCCACCAGAATGAAACGATGCCCGTTAGATGCAGTAGGTCTGATCTCACCTATCATATTGATGCCCCACATTGCAAAAGGCCAAGGAGCTGTCAAGACATTCAGAGGAGCTGGAGGTATATGCACCTTATCAGCATAGACTTGGCACTTATGACAGGTCCGAGAATGCTGATAACAGTCGGCTTCCATAGTAGACCAATAATACCCTGCTCGAAGGATTTTCTTTACCATGGTGTTTCCACTGGAATGAGTTCTGAAAGTACCTTCATGTAACTCTGCCATGATTCTTTCTGCCTCGTTCTTGTCCATACATTACAGTAAGGTCGAATCATGGTTACGTTTTTAAAGGATACCATTACTGATGAATAACTTTGTCGCGAACCTCCTCAGAAACTTCTTGTCATTAACATATGCACCCTCGGGGTATTCTTGAGCCTCAAGATACCTTTTTACCTCGTGAAACCAAGGTTTATCTGCTACCTCTTCAGTCTCGATATCACAGCAATGTGCGGGTTCGTCCAACCTTTCAATGGCAATTTGGGGAGCCTCATTGTCCCATCTAACCTTGAACATAGAAGACATGGTAGCTAGCGCGTCCGCTAACTGATTCTCTTCTCTGGGGAAGTGTTCAAAGGTTATCTCCTCGAAGTGTGGAAGCAATGTCAATACATACTCCTTATAAGTAATAAGATTTGGGTGTTTTGTATCCCACTCGTCTTTCATCTGACTGATCACGAGAGAGGAATCTCCGAATACACTCAAGAACTTAATCCTTAGGTCAATAGCGCTCGAAGGCCCATGATGCACGCTTCATACTCCGCCATGTTGTTGGTGTAGTTAAAACATAATCGGGCGGTGAACGGAGTATGACAGCCCTCAGGAGATATAATCACGGCACCAATGCCATTACCCAACGCGTTTGAAGCTCCATAAAAGTACATAGATCATCGGGATCCTTCCTCGGGTCCTTCATCCGGTCCAGGTTTCTCACAGTCGGTTACTAACATGATGTTCTCATCCGGAAACTCGAAATTCATAGACTGGTAATCATCGACGGCCTGATGTGCCAAATGATCTGCCAATACACTCCCCTTGATTGCTTTTTGGGTTTTATAATGGATGTCATACTAAGTCAAGATCATCTGCCATCTTGCTATTCTTCCGGACAAGGCAGACTTCTCGAAGATATACTTGATTGGGTCCATCTTTGATATCAATAGAGTAGTGTAAGTCAGCATATACTGTCTCAGCCGGCGAGCAGCCCATGCCAAAGCGCAGCAAGTTTTCTCAAGCAGTGAGTATCGGGTCTCACAGTCGGTAAACTTTTTGCTAAGGTAATAAATAGCATGCTCTTTTCGGCCAGACTCATCATGTTACCCCAGCACGCACCCCGTCGACTTGTCGAGTACTGTCAAGTATAAGATTAAAGGTCTCCTTTCAACTGGAGGTGTCAGAATAGGAGGCTCTTGGAGATATTCTTTGATCCTTTCCAAAGTGGCCTGGACATTCATCATTCCACTTTACCACTTGATCTTTCTTCAGCAGCTTGAAGATTGGCTCACAAGTAGCAGTCAAATGTGAAATAAATCGAGCAATGTAATTCAACCGTCCCAAAAAGCCTCTGACTTCTTTTTTTGTTCGGGGAGCTAGAATCTCCTGTATAGCCTTCACCTTTGCAGGATCTACCTGAATACCTTTATCATTAATGACGAAACCCAGCAGCTTACCAGACCTTACCTCGAAGGTGCACTTATTCAGGTTTAACCTCAGCCTATACATCTTCAACCTGTCAAATAGCTTTTGGAGATGGTCAAGGTGTTCTTCCTCAATCTGGGACCTTGCAATCATGTCGTCAACGTATACCTCAATCTCATTATGAATCATGTCGTGGAACAAAGCGACCATGGCGCGCTGATACGTTGCCCCAACATTCTTCAATCCGAACGGCATGACTTTGTAGCAAAAAGTACCCCACTGTGTAACAAAGGTTGTCTTCTCCATGTCTTCGGGAGCCATCTTAATCTGATTGTAACCAAAAAAACCATCCATAAAGGATAAGACCTTATGTTTTGCCGTGTTGTCAACCAGAACATCGATATGAGGCAGAGGGAAATCATCCTTGGGGCTCGCCCTGTTCAGATCTCTATAGTCTACACACATCTGAACCTTACCATCTTTCTTCGGCATCGGAACCATGTTGGCATCCCACCGCGGGTAAGAAGTAACTTCTAGAAAACCGGCATCAAACTGTTTCATGACCTCAGCTTTGATTTTCTCAGACATCTCTGGGCGCATTCGGCGAACTTTCTGTTTTACCGAAGGATAGTCTTCTTTAGTTGGCAAGCGGTGAACCACAATATCAGTATCTAACCCAGACATATCTTCATAAGACCAAGCGAAGATCTCAACATAGTCACGCAGCATCTGTATCAACCGTCGCTTGACGCTAGGCTCCATATTTACACCTATCTTGACCTCTTTCTTGTCTTCTTCCGTACCCAAATTCACTGATTCCACTGGATCTTCATGAGGCTGTATGGCCCTCTCTTCCTGAAGTAGCAGTCTAGCAAGTTCCCCAGGAACTTCACAATCATCCTCACCTTCGTTCTCGACTTGGTTGATCGGATTTTCGAAGTCATAACTGGCAGTAGCAGAGTCCTTATCAATGGAATCCAGAGTGGATGTGGACCTGTATTATGATATGTGAGTGTGTGTAAGACAAATAGCTATTTTTCTAAAGTGCAAAATAGAAAGGAAAAACAAGGAGCGCAACATTTGTAATGCAATAAAAACTTCCGATGCTTTATTGATGATATATGAAAATGACAAATAAGAAGCCCTCACAAACAAAGCCAAGGTGCCTCGGGCAAGGCACCAAGCCGTAAAGTTTCAAATTATCTGTTACAAATCTCAAAACAAAGGTCTATTACTGTGTAATAAAAGAAACGGGCACGAAGTCCTTCGCCGTCTAGTTGTTCAAGCCACCGTCGGTAGTCGGGTAAATCCAGCTGTCGAAATCTGACTCTTCATCATCATCTTCTATTGCATTCACTCCCGGATTACTGATGTGCAGAGGAGGTCTTCTGATTCACGCATGTCGAACCTCCCTTTGAGCTTCTGCAGTAAAACCCAAACCAAACTTGTCATTCTTGTGTGCAAAGTCAGGGATTTGGCCCCAATTCGCACACCCACCTTTTTCAATAACAACCCTAGCATCCTTGAGGGAAGCCATCTTCATTGGAGATTCTTCAGCAACAGTTTCAGTCGATGCCAGAGTCTGGGGGACCTCTTCAAAGTTCTGACACGGGGTTTTAATGAACTCCCCATCCATCTCCACATACCTAAAGGAATTAAGATGACTTACCATGTACTCCTATTCAGCCTGCACCGTAAAAATCTTCCCCTTCACTGGATATTTCAACATCTGATGGAGCGTAGAAGTTACTGCCCTAGCCTTATGAATCCATGGGCGACCCAACAAGCAAGAATAGGATGGTCGAATGTCCATCACATAGAACGTAGACGCAAAAGCCTAGGAACCAACCTTAACAGGGACATCCACCTCTTCATGTACCATCCTTTTGGACCCGTCAAAGGCCCTAACCACAATATTACTTAGCTTCAGAACCAACCCTTCACAATCCAGTCGATCTAATGATTTCTTGGGTAAAACATTTAAGGAAAACCCATTATCCACCAGCACGTGGGCCAAAGTAGTGCCCCTGCACTCGATCGAGACGTGCAGAGCATCATTGTGATTCCTTCCTTTGGCAGTCAGATCTGCGTCGGAGAAACCCAACTCGTTGTCAGTGGTCAAACTAGCCATACAGTCTTCGAATTGATCAGCAGATTTTTCCTGCGGCACATGTGCAGTTTTAAGAAAAGCAATTAAAGCCTTTACATGGGCTTCTGAGCACAACAATAAAGATAACATGGAGATCTTTGACGGGGTTTTCCCTATTTGTTCGACTATGTTGTAGTCCCTTTTCTTGATAACTTTCAAAATTTCCTCTATCTCATGCCTAGAGGTTTCAACAATGACTTTCTTTGGTGCCTTCATCCGGGAAGGCCCACCTGTAACTTCTTTGCCCCGAGTGTCAGATGACTCGGTGACAGGGGTGATAACTGGTGTAAGAATCGGAACAGTAGCTGATGTACTGGCAGATGGAATGGCAATAGGATTTTGAATAGTCGGAGGAGAAATATCAGGAGAGAAGAGTCTTCCGCTTTGGGTGACCTTGATAGACCCGACAATATGGCTGACATCAGTATCAGCCTCTTCAATCTTCAAGTCTTGTTTGATCCCATGATAATACACATCAGCCCCATAGTGCCACGGGACAGCCTTATCCGAAGTGTAAGGGATAGGTCCAAGAATATTAATGATCAACGGAGCAACTCTCGGAACAGATGTAATCCTAACAGGCTTTCTCAAGGAATCCTTGGAAGAATTGGCGGAAATGGTTATTATGGAAACATCTTCAACAAGAATCAACGGAATCAAAGTTTTCTCGAACAAGATCTCTTTGTTATCCATCAGGCGCTGAACACCTGATTTCAATAAATGGCAACCAGCAGGTAGGATGGAAGAGAGATGGCAACCTTCACCACAGCCCAGAAATAAATCGGCCGATAATAGGTTCTTCTTAACGGTCAATAATGGAGTAGAAATGTCTTCCACGGAGGTCACAAATGAATCATCGTCCACAGCATTTACTCCATGCTTGGGCATAAGAGCAGTCATGACATTAGGCTTTTCTGGTGCGTCAAACTCAATTTCTTTAGCTTCAATCAAATATTGCACCTTATTCCTCAAGGCCCAGCAGTTGTTCGTATCACGCCCTGGGCTATCAGAGTGATAGGCACAACGGGAATTCGGATTATACAGCGGAGAGGTGGTACTGGGATTCTTTGGGGCTTCCCTCAAAGTTATCAGGTTAGTCTTCAACAATTGCGGCAGAATTTGAGACAAGGTCATACTGAGCCGAGTATATTGTCTTTGCGGTCTCTCTACTCTTTGCTGATTGTTGCATTGTGGGGCAACAGTGGGTCTTGATATTACCACCGCATTAACTGCCTGGCGGCGTTCAGGTCGGTTTTGGCTCCTCGAGCTGTAAACTGCACTAGCTTCCTTCCTGAAATGCTTCTTTTTTGTGCTTGATGAAGCACCTTTCTGTATTTTTCCACTTCTGATATGAGCCTCTACTCTCTCCCCAGTCATAATCAATTCAGTGAACCCAGACGATGAATACCGATCAAATGATTGAAATATGGACCAGACAAAGTCCCAAGAAACATATCCACCAACTCCCTATCAGACAGAGGGGGTTGTACTCTTCCAGCCAGATCTCTCCACTTCTGAGCGTAGTCCTTAAAGCCTTTTCATGTACCCATAGACATACCCTGAAGTTGAGTACGTGTGGGAGAAAGGTCGGCATTATACTGGTATTTCTTGTAAAAAGCAGCGGCAAGGTCCTCCCAGTTGCGGACATTAGATCCTTCCAGTTGATAGAACCATTCAAGTTGAGTCCCTGACAGACTATCTTGAAAGAAATGGACCCACAGGTTTCTATCAGCACTATAGGGTTGGATCTTCCTGACGTATGAGCGGAGGTGGAGTTTCGGATAGGACACTCAATCGTACTTAGCAAAGACCGGAGCTTTAAACTTGTGAGGAATCACCACCCCAAATGCTAATCCCAAATCTCCAAAATCCAAACCGGGAACCTTCTGAATCTCCATGGCACTCAAACGGTCTTCAAGTTGTTTGTACCTATCCTCAGCAGGAGGGTACTGTTCATCATCAAAATCAGTTTCGTTATTAGAGACCACATGGCTAGGACCCTTCCTTTCCTCTTGGTTCTCTCCTCCTTCATATGAATGAGACAAATCAGTTTCCTGTCGCAAATTGTTCTCGAATCTGTGACCCATATTCAGAAGAACCACTCTTTTCTTCTTCTTCTTGTCCTTCAAGATGAGAGTCTTCAAATCTTGTTGTCCTTTAGACAAGTTCAAGAACATCTCCTCGAACTGAGCATTCTGAGCTTGAAGAGCCTTAATAGTTTGATCGGTAAGTGTTTCAGAAGCCATTTTGCGCTGAAATAAACAGCGGAGAAGATAAGAAACCTGTAATGGTACCTGTAATGAGGTGCATGGTAATGGAATGTGTATGAAATGATTTCAAAGACTTTGGGAGATTCAAATTTGTAAAACAAAATAAAACACACTTTATTAGATTAAAACCTGTAACAATGTTTAATAATGCCTTCAAGGCGTTACAAAAGAAATAAACTGAAAAGAAAATCTAAACTAGAAACAATAAAAGACATCAGAAATCCCATGGTAGTTTTCCTTTCGTGCTGACATAATCGTTGATTGTCCTCTCATTCTCAAGCTGCCTTGTAAGCTTCAGGATCTTCCCCTTCTGCTCATGATACTTCTCCTTATAAGTATCCTTTTCTTCCTTTAATTGGATCCAAGATCTCTTCACTGCCCCCAGATTAGTAGGCATATAGGGATGGAGGATTGTATAAGGAACCCCTTCTTCATTAGTATGCTCTACAATCACCGGCAAAACAGCTTCATATGGCATTCCCAGCTTTTGAGCACGGGCTCGAACCCACTGGAGATAAGTTTGCATCAGGAGAGAAGTCTTCAGTCCTAGCTCATGTGGGTCAGACCTGTTCGCCATGCCCCAAGATCGTATAAACATGCGGCGATGCCCATCAACATCCCCCTTGTAGTCAAAGACAATATCTGTAAGCAACAGCTCATGAGGATCGTCTCTCCGAGCTCGTCCAAACTGTCGTAAAGCCAAACAAGGATTGTAGGTTATCCCCCCTCTAACTTCAAGCAACAGAACATTGGGGTATTCCCCACATCGATCAATGACAGCTACCCTTTCCATATCTTTAGAACTCCAAAGGATGTGTATATGAGCAAGGGACATGATTCTATAAGCCCAACCTAGACCTTCCTCATTCTTTAATACAGACTTGGGGAGGTGCGAAATAAACCACCTCTCCAGCAGCGGCGTGCAACACATGAGAGTTCCCCTTCTCCGCACAGTACGGGTATAGAGAGCATGTAGAATGTCACCTAGAAGAGTAGGCACTGGATTACGAGACATGAAGATCTTGACCGCGTTCACATCTATGAAAGAATCTGGATTCGGAAACAGAACCAAGTCGTAGATGAGGAGAGCCAGGATGTCTTCAAATGCTTGAAAATCCAAGTTATCCCAGAACTGTTGAGCTTCATCGATCAAAAACTTAGCCAAGAAACCTTTAACCCCACTCTGAGTCTCCCAGTTGGATACTACATCAACCCTTTTTAGATGTAGGGCTGAAGCAATGTCCTCAGGTCTAGGAACCTCCTCCAAACCTGTGAAGGGTGTCTGCTCGAGGATAGAGATGCCTAGTAAATCAGAGAACTCCTCCAAAGTAGGGACTAATTGATAGTTCGGGAAGGTGAAACAATGATATAACGGATCAAAGAACTGGAAAATGACGCTAATCATTTGTTCATCCAACTTTGAAGTGACCAGGCTAAGGAGATGACCATGTCTTCTAACAAATGAAGAAGTATCAGGAACTTTTGAGACCAACTCTCTGAGCTGAGCAGGGATTTTCACGAAGTTGACTCGAATGGTATTTCTGCGCATAGAAGCCATAATCTGTAAAACAGAACAAAGATGACTCCCCTCGGTCTTTGAAATGGTTAGTCTAATGAAATATGCATGCTATGTCATGATGCATGATGTCATGATAAAACACACAACAGGTATAGCAGGTATCAAACATGGTAAAGGCAAACAAGTCACATAATAGCCCTTAAGTTTCAGGCTTGCATGGAGTCTAGGTACTACCCTCTTGCAGTTCAGTTGGTTCAACCTGTCCTAATAATAGTAACCGGGTTCTAGAGGTTCTCAATATCATTGACCATCCTCCATCGGTCATAGTTTCAGCTCACGCAATCTTTTCTTGCGGCCAGAACCATCTCGAGAGTATGGTCTCAATGAGTGTAGCATCGAGTATCAACCAGTTCCCAGCTCTACACCGAGACCGGCTATCTCACTACTTCCTATGGCCAAGTTGGTAAATTATAGGTTCTAAGGTTAGTTGATGCTTAACGACCCATATAGAAGCCCCGTATTCTCCTTGTTCCTCCACAAGGGATACCGGTACCAACTAATGTGACACATCAACATAGCTACTGCTTCAACCATATCGGTCTACGTCGTACAGTTCCCTCACAGTTTATTGCTACTTACCTAAAAGGTGTTCCCCATATCCAGGTTAGATCTATAGTAACTCTGATACAAAGCCCACAAAAATAAAACAATCAAATCAAACAATAGAAAACAAGATGATGAACTATTCCTAAGGTATACCTCACTTATTATTCCCCAGCAGAGTCTCCAGTTCTGTGATACGGTGGCCAGAACCGGGACTGTTTTTAGGAATGCTGGTTTGCATTTTGCATTTATGTTTGTAAAATGTCGCGGTAAGACGGAGTCGCCACCGACTTTTATTCTATCCAACAATGAAAGGAAAAAAGCACAGAAAAATTCCTTTTTCGAGATTTTCTGAGTACGGGGGGTAGATTATAGAAAGGGAAGGTATTAGCACCCTTTCTATCTGTAGTTATCTACGGGCTCTTAGGTACATGCTCATCATTTTCAAAATTTCTTCTTTGTGTGTTTGTGTGATTTGAAAAGTTTTTGTTTTGACTTCGATTTAACTCTTGCTTCTGTCTTCAAGAGTGTTACGAAGTGTTTTTGAAAACTTTGTTTGAAAAGGAGTGTAAGTGTGAAAAAGTTTGTTTTGATTGAACAAGTACTTAAGAACTAATCTACCTACTCGAAAAAAGAATTGTTCTATGTTCGCTTCCTTTAGACAGTGTTATCTGTGATACGTTGGCCAGAACCGGGATCGTGGTTTCCCTATTTCATTAAGGAAATTTTGCTGGTTTGTGTTTTGCGTTTGTGTTTGCAAAATGTCGTGGTAAGCAAGAGTCACCACCGTCTTTTATTTTATCCAACAAGGAAAGGAAAAAAGCACAGAAAAATTCCTTTTTCGAGATATTTCTGAGTACGGGGGGTAGATTATAGAAAGGGAAGGTATTAGCACCCTTTCTATCTGTAGTTATCTACGGGATCTTAGGTACTTGCTCATCATTTTAAAAATTATTTTCTTTGTGTTTGTGGGCTTTGAAAAGTTTTTGTTTTGACTTCGATTTAACTCTTGCTTCTGTCTTCAAGAGTGTAATGAAGTGTTTTTGAAAACTTTGTTTGTAAAGGAGTGTAAGTGTGAAAAATTTGTTTGGAATGAGCAAGTATCTAAGAACTAATCTACCTACTCGAAAAAAGAATTGTTCTATGCTTGTTTCCTTTAGACAATGCTATCCCACTATTAGTGAGTAGGTAGCATCATCGTTGGAGTTTTGAGGGTCAATTCGAAAGGGATGCACGGTCACTAAAGCAATGCTAGTACGTCTTAGTAATAACCCTTATGTCTTAGATCAATTATTCGAGGCAACAATTCCGAGGCAACCATTCCGAGGCAACTTTTCCGAATCGGGACTTTAATCTTTGTTTAGACAAAAGGACGACCACTAAAGCATCATATACTCAATGACCATTTACCGAAGGCACCCAAGTGGGAGTGTACCCTAGGAGTGCGCATGTGCGAATGATTTAATTCCAGTTTATTTATATTTGCACATTTAGGATGATCTAACTGTTTTAAAATTAATCATACATTCTTGTCATGCATCCCTATATCATACATCTAATAGTTAATATTTTGCGAAATTTAAAGTGCGGAATTTAAACTACGCTATTACAAGGCTTCGGGTATTTACATAGCCAAAAACAAACCCTTTGAAAATAAAGCGATAAATGTAAATAAACGTCCTAATTAAACTATTACAAATTGTAGGCAGTTACATCAATATGGTAAATAATAAAAATAAAGCGCGCGAGAAGAATTAAGATCGACGAGAATTTAAGGTTTTGACCCTTCTAACCTAATTAAAAGAAAAATTATTTTTTTGTTGTTTTTAATAAAAGAAATAAGTTTTCTAAATTAAATATGCAATTAATTAGTTAATTAAATGAATTAATAAAAATAATTACATGACCTATTTTGGTTTCTTTGGTTATTTTAGGAAAAAATAAAATATAATTAAGTTAGTAATAAAACCTATTTATTCTAATTATTTTTAAGTTATTTACAAAAAGAAATTAAAGTTTTACCTAAAATTAAAATTTATTTAAGAAAAAAAATCTTAAATCTATTTTTATGTGATTTTTATATTTGTTTATTGATAAAAAAAGGATTAAAAGAAATAAATAAAACGAATAAAACATAAAAATAAAGATGGGCCTAGTAGCAAAAGTAAACAGGGGGTGCAATCATCAGAAATCCCTAGGCCCGAATCTTCGAAAGCTCCATGCTCTAACTATGGTGTTTTTTTTATTCTTGCGTGGAACCTATGATTCAACCATCCATAATTGTTCTATATAAACTCAAACAAACGTTAGCATACCATAAAATGTGATTAAAATTAGAGATTCTAAGTTTAAAATTTTACCAAACTGGTGTTGTCAAATAAGGGGCGTGCTAGGCGTGTGATGGATTGCTCTTAGGCCTTGTAAGACTCTTGAGGACTTAAAGAGGATGGTTTGAGGCTTGATGTCAATTGAGAGAGACCGGAACCTCGAGATATGACTTGCACCAATTCTTTGATTTCTGGAGAGCTTTTAGAGAGCTTTTTGAAGAGCTTTTTGAGAGCTTTTTAGAGAGGATTTTCGTCCCTTTCAAGCTTGTATGACTCTATATTTATAGATGAGAATGAGGAGACAAGAAAGCATGGAAAGAATCTCCCTCATAATGTTGTGTTTTAAGACCATGATCAAAATTTGAAAAAAAATGCCATATTTGATGATTTTATGCCATTTTCACATGTGGATGAACCTGGACATATTTGAAGAGTTATTGCACGAAATCAATTGACATAAACCAGCATAAAACTTTCCCAAAATGGATTCACATCAAAATTTACATTATTTCTATTATTTATTTATTTATTTTTGAATTTTAATGAATAAAATATCAAAATAAATAACATAAATAGTAGAAAAATGTATGGGTGGACTTAGAGGTCGTGGACCATGTTAGGAATGAGTTTCAAACTTGAAAAGATAGGCCCATTTGGAAAAAATTCAAGTTTGGTCAATATTTGCTTCATGCATATTTTTCAAAAATTGTCCAACTTTGACGATGCATATCTCTCTCAATTTTAACCTTATGAGGGTGTTCTTTGACTTTTTAGAAAGATTAGGATGTCCCCTAATAAACCTCTTTGGTTTCATCTAAATTGGATCTTCCATGTTCATTTAAGAAGCTTTGACAAAAAAGGTGTTTTTGTTAACTTTTCAAAATGACCTATAATGTCCAAATTCATAACTTCTGGTGAGTGCATATTTTGAACTTGGGAGCTGAAAACGGATTGTAGGGAATTGTATCCTCTTCAAAATTAGATTTGGATGGGTCATTTCTCATAAATTATGAGAAAGTTATGCTTGGTTAAAGTTGAGTTGACTTTTCCTACAAAACCCTAATTTAGTAATTTTTGGTTTTTAATTAATCATGAGCATTCCTTGATGAATCATGATCAACCCTTGATAAAATGATGAAATATACTTCAAAATTAGGATGTTGACCAAATATCTTGAATTTTTGACTGTATGTAAGCCACAGTTGACTTTTGCCCTAGCATAGTCGATTTTCAGGCCTTTGAGCAATTAACTGAGCAAACTTTCTCTGCAAGGCTTGAAACTTGACATGGATGATCTTGAGAACATATTATGACAATGGTGAGAATTTTGGATCCCTTGGACTCAAGTATCTTGATGCAACATGAAACCCTAATTTGAAGTAGACTGCCTTAGGAGAGAGCTTGTCTGGTCAACCCTTGAACTTCCTTGAGCATCTTGAGGACCTCACTTGAAATGTTTTAAGAAATATGGGAGGGCAAATTTTGGGGTACAACAGCTGCCCCTGTTCAATCTTCTTAAACCTGAGGATGTAGATTGGCTTGTGTGCCTTTCGTGATCTGAAGGTGGAAGATGATTGAACACTAGAGTGCCCAGAAATTTGCACTCGCATGAAGTGGTATTCGTCTTGCGATGTAGGGAATGGGCTTATAGATGCCATTTGGAGATTGATTATGGGAGATGGGCTTAAATATGCCATCCAAAGGAGTTTCGATCGCATAAGAGATTCCTTAGCAAGAGCTTGTGTACCTGTTGTTGAGGAAGATTCCGCTAGGGAATGTTGATCTTTGTCTTTGGGAGAAATAGATTTTTAGGAGATTCGGCCGTATGTTATTCTACTGGGGAATCGTCTCTATTTCTTGAGAAAAGGTTAATTTTAGGAGCTTCGATTGTCCGTTATTCTACTGAGGAATCGCCTCTTAGTTGAAGAGGTGAGAATGAACTACTATCTGGTCGTAATCCAGGCTTCATAATGACAAGGCCGACTGCTATCTGGTCGTAATCCAGGCTTTACAGTGACTTACTGAGGAGATGAGATTAAACTTGCTATCCAGTCGTAATCCAGGCTTCGCAATTTCTCGATTCTTATCTGGTCGTAATCCAGGCTTCAGAAGGAATTCAAATGTTATTCGGTCGCCTCCCGGCTTCTACTTGAATTTAGGGCACACTAATATTCGATCGACTCCGGGATTCTTAGTAATTGTCCAGGTAAACTGCTATTTGGTCCAAATCCAAGCTTCGCAGTGTCTTGTATTGTTATCTGGTCGTAATCCAAGCTTCAGTCCTTTTATCGTTATCTGGTCGTAATCCAGGCTTCATGATGCTTTATACCATTATCTGGTCGAATCCAGGCTTCATGGTGTTCTGTACTGTTATCTGGTCGTAATCCAGGCTTCAGTCCTTTTATCGTTATCTAGTCGTAATCCAGGCTTCACGATGCTTTATACCATTATCTGGTCGAATCCAGGCTTCATGGTGTTCTGTACTGTTATCTGGTCGTAATCCAGGCTTCACAATACCTTACTTCTTATCTGGTCGAAATCCAGGCTTCAGAAGAAATCAAGTGGTTATTCGGTCGCCTCTGGGCTTCCCTTTGACTGTTGGGCCTACTAATATCCGGTCGAATCCGGGCTTCATAGTAATTGGCCGGCTGAACTACTATTTGGTCGTAATCCAAGCTTCATAGTGTCCCTCACTGTTATATGGTCGTAATCCAGGCTTCAGTGCTTTTTACCGCTATCTGGTCATAATCCAGGCTTCGTGACGTGTCATACCATTATCTGATCGAAATCCAGGCTTCATGGTGTTCGGAGGAATCAAGATACTATCCGGTCGAATCCAGGCTTCATAACTTGTATTAAAGATATATCACTATCTGGCTGTAATCTAGGCTTCATAGTATTCTTGGTTGCTATCTGGTCGTAATCCAGGCTTCACAACATCTTCTACCATTATTTGGTCGTAATCCAGGCTTCATGGTCTTGTATTGCTATCTGGTCGTAATCCAGGCTTCACAATAACTTGCTGAGCTATTATCCGGTCGTAATCTAGGCTTCAGGGCTTGTGTTTATGATATAACACTATTTGCATACTGAAAAGTCAAACTTTGACTTTTGGATCAAAATCAAGTTTCAAGGATCATATTTCATCAAGACAGGTTGAAATATGAAGTTATTTTCATCAAGAAATTCAAAAGTCAAAATTACTTTGGAAAAGTCAAAATTCTAAATACTTAGAATTTTTCTAAGTGTTTAAGAAATATGACAAGCTCAGAACTTCTGATCAGATTATCACCATGATGTAAGCTGATTCTGGATTAACTTCTAACACAAGAGTAATGGATCTCAATGAGATCTCAAACATTGCAGAATAAAACTTCTCCTAGAAATGCTGGGATTTCAAGCTACAAATATTTGAAGATACGTCTATGAAGCTGAAGCTTCCAGCAAAATTCTGAACCTTTCCAAAATAGGATTTGGTTAGAACTTCTAGGCCAATTTTGACATAGGTTCAGTCAGAAGTTGCAAGAGCAATTCAAAGAGGATTTACAAAGCGTGTTACAAGCTTTTGGGAAAGTCTGAGAGCTCCTTCAGAACATGCTGGAGCTAGAAGATACAAAGATCATAAGTTGGATATCTATTCTAAGTTACATTGAAGCTGAACTTCTGATCCAGAATTAAGAAATCATGCAGAATCTCACATTGCAGGATTTCTGGTTTGATAAATCTCATCATCATTTAATGCTCACAACCACTTTTGAGTCTTTATCCAAAGGATTTCCCCACGTGTGGCATAGAAGTAGCTTTACTGTCTTGGAAAAGCAAACTTTTGTACAAGAGTGTGCTAGGCCCATGCGATGCTTTTGCTCTTGAGGTTACCTTTCCTTAATTCCTGCTTTCAAATCCAGCTTAGGCGCTGCTAAAGCTGCTAACCACCATACTTGCACAAAGAACAAGGCAGCACCCTATCATGTGATGGTTGTACCATTGATCTCTCCAAGCTACAAGATCTTTTCCTATAAATTGAAAGCCATTGGCAACTGTAAGGAGGTCGAAAATTTGAGAAGGAAAAAGCCTTGAACCCCTGCTAAAACTCCAAGAGTCCAAAACTGCAAACAAAAATACAAAACCTATTGTAACACACTCTCCATCCATATCCGCCTCAAAGAAGTCAGAACTTTTCCCCTTGGTTGTTCTAGAATTTTCTAATCATTCATAGCCCAAGTTGAAAGCTTCCAGCCTGCTGAGCACGTGAAGAAGCTGTTCAGAACATCACCAGCATTTAGAACCAGACTCCATCTCACATTATTTTCCAGCTGCAAGGTAATCTTTTGCTGACTCTCATCATATTACTTAGGCATTTTCAGATTTGCATGTTCAAAAATACAATGTAGACATCATGATTCTGATGTTGTACGTATTCTGAGGTTTCACGTATTTGTATGCCTAAGTAGGGAGTAAATTAGTTCATAACTTCTTAAGGAAACCAGGTTTAGTAGATACATGCTTGTTTCTGATTTACAGTCTTGACATTTTTTATGTTTCTGAAACCATGATGGAAGCCTACCATAATTTTTATGTTTGTGTTTTCTGTTCTGTTGAGAAATGACTAAGTTGCAGATGTTCTGATTAGCATGATGAAAGAGTTGGAGTTTATCATCAGAACTTCCAAACTTTCTTAACAACCAGAAACTCCTGCCCTCTCTGCAATATTAGCATTTCTAGGCTGCCAGTAGCATCAGAACTTCTAGAATTTCTTTTGTTCCTAACGGATCTAGAACTTCTTACCCACCCTTTTTCTGCTAACATGTTATTTCTGTTTTTGTAGCACGCCATAGTCAGAACTTATGATCTCTTTTATTTCAGTAGTGCGTTGATTCTGTTTTCTTTCTCCTTATTATTTTTTCCATCACTTTCATTTTCATTAATCAAAAACACCAAAAACAGTTTACATTTTACATGCCTTATTTTATTCCTTACATCAAAAAAGACTAAAAATATTTTTCTTAAACTAATTCATTTAATGCAAATAAAACAAGTTCATTTTTACATTCTTATACATCATTCAATATGGTTGTAATAGATAATTAGGACTTTAATTTCTTTCAATCCCCATTTATACTTTGTACACCCCCCTCCCACAAGTATTGTAATAGCGTAGTAACTTTAAATTCCACAATTTATCGCTTTATATATAACATGCTAGTAATTAGGGTTTGTATGGAAAGACTAAAACCAATCAATTAGAAAACCCTAATCAAGGACAAAATCAAGCATGAAAACAATACACTTGCAAATAAACCCCTTAGGGTAAATCCACTTGGTTGACTTTACAAAATGGTCATACTACGCATGTGAGGTATCTTAGTAAAAACAAGCAAAATATGAGATCATAGTCCCTCGATGATGCTATCTAAGTTGCCTTTCAAATGATCTTAATCCCTAAAAGAGAATGCTAAGATACCTTGCAACATTGATAATCATGGTTATACGATGACCCGCGCCCGCCCCGTTTACATCCAAAGATAGGGGTACTTACCAAATCAATGGTAATATAACAATGTCAAAGGAAAGAGGAAATGAACATGAAATACATTTGAGTAAGTAGGATGCTCCTAATTACTTGCTCAATTTCAAAACAAAACTCCTTTCTATTTTCAAAACAAACACCTACACTTTCAAACATCTTACAAAGCTTGAAAACATTTTAAAAAGATCAAACATGTTTGTATACATCCATATAAACAAGGATCATTACAAAGATTACCTAAACAATGGCCTCTTTACAAAATACTTTCAAAAAACCACACAAAGCACAAATTTCAAACAAAAGCAAGTGATCTAGCAAGTAACTAAGAGCCCATGGAAAACCATGGATGAAAATGGTGCTAATACCTTCCCTTTTCATAATCTACCCCCCGAACTCAAGAAATAATCTCAAAGGTCTTTCCTGTGCTTTTTCACCTTTCCTGTTGGATAAAAGAAAATTCGGTGGCGACTCTTTCTAACCGCAACATTTGCGATCAAACGCAAAACCTTCAAGTCAGTTCTCCCATCGTATCACAAAACTGGCGACTCTGCTGGGGATCTTCTAAAAGTGGGGCTACCTTAGATTTAGATCACATCTATTTGCTTTCATGATTTGATTTGCTTGCTTTAAATTTTGGTTCTTTGTTTGGGCTTGTTTCGGTCCTCTACCTGGATCTGGGGCACCTTTCTTAGGTAAGTAGCAATAGATTGTGGAAACTGTACGGCATAGACCGATATGGTTGAAACAATGGCTAAGTTAGTGTGACGCATTTGTTGGTACCAGTATCCCTTGTGTTAAATCGAGGAGAATACGGGGCCGCTGAGTGGCGTCGTGAAGCACTAACTGACTTTAGAACCTAGATTGAACAAACTTGGCCATTAGGACGTAGTGAGATGACCGATTTCAGTGGAAAGCTGAAAATTGGTTGATACTCGATACTACACTCATTAAGATTAGACTTTTGGATTATCTCTGCCACAATAAAGGATTGATTGTGTTGAGACAATGCCTAAAAGAAAAGTCGGTGATTTGAGACCCTTTAGAACCCGGTTACTATTACTAGGACAGGTTTGAGCCAACTAAACTTCAAGAGGGTACTTACCTACAAACTCCATGCAATCCTAAGCCTAAGGATTTGTTTTAACTCATGTGTATATGCTTAATTGTACATAACATCATAACATCATACGAATTCTCACTAACCATTTCAAGGATTTAGGAATTTATCTTTGTTTTTGTTTTGTAGGCCATGAGCTTCGTCCTAAGAAACACCATCCGAATCAGCTTCATGAAAACACACCCTCAGATCCAGGAGTTAGCATCAAGGGTGCCCGGAGATTCTCCTTTTACCAAGAAATATGGAAGACTCCTCAGTTTAGCTACCTTCAATTTCCAAGAAGAAATGATGTGTGTGCTTTTCCAATTCTTTGATCCCATACATCATTGTTTTACCTTTCCTGACTATCAGTTGGTACCCACACTGGAAGAGTTCTCTCTACTGTTAGAAGTGCCCGTACTTGATCAGATACCATTCACCGGTCTATAAGGGATCTCGAAACCTGAAGTAATGGCTGAAGCTCTACACCTGAAGAGAGTCGATATCATAGCAAATTGGGAGACTAGAAGCGGAGTCAAAGGGTTCCTAGCTAAGTTTTTATTTGAGAAAGCTCGTTCATTCTAGGAAGATATGGATTTCCAAGCCTTTGAAGACATCTTAGCCCTTCTCATTTATGGTTTGGTTCTATTTCCCAACTCAGACCAATTTATAGATGTGAATGCCATCACAATCTTTCTCTCTCATAATCTTATACCTACCTTGCTGGGAGACATCTTACATTGTTTCCATACCCGTACCGCAAAGAAAAGAGGTACTCTCTTGTGTTGTATTCCTCTACTTGCTAGGTGGTTTATTTCACACTTACCTCGATCAACATTGAAGAATGAGAAAAGATTGACATGGTCTCAAAGGATAATGTCTCTCACCCATTCTGACATCCATTGGTGTTCGAGATCTTCGGTGGATACTTCTATCATTAACCGTTGCAGGGAATTCCGTAATGTCCCGCTGCTCGGAATTATAGGAGGTATCACTTACAACACTTACTTAGCCTTACGACAGTTTGGGTATGCCCGAAGAGATGGCCCCCATGAGTTGCTTATCCAAGGTTTGGTGTTCGACTATGAAAGCGATAATCAAGACTATCATCAGAGGTTTGTGCAAGCTTAGAGGATGGTAAACAAGACGGATGGAAAGACATTGGGGCGCAAGAACTCCATCCCTCTTGAGCCTTATCTCAAATGGGTATGAGCCCGTGTTCAAATTCTTATGATGCCTTATCCCTCCATTCTCCCAATTATCATAGAGCCTGTTGCGGAAGGAAACGTCCCATACACTATCCTTCATCCTAACATGCCTACCTCTCTTGAAGACCTACAAAGTGATTGGATACAACTCAATGGGGGAGCGAGATACTTTTGAAGCCCAATTCTACGCAAGCGAGAAGAAGGTTTTGGAACTCACTAGGATACTTCATGAGAAGCAGACTCTAAATGCCTACATTGCACCAAAGAGGATGTGTACTACCTTTTTACCTTATGGTTTTTGTATTATTTTTCCTAAAAGGCATTGATGTACTCAAGATTTAATCTATTAATATAACGTGTGTTTCCTTTTTGTCTAAAAACAAATTTGAATCTCTAAAAATCCTTGAAATCATTGCATATGCATTTACCATTCATCATAACATAAGCAGGTTTCTTGCAACAAGTCTCCTCATCTCTCTATTTTTTATTTCAGTAAGATGGATCTCAAGCAAACGGTGAAGGACCTCCAAGCTCAGAATGCACAGTTTCAACAGTTGTTCTTAACTCTAGCCAAAGGATAAGAAGAGTTGAAGATCTTGCTGGTTGAGGAGAAGAAAAATAAGACGAAGAAGATAACTGGAATTCTGAACATGGGAAGAAGGTTCCAAGGGCAAACAAGAAGGGCCTTAGACTTTACAACGACATCCGGTGAGAAAGACAATCAAGAGGGGAAGGGAAAGGAAACAATTGTTCAGTCTGATTCAGAAGAGGAAAAGGAAGAAGAAGACTATTCTGAAAAACAATACCCTTCAGCCGACGACAAGTATAAGCATCTAGAAGAGCGTTTGAGTGCAATGGAAATCCAAAAAGTGTCTGGCTTGGACTTTGAGGAGTTGGGGTTAGTATCGGGGATTGTCATTCCTCCAAAATTCAAAGCACTTGTGTTCGCCAAATACGAAGGAGTGTCATGCCCTAAAATGCATCTCTGGTCCTATGTGAGGAAAGTCCAGCCCCATACCGCTGACAAGGACTTATGGGTACACTTCTTCCAAGATAGTCTATCTGGAACTCAACTTAATTGGTTTTATCAGCTAGAAAGAGCCAATGTTCATAACTAGGAAGATCTGGTCACCGCCTTTTACCAACAATACCAGTACAACGCTGATCTTGCGCCCACCCGTACTCAACTCCAGAGTATGGTCATGGTTTCAAGTTAAGGCTTTAACAACTATGCACAAAAGTGGAGGGACTTGGCAAGAAGGGTCCAGCCTCCCCTATCTGAAAGAGAATTAGTAGACATGTTTTTGGGCACCTTGTTTGGTCCCTTCTTTAATCACTTAATTGGGAGTTCATCGGCAGGTTTTACCGAACTGATATTGACCGGATAAAGGGTAGAAGCCGGGATAAATAATGGAAAGATTCAAAAAGATGCATCCTCTACTGCTGTAAGAAAACCATTCACTGGAAAGAAACAAGTTGTTGTTGTACACCGTTAGAGAAATTAAGATAGGACCGAACATTGTCCAATGGTAGAGGCTATTATGATTCCTAAACAAGCGCCTTCTCAGCAAAGAAACAACCAGCCAAGAATGGAGAGACCAGTCAGACAGTTCACCAGAATTAACATGACTCTATCTCAGGTATTACCACATTTGTTAAGGTCCAATCTAGTGACTTTGAAAGAAGCTCCAAAGAATCATAACACAAACTCTCATCATTATCATCCTAATTCCCGCTGTACATACCATTCTGAGAGTCCCGGCCATGACAATAACAACTCTTGGGCTCTAAAGAACAAAGTACAAGACCTCCTTTAAGCCAAAGAGATTGAATTCAATGCGCCAGAAAAGCCCAATGTCATTTATGCCCATATGCCCAAACATAGCCATAATACCAACGCCATTGAGAAAGATATGTTTGTTACTTCAGTTGATGAACTTATGACCCCACTCCTGACTATCAAAAAGAACTTATTGAATGTTGGCGTGTTCCCAGGCTGTGATGAAAGCTGTTATTCCTGTTTTTCCTCACCAACCAGTTGTCTGTTGTTAAAAGCAGGCGTTCAATGCCTCATAGATAACAATAAAATTTTATTCGAGAAGACTTCTGTTCCACCTGTTTCTTATAATGATTTTTCCATCGTTACCATTTCCGCCAATTCTTCCAGGGTCTCCACCAAAAGACCCCTTAGATTAACATCAATTCCAAAAGTATCTCGTTTGATGATTACAATGCCTGGACCAGTTCCATATTCATCATACAAAACCGTACCATGGAATTATGGGGGGGTGTCTACTACCACGATATCAAGCAAGATTGGCCAGCTGCTGAAGATTCAAGCTCTGAGAAAGTTGAATCTGATGTCAGTAATATTGTAGGGACTAGCAAGATTACCCAAAGTGGAAGGGTATTCTCTTCAGAAATTGCTCCTCCAAAAGCAGTTTCTGGTCCCGTAATCATTCATGTTGTTGTTGCTCCTCCAAAGGTTATTCCCAGTCCTACAATCATCTCTGCTAATACCCATGTTAACAAAACTGTTACAATCCCTGTTATCACCCCTACTGATATTCCTGCTGCCGAGTCAACTGAGACTCAAGGTAAAGGTATTTTGATTGAGCCTGTCCGGACGAAGACACAATTAGTGGCTATCCCTGAGACCTCCCGGAAAGAGATGGAGGAAATTTTAAAAATCATAAAAAGAAGCGACTACAATGTAGTTGAGAAACTGGGGAAAACTCCATCAAAAATTTCCATGTTGGCTTTGTTGTTATGTTCCGAGGCTCATGCAAAGGCCTTGGTAAAATTCCTGAAAACTGCCCATGTACCCCAAGAAACATCTTCCGATCAGTTCCAAGACTGCATAGCCAGCTTGACTGTAGATAATGGTTTAGGTTTTTCAGATGCTGATTTAACGCCAAGAGGGAGGAAGCATAATGAGGCATTGCATGTCTCAATGGAATGCAGGGGCACAACTCTGGCTCATGTCTTGGTTAGCACTGGTTCGTCTCTGAATGTGTTGCCTAAAAAGGCTCTTGATAGGCTTGATTGTGAGGGATTAACATTGAAACCAAGCAACATAGTAGTGAGAGCCTTCGACGACTCAAAAAGGATGGTGCATGAGGAAGTGGACATCCCCATAAAAGTTGGAACCCCAACATTTGATTCAACTTTTTATGTAATGGATATTCGCCCTTCATATTCCTGCTTGCTAGGCCGACCGTGGATCCACAATGCTGGTGCCGTTACTTCTACGTTGCATCAAATGCTGAAATATCTAATTCATGGGAAGATCATCACTGTTCATGGAGAAGAAGAGTATATGGTCAGCCATCTAAATTCCTTCAGATATGTGGAATTAGATGGGGAATTTATTGAAACTCTATTTCAGCACTTTGAAGAAGTCCTGCAGACTGTGGCAGTAACCAAGGTTGTGTCCAAGTTCCCAAGATCACAAGGCCTCCGCTCAAGATGTCATCTTTGAAGGATGCCAAGGCAGTGATAGAAGAAGGTGGGTGCACTATTTGGGGCCAACTCCCAAATATCCCATATAAATCTAACAAATTTGGTCTGGGTTTCACTTCAGGTGCCCAGAAAGTTGTACGCCGCGCTCGTGCCAGAGGACCTCCCTTGAAGATCAGCAACCACGAAGTCAATGCAGTGGAGGATTGATAAAGACAGCTACAACTTGGAGGATTGGATTTTTCCAACTGTCAGTGGAGGGCTCAACAACTGGGAGGCTAGAGATTTCGTCCCGATCACTTTTATCCCGCAGTAATTTTTCTTTGCATTTTGTCGGATCTGTAATAATAAAACAATTCAGACTCTTAAAATCTTGTGTCTTACCCGAGGCACAATGGTTCATTTGTAAGGGTTATTATCTCATTTCCATATGACATCAATGAATCATGGATGTTTTTTCATACAAACTTTGTGCTCATTGTTTTTATTTTTACATTTCCATTTCTTTCAAAGATAGTTATACTCTTACACACACTCACACTCACAATGCAGGTTTACATCCACTCAGGATCCCATGGGTAACGATTCTGCTATGGCCTTCTGTGATTCTGAAAATCTAATCTACCAAGCCAAAGAAGAAGGTGAGGAAGATTGTGAAGTACCAGGGGAACTCGCCAGGTTACTACAATAAGAAGAGAGGACCATTCAGCCTCATGAGGAACCAGTGGATACAATCAACCTAGGTACTGAAGAAGACAAAAGAGAAGTCAAGGTGGGCGATAATCTAGAACCCAGTGTCAAAAAGCGTCTGATTCATTTGCTGCATGATTATGTTGAGGTCTTTGCCTGGTCATATAAAGACATGCCAAAACTTGATGCAGATATTGTAGTACATCATCTACCTACAAAAGAGGATTGTCCTCCAGTAAAACAAAAGGTTCGTCGGATGCGACCAGACATGTCAGAAAAGATCAAAGCGGAAGTCATGAAACAATTCAATGCTAGATTCTTGGCCGTCACATCCTATCCTCAATGGTTTTCCAATTTTGTTCCCGTGCCCAAAAAGAGCGGCAAGGTACGAATGTGCGTGGACTACAGAGATTTGAATAGGGCAAGCCCTAAGGATGATTTCCCACAACCCCACATTGATGTTCTAGTCGACAATACGACACAGCACACAGTGTTTTCCTTCATGGACAGTTTCTCAGGATACAACCAAATCAAAATGGTGCCTGAGGACATGGAGAAAACAACCTTTGTCACGCAATAGGGCATATTCTGCTACAAGGTTATGCCATTCGGACTGAAGAATGCTGGGGAAACCTATCAGCGTGCCATGGTAGCTCTATTTCACGACATGATACATCACGAAATAGAGGTCTATATGGACGACATAATAGCTAGATCTCAAACAGAAGAAGAGCATCTTGACCATCTACAAAAACTCTTTGAGGGATTAAAGAAATACAAGCTGAGGTTAAACCTAAATAAATTCACATTTGGAGTAAGGTCTGGTAAACTCCTAGGCTTTGTCGTTAGTAAAAAAGGTATTGAAGTAGATCCTGCCAAGGTGAAAGCGATACAAGAGATTCCTGCTCCTCGTACTGAAAAGGAAGTCAGGATTCTTGGGACGTTTAAACTACATTGCCAGATTCATTTCTCACCTGACAGCTACTTGTGAACCAATCTTCAAACTACTGAAGAAAGATCAAGTAGCCAAATGGAATGATGAATGCCAAACTGCTTTCAACAAGATTAAAGAGTATCTACAAGAGCCTCCTATTTTGATGCCACCAGTAGAGGGAAGACCATTGATCATGTATCTGACTGTTTTGGAAAATTCAATGGGGGTGTGTGCTGGGGCAGCATGACGAGTCTGGCCAAAAAGAGCATGTTATTTATTACCTGAGCAAAAAGTTTACCGACTGTGAAACAAGATATTCACTGCTCGAGAAAACTTGTTGCACTCTGGCATGGGCTGCTCACCGGCTAAGACAGTATATGCTGACCCATACTACCTTGTTGATATCTAAAATGGATCCAATAAAATACATCTTCGAGAAACCTGCCCTCTCTGGGAGAATAGCAAGATGGCAGATGATCCTGACAGAATATGACATACAGTATACTACCCAGAAAGCAATAAATGGCAGTGTACTAGTTGATCACCTTGCTCACCAAGCTGTGGAAGACTACCAGTCCATGAAGTTCGAATTCCCAGATGAAGACATCATGATGGTAAACAACTGTGAATAATTCAGGCCATACGACGGACCTGAACAAGGATCCCGATGGACCCTAGTTTTTTATGGGGCATCCAATGCACTAGGAAATGGTATTGGTGTTGTACTCATATCTCCTGAAGGGTGTCATACTCCTTTTACTACAAGACTCTGCTTCAATTGTACAAACAACATGGCAGAATATGAAGCGTGCATTTTTGGGCTCAAAGATGCAATAGACTTTGGGATCAAATCCTTAAATGTATTCGGAGATTCAGCTTTGGTTACCAGCCAGATCAAAGGGGAATGAGACACCAAACACCCTAACCTTATCCCTTACAAAGAACATGTTTTGACATTGCTCCCACATTTTGAGAAGATTACCTTCGAGCACTTCCCGCGAGAAGAAAATCAGCTAGCAGACGCACCAGCTACAATGTCATCCATGTTTAAACGTAAATGGGATAATGAGGCTCCCCAAATCACTATTGAACGAATGGATGAACCAGCACACTGTCATGAGATTAATACTGAAGAAGTAGTGGACCAGCCTTGGTTTCACGAAGTCAAGAGGTATCTCGAGGCTCAAGAATATCCAGAAGGAGCTTCAATAAACGATAAGAAGTCCTTAAGGAGATTCTCTGCTAAATTCTTCCTTATTAATGGCATTCTTTACAAACGCAACCATGACTCTGTATTACTTCGGTACGTAGACCAGGTTGAAGCTGAAAGGATCATGGCTGAATTACATGAAGGCACTTTTGGCACCCATGCCAGTGGGAATACGATGGCAAAGAAAATCCTACGGGCAGACTATTACTGGTCTACCATAGAAGTAGATTGCTATCAACACTCTCGAACCTACCATAAATGTCAGATCTATGCTAACAAGGTGCACGTACCTCCGGTTCCTATGAATATCTTGACGGCTCCTTGGCCTTTTGCTATGTGGATGATTGATATGATTGGGGAAATCAAGCCAACAACCTCCAATGGACACCGCTTCATCTTAGTGGCCATTGACTATTTTATAAAATGGTTTGAGGCAACTTCTTTCACTTCCGTTACCAAGAACGTTGTCGCTCGGTTCATCAAACAGAACCTCATCTGTCGTTACAGTATCCCAGATAGGATCATTACAGACAACGATACGAACTTGAACAATACTATGATCACCGCCTTGTGCGAGAAATTCAAGATCCAATATCACAATTCTTCCCCTAATCGACCGAAGATGAATGGTTTTATTAAATCCGCGAATAGAAACATTAAAAAGATCATACATAAAATGACAGTCACATACAAAGACTGGCATGAGATTCTACCATTCACTCTCCATGGATATCATACCACAGCTTGCACATCAACCGGGGCAACACCCTACTCTCTGGTATATGGCATGGAGGCTGTCTTTCCTATTGAGGTCCAGATCTCCTCTCTGAGAATCATGAAGGATGTAGGGCTGAACGAAGACGATTGAATCCAGACTCGACTTGATCAACTAAACTTAATTGATGAGAAAAGGCTTACTATTGTTTGTCATGGTCAAATGTATCAAAAATGGATGATCAAGGCTTTCAACAAAAAGGTCAGACGCCAAGTGTATCAAGTTGGAGATATGGTGATCAAACGCATCATACTATCACAAGGTGATCCCAGGGACAAATGGACTCCTACATACGAAGGACCATTTGTGATCAAAAACATATTCTCTGGTGGAGCAATGATCTTAACCACCATGGATGGTAACGACCTGCCACACCCTGCGAACGCAGACATAATCAAAAGATACTACGCATAAGAGACCTGCTAGGTTGACACACATAGGCAAAATAAGGGCATCTCGGAGAACCAAAAAGGTTCGGGGAGAAATTAGGGATAAAACAAAAAATATTTGTACACCCGGCAAGTTGAAAACCCGAAAGGGCGACTTGGGCAAAAAAGGTTATCCCGGTGGACTGAAAACCCGAAAGGGAGGTCCATGCAAAAGTTAGGGAATTAAAGCGTATGACTATGTCCTATTGAATCACCTTATGGACAACCTGACAAACTCAGCGGTTATGATCAATCCAATCAGCTTCAGACAAGGCAATAAATAGATAAGATGCTCAAAGACACGAAGGCTATAGCAGAATGGGAACCCCATGGGATTATTGCACATAGCTATCTTTTCTTTTTATCAAAATTTTCATTTTTTTACGATGACATTCTCTTACTAGAATGTTTGTCTCTTTGTACAAAAATACTTACTCAAAGTCAATACAAAGATATCCCTTTGAAAGTGCAAAAACTATCTGTTTTTCTTTACTCTTGTGTTTTGTTTACAAAAACGTCCAATGATTTATTATTGAACATATGCATTTGAACATAATTACTGTTTACAAATAAACGAAATAGAAAGACAATCACTGATATGGCAATATATTTAAGCTATTCCATAAAATCCACCACAATGTGCAGTTTAATCCCCAGCGGAACATAGCTTCCAGTTATCAATCCCCAGTAGAAGTCGTCCAATTTCTCATGATTTCCAAACAGGATTTTACAAGCAGTACACAGCATTTCCATTACAACTGAGTTTATTTCTCTAAGCGGAAATTCATCAGCATTTTAAAACATGAAGACTTATACTCAATATCCTCCACAGCAGTCAGGGATTTATTTTCCCAATCCAACAGCAGTGCAGCAGATTAGCTTACATACGCATACATTGCATCCATATATCATGAACATCGATAACACAAATGCATTATACCTTGCATTTCATACAACATGACATTGCATATTAGCTAACATTTTACCCTTTTCAGGATAAGGTTAATCAAATAGCTACCATTAACAATGTTCAAAGGCTTTTCAGATACAGTTCAAATACGCTCCAAACACGGATGTCATTCTGATACTCATTCAGATTCAAGCTTTCAGATACGCTCCAGACACGGATGCCATTCTGATACTCATTCAGATTCAAGCTTTCAGATACGCTCCAGACACGGATGCCATTCTGATACTCATTCAGATACAGTTCAGATACACTCCAGACACGGATGTCATTCTGATACTCATTCAAATTCAAGCTTTCAGATACAGTTCAGATACGCTCCAGACACGGATGCCATTTTGACACTCATTCAAATTCAGCTTTCAGATACAGTTCAGATACGTTCTAGACACGGATGCCATCCTGAAACTCATTCAACATTCAGATATAGTTCAGATACGCTTCAGACATGGATGCCATTCTGATACTCATTCAGATACAACTTTCAGATACAGTTCAGATACGCTCCAGACATGGATGCCATCCTGAAACTCATTCAACTTTCAGATACAGTTCAGATATGCTCCAGACATGGATGCCATTCTGATACTCATTCAGATACAACTTTCAGATACAATTCAGATATGCTCTGAACACGGATGTCATCCTGATACTTATTTAGATTCGGCTCTCAACAATAATTTTGAGTGGCATCTCTAAGCTCATTCCCTATACCATCAACCATCACATCACCGAGTGCAAATTTCTGAGTACTCTAATGTCCAATCATCTTCCACCTTCGAGTCACAAATGGCAGATTTACCAATCTAACTCTTTAGGTGTAAGAAGATTAAACAGGGGCAGTTGTTGTACCCCAAAATTTTCCCTCTCGTTTCTCAAAAGCTCACCCTGGACCCTCAGGTTTGCTTCCATCCAATTTCAAGCCTTGAATTACAAATTTTCCAAAAAAAGTCATTCACAAGGGTAAAATTGTCATTTGCATACTAAAAAGCCAAACTTTAACTTTTGGATCAAAATCAGTTTCAAGGATCATATTTCATCAAGACGGGTTGAAATATGACGTTTGTTTCATCAAGAAATTCAAAAGTCAAAATTACTTTGGAAAAGTCAAAATTCTAAATACTTAGAATTTTTCTAAGTGTTTAAGAAATATGACAAGCTCATAACTTTTGATCAGATTATCACCATGATGCAAGCTGATTCTGGATTAACTTCTAACAAAAGAGTTATAGATCTCAATGAGATCTCAAACATTGTAGAATGAAACTTCTCCTAGAAATGTTTGGGTTTCAAGCTACAAATCTTTGAAGATACGTCCATGAAGCTGAAGCTTCCAGCAAAATTTTGAACCTTTCCCAAACAGGATTTGGTTAGAACTTCTGGGCCAATTTTCACATAGGTTCAGTCAGAAGTTGCAAGAGTAAATCAAAGAGGATTTACAAAGCGTGTTACAAGCTTTTGGGAAAGTCTGAGAGCTCCTTCAGAACATGCTGGAGCTAGAAGATACAAAGATAAGAAGTTGGATGTCTATTCTAAGTTGCGCTGAAGCTGAACTTCTGATGCAGAATTAAGAAATCATACAGAATCTCACATTGAAGGATTTCTGGTTTGATAAATCTCATCATCATTTAATGCTCACAACCACTTTTGAGTCTTTATCCAAAGGATTTCCCCACGTGTGGCATAGAAGTATCTTTATTGTCTTGGAAAAGCAAACTTTTGTACAAGAGTGTGCTAGGCCCATGCATTGCTTTTGCTTTTGAGGTTACCTTTCCTTAATTTCTGCTTACAAATCCAGCTTAGGCGCTGCTAAAGATGCTAACCACCATACTTGCACAAAGAACAAGGCAGCACCCTATCATGTGATGGTTGTACCATTGATCTCTCCAAGCTACAAGATCTTTTCCTATAAATTCAAAGCCATTGGCAACTGTAAGGAGGTCGAAAATTTGAGAAAGAAAAAGCCCTGAACCCCTGCTTAAACTCCAAGAGTCCAAAACTGCAAACGAAAATACAAAACCTACTGTAACACACTCTCCATCCATATCAACCTCAAAGAAGTCAGGACTTTTCCCCTTGGTTGTTCCATAATTTTCTAATCATTCATAGCCCAAGTTAAAAGCTTCCAACCTGCTGAGCACGTGAAGAAGCTGTTCAAAATATCACTAGAATTTAGAAACAGACTCCATCTCACAGTATTTTCCAGCTGCAAGGTAAGCCTCTGCTGACTCTCATCATATTACTTAGGCATTATCAGATTTGCATGTTCAAAAATACAATGTAGACATCATGATTCTGATGATGTATGTATTCTGAGGTTTCATGTATTTCTATGCCTAAGTAGGGAGTAAGTTAGTTCATAACTTCTTAAGAAAACCAGGTTTAGAAGATACATGCGTGTTTCTGATTTACAGTCTTGACATTTTTTTATGTTTCTGAAACCATGATGGAAGCCTACCATAATTGTTATGTTTGTGTTTTTTGTTATGTTGAGAAATGACCAAGTTGCAGATGTTCTGATTAGCATGATGAAAGAGTTGGAGTTTATCATCATAACTTCCAAACTCTCTCAACAACCAGAAACTCCTTCCCTCTCAGCAATATTAGCATTTCTAGGCTGCCAGCGGCATCAGAACTTCTAGAATCTCTTTTGTTCCTAGCGGATCCAGAACTTCTTACCCACCCCTTTTCTGATAACATGTTATTTCTGTTTTTGCAGCACGCCAGAGTCAGAACTTTTGATCTCTTTTATTTCAACAGTGCGCTGATTTTGTTTTCTTTCTCCTTACTATTTTTGCCATCACTTTCATTTTCATTAATCAAAAACACCAAAAACAGTTTACATTTTACATGCCTTATTTTATTCCTTACATAAAAAAAGACTAAAAATATTTTCTTAAACTAATTCATTTAATGCAAATAAAACAAGTTCATTTTTACATTCTTATACATCATTCAATATGGTTGTAATAGATAATTAGGGCTTTAATTTCTTAGAATCCCCATTTATACTTTGTACACCCCCTCCCACAAGTATTGTAATAGCGTAGTAACTTTAAATTCGGCAATTTATCGCTTTATATATAACGTGCTAGTAATTAGGGTTTGTATGGAAAGACTAAAACCAATCAATTAGAAAACCCTAATCAAGGACAAAATCAAGCATGAAAATAATACACTTGCACACAAGCCCTTAGGGTAAATCCACTTGGTTGCCTATACAAAATGGCCATACTACGCATGTGAGGTATCTTAGCAAAAACAAGCAAAATACGAGATCATAGTCCCTCGATGACGCTATCTAAGTTGCCTTTCAAATGATCTTAATCCCTAAAAGAGAATGCTAAGACACCTTGAAACATTGTTAATCATGTTTATACAATGACCCGTGCCCACCCCCACTATGCCAAAATTGACTTTAGACAGCGCCACATAGACAGCGCTTATGCCCTAAGCGCTGCTATAGGTTTTCAGTATAAAAAAATTAAAAAATTAGAATAAGCGTTGCTAAAGGTATACTATAGACATCGCTTATTATAAGCGCTGCTATAGGCCTTACCATAGACAGCGCTTTCTTTCCCTAAGCGCTGCTATAGGTTTTTAGTAAAAAAAATTAAAAAATTAGAATAAGTGCTGCTGAAGGTTATACTTTAGACAGCGCTTACTAAAAGCGCTTCTAAAGGTGTTATTCTAGGAAGCGTTGCTAAAGCCTAAAGCGCTGCTAAAGGGTATACCTTAGACAGCGCTTTCCATAAGCGCTGCTAAAGGGTATACCTTAGACAGCGCTTTCCATAAGCGCTGCTAAAGGCATTACTCTAAAAGCGCTGCTAAAGGTAATACCTTTAGCAGCGCTTCTTGAAAGCGTTGTCTAAGGTAATTAAATAGTGTCTTAATCCCTAAATTGGTTATCAGATTTCCAGAAATCCCAACGGACTCTATATCACTACGCCACCGCTCCGGCGAAACCGCACAGATACAGAAACAGCCACACACCACCACCTCCATGCTCAGTCTTCCTCAATGACTCAACCTCCATAGCTCGTCCCCATCACATCACCTCTGCAAGTTCTCTCACACCACTGACTTTACGGATTATCGGCAGCCACTCAGTAAGCTTCGAACCATCATCTTCTTCTCCAACTCGTCTCCTCCCATTCACCGTCCAATCGTGGTTCTTCCTCCAACTCTTCTCCAACTCATCTCCTTACCGTCCAACCGTACATTGGTGGTTCTTCTTCCGTGCAGAAGCAACTCTCTCCGGTGTTCCGATAAGAACAATAGGTCAGTTCCGATAACACCATTTATGCACTTTTACATTATTAAGTTATTCTTTTCTATTGAATAAAAATATGGGTGGTCATGATACTAGCTAGAGCTGGGTAGGAAGGAAACAGTGCTTTTGTGAATAAGTTCAATAACCGAACTGAAACCATAGTTAACCAAACCATAACTTGTTGAACTGAACCGTAATTATCTACCCTTACTTATGATATGGTATTCCTTAGTTATGTTGGAACTTTAGATCAATTTTTATATTTTCTCCGAATTGATTTTTTAGAACTCAAATTTATTTTAAATCCGTGTATACTTTGTGTTTTGACAGAAATGCATTATACCGTTTTGTGCCCTAATTAGTGTTTTTGTTTAACTTAGATAATAGTTAAAAACATGGATAAAAAATGGATGTGTGCCGATCGATTGTCAAAAGAGTACGAGAATGGGGTATTAGAGTTTGTTAAGTTTGCTGTTGAACACGCTGAAGACCCGAATAGAATGAAATGTCCTTGCTTGGGTTGTTGTTATGTGGGTCGGGTTGACGCAGATGGATTGAAATCGCATTTACTAATGCGCGGAATTGATCGAAGTTATACGTGTTGGATATTTCATGGTGAGAAAAGCATCGAGAATATTGAACCGGGGGTGAAAAGTAATGCGACCTATGTTTCGTACGACAATGCCACGGATACATATGATTGTGATCGAGTCGAAGAGATTGCAGAAGCACTTGAAGAAGATCTTCAATATTGTCCCAAAATGTTTGAGAGGTTGGTAAGCGATGCGGAGAAACCGTTGTATAAAGATTGCCCCAAATTCACAAGATTGTCTGCGGTATTAAAATTGTACAACTTAAAGGCGCGCAATGGATGGTCGGATAAAAGTTTCACACAGTTATTAGCCCTTTTGAGAGATATGCTTCCTGAGGATAATGTTCTTCCTAATTGAACCTACGAGGCCAAAAAAATGTTGTGCTCTATTGGCATGAGCTATGATAAGATACATGCATGTTTAAATGATTGTATTTTGTTTCGAAACGAATATGCATCGTTGAATGAGTGCCCAAAGTGCGGTTTCTCTCGATATAAGAAAAAATTATCTCCAGCGAAAGTCTTATGGTATTTTCCTATTATTCCGAGATTTAGACGCATGTTTCGTAGTGAAACCGATGCTAGACACTTGACTTGGCATGCAGATGAAAGAATTATCGATGGAAAGTTTCGACATCCGGAAGATGCACCACAGTGGAAGAAAATTGATAATGATTATCCTGATTTTGGAGGAGAAACAAGAAACCTTCGCTTGGCATTATCTACGGATGGAATGAACCCGCATGGTCTTCAAAGTATATCACATTCCACATGGCCTGTAATTCTTATGATTTATAACCTACCTCCAAGGCTATGTATGAAGCGCAAGTACATGATGTTATCTATGTTAATTTATGGGCCTAAACAACCAGGGAATGACATAGATGTATACTTTAAACCTTTAATCGAAGATTTGAAGATTTTGTGGGAGAACGGTGTGGAGGTTTATGATGGATATAGGAAAGAAAGTTTCAATTTAAGGGCGATGTTGTTTGGCATAATTAACGATTTTCCAGCATATGGAAATCTATCCGGGTATAGCATTAAAGGTGAAAAAGCGTGTCCTGGCTGTGAAGATGGAACCGATACAACACGATTGAAACTTTGTCAGAAGAATGTCTTTCTTGGTCATCGTAGATTCTTAAATTCAAAACATCAATATCGTGGATGGAGAAAAGCGTTCAATGGAAATACCGAACAACGTAGAGCTCCACCTGGATTGACAGGTGATCAAATTTGTGAAAAGGTGAAAGATGTGAGTATTCAGTATTGCAAGCCTTTTGCACATAAAGTTGTCACGGGTGGGTGGAAGAAGAGGTCAATTTTTTTTGAATTGCCATATTGGAAATCTTTGTACGTAAGACATTTTCTTGATGTTATGCATATTGAAAAAAATGTATTTGAAAGTGTTATTGGTACGTTACTCAATATAAAAGGAAAGTCTAAGGATGACCTTAAAGCAAGAGAGGACATGGTAGAGATGGGAATAAGAACTGAATTAGGACCCGTGAAGAAAGGAAGACGAACATATCTACCACCTGCTGCTTATACTCTATCTAGAAAGAAAAAGAAAATATTGTGTAAGTTTCTAAGTGAAGTTAAAGTTCCAGAAGGTTACTCCTCAGAAATTAGAAGACTCGTGTCCATGAAAGACCTCAAGTTAAAGAGTCTGAAGACACATGATTGCCATGTCATAATGGAACATTTTCTACCAATAGGTATACGTTCTATTTTTCCAGAAAAAGTAAGAAGCACTATAACTAAATTGTGTTTTTTTTCCAGGTCAATTTGTAGTAAGGTGATCGATCCTGAGATCTTACCAGTATTACAAAAAGAAATCGTTATTACTCTGTGTGACTTTGAAATGTATTTTCCTCCATCATTTTTTGACATTATGGTACATCTTGTTGTTCATCTTGTGAAAGAGACACAATTGTGTGGACCAGCTTATATGAGATAGATGTACCCTGTTGAATGTTATATGAAAATATTAAAAGGGTACGTGAAAAACCGAAGTCGTCCAGAGGGTTGTATCGTTGAGCGATACGTTGTTGAAGAAGCGGTTGAGTTTTGTACTGATTTTTTGTCCAATGTGCAATCCATTGGACTCCCCAAATCTCTTATTTTCGAAAGAAAAAAAGAAGGTAAAAAATTAATTGGAAATGAAATTGTGACAGTATCAAGGGATGAACGGGATCAAGTGAATTTGTATGTTCTGCACAATCACACTAAGGTTGAGCTGTTTGTTGAAATGCACAAGGCTATACTCTGAGGTGAGAATCAAAGTAGAAATGAAAATTGGATAGTACAAGAGCACAATCAAAGTTTTATACAGTGGTTTAAGGATCATATATATTCAAAGTTTCATTCAGATCCCGCTTCAATATCAGACTGGTTGAGATGTTTGGCATATGGTCCAAGTTCGATTGTGTTCTCTTATAGAGGATACGAAATTAATGGATACACATTTTATACCAAAGAACAAGATGATAAAAGTACTATGCAAAATAGTGGTGTCACGCTGGTATGTGAAGCAATACACATTTCTAGTTTGAAGGACTTAAACCCCAAATATGAAAATTTGTCATATTTTGGGGTTATCAATCACATCTGGGTGTTTGATTACAAGAAGTTTCATATTCCTATCTTTGGTTGCAAGTGGGTATATACTAGTGGCATACGAATGGATAAGTCAGGGTTTTTGCAAGTGGATCTTAGTAGGGTGGGGTACAAAGATGAGCCTTTTATTCTAGCCTCTCAAGCTAAACAAGTGTTCTATGTCACAGACCCGAAGAGTACGAAATGGTCTATAGTGCTTTTATCTAACAAAGTGATTGATGATAAAAGTGTGGATCAAGGTGATGTTGATGTTGAGAATGAGTCGTATATTAGAAACGATCGAGATGAAAATACTACAGCGGATGAATCATATATCAGAAAAGATCATGATGATGGAATTTGGATCAATCCCTCCGTCCGCGTTCTTAAGAGACAAGTAATTCGGAATTCAACCAAGAAAAGAAAGAGATGTTAGTGAAAGAGGTAATATATATTCCTCCATACCTGTTAACACTTAGCAAACTTCTAATAAATGATATATTTATCATTTTATATACTCAATTGATATTTGTCATTTTATATACTGAATAGATATTTGGAATTATATATTTGGAATTAAATATTTGTTATTAGATACTAATGTTTTTATTTATTACAGGTTAGATGGCTAGTAACGAGGAGCACCCACACGATGATTCTATTAATGATGGAGACAATGATGGAGGAAAATCCAGTAAGGGAGTGGAAAAAGAAATTAAAAGAGGAAAAACTATTATGAAGAATATCATTCGTGATAGAGATAGAGGTATAAAATACGATGTGCATTGGAGTCTAAATGACCAATTAATTGAGCCTAACGGTTCTAAATTGACAAGTTACATTGGTACAATTGTAAGGAGAGAAATTACAATAACTTGTGGTGAGTGGAGAGATGATAAGCTGGATGATGCTAAAAACAAAATCTGGAGTGAGATACAGGTACTTTAAATTATGTCTTTAAATTACGATTATGTACTTTAAATTATGTCTTTAAATTACTTATACTAACGCACTTTGTGTATGTTTTTTGTAGAGGTCTTTCAACATTGATGATACAAGAAAAGATTATTGTCTTGGATTGGCCGGCAAAATACTAAGAGGGTTTATAACATATTTAAACAGAAAATATCTTAGAGATGCCGAAAAAAATTTTGTTGATGCAGAGCGTCCAGCAGAATATGCAGATGTGATTTCAGTTAAAGAATGAGATGTTTTTAAAGCCAAACAGAAAACCCCAAAATTTCAGAGTGTAAGTGACGTAAATCGTCAAAGAGCATTATCTCCCGCATATCCATACAAAAAAGGGCATTTGGGATATGTATGATTAGAACAAAAAATAGTAAGTATTTACAAATTGCAATGATATACTTGTTCATCAAGAGTTATAACTGAGCTTGTTTTTTGTGTTAATGTGTAGTTAAAAGAGGAGAGTAGTTCTGAAACATCTCTTCCGGAGCATATTTTGTGGAAGGCTGCCCGTGTGGGTAAGGATGGAGTTCTTAAAGAAGATGTACAACAAATTTTTGAAAAATGCGTAAGTATAACATTAATTCTAATTAAATCAAAATTTTATTAACATATAGTATTCATGTTTTTCCAATATTCATATGAATTTCAGGAGAGTCTGTCTCAGTCTACATCTCCACCAGATGATTGCAAGAGCATACTTAGTCTAGCATTAGATGTTCGTGAGTATTCTGGTCGGATGAGGGGTAAAGGACATGGGGTTACTCTAAGCTCCTTGAAAAAGAACAACCCAAAGATAAAATCTGCTAGCAATAAAGAACTGCTGGCAAGGTTGGATGCATTAGAAGCTGAAGTTCTTGAATTGAGGAAGGAAAAAGCAAGACAATACCAATCAGAAAGGGAAGCTTCGGGTGTTAAAGAAACTAGTGACATAGCTAGTGTCAATTGTGCAGCTCAACCGAGTATTCCCGAGGTACTTACATATATTATTGTGAAATTAAATTAGTGTAATTTATTTAACTGACATATATACACATTAACAATGTCATATTTATTATTAATTTTAGGGCATTTCACCTTGTCAACTCTTTTTAAGGACACCAACTTATCGCATGGTTGGCAAGGGAAAAGTCCATAACACTCTGGGAGAAGTACTTCATCATAAACCACTCCCTTCTGGATATTTGAAAGTGTCGATTGATATTGCTTTAGAGGAGGGTGTGTTATTACCAATCCCAGATGAAGTTTCGGATGCAACATTGGTGGGAGAGGAAATAGGAGCGTTTGTTGCATGGCCGTCAAGACTCGTTCGCATAGATGATAAGGTATAATTAAAACTGTTATGAACCTTTTAGTACTCAAATTTTTTACGTTCGTTTTACTTACATTTTTTTTGCATGGTAATGTTAGACTCCTACAAAACCCAAACCAAAAGATAAAGGGATTACGCGGCCAAAGGAGTCAGTGACAGCAAAAAAACAGGTACAACACAATTATATGATATTTATGCTTAGATAATGTTAATTTGTCGTCCTATACTTGACCACTCTAATTTTATGATATTTAGATTATTCCTGCTAAAGAGATTGAAGCTGTAAGTAGGGGTAAGGAGGCTGTAATTAGCAACATTCCCACAGAAACAAAGAGTGTTGCTAAGAGGATCGGAGCTAGAAAGAAAACTACTTCATAATATAGGTCGTGCCTTCAGACATATATAAGCTTCACAACTATTTCGCAAGGTGGTACTTCTCTTATACCCCTAGATGAAGGGATTTATGGTTCTGAAGGCATGACAGCAATTGGTAAGGAGGATTTGGAAGAAGTTTTTGGACACTTGACATTAGGCATAGCTGTTATCAATACATACATCAGGTATACTCCAATCAACTTTGTTTAATTAATTGCAGAATTTATTTACTCATTTCAATGAATAATTAATGTTAATGATGTTTTATTTAAGGTTTCTATATGACAAGTTGATTCGCCCGCATGGATTGGAGTCCAGATTCGCTTTCATAAATCCCAACGTTGTCCACGCAGGGTCAATCATCTCAAAACCAGATGGAGTAATAGTATTTGTGCTCAGTTTATTTACGGCAAGCAAAGATACATAAAAATTGTTCTTTTTACCATATAATACTGGACCCAAGTAAGATTTTCATTCTAAATTTCCTCTATTATAATTTTTCGTTTTTTAACGTTGTGCAGAAAATTTCCATCTAACTTTTGTTTAATATTCCAGTGGACACTGGTTATTGGTTGCAATTAATCCTGTGAGAGAAATTGTATATTATCTGGATTCATTGGGCAATGATTGGACAACATACCCAGATATGAAGAAGACGATAGACACGTAAGTGAGATTGTTCCAAAATATTACTGTGTATATTTAATTATTTATGTGCGATAGTTCTAAATATTCGTTATTATTTTATTATAGCATTCTACAAAGTTTTCTAGCACAAAGAGATATTCAAGTACCAAGGAGTAGAGTCAACAATATTTCTTGGATCAAAGTGGAGGTATAGATTTTCACAATTTTGATTATATAGCGATGATACTTGATAAAACAAGTTAAGGTGTATATCTTGATGTATATCCGTATTTTATTTCCATGTGTAGTGTCCTCGTCAGTGCAATGGTGTAGATTGCGGTTATTTTATGTTGAGGTTTATGAAAGAAACTATTCTTTTAGACCGATTAGAGATTCCATCCACGGTATGAATTTCTAACTTAGGAATTATTTTAATATTTCTCATAAAATGACTTAGTATTTTAATTAAATCATACTATGTTATATTATTATGTAGTACTTTGATGAATTCAAGTGTGCTTCATACTCAAAAGATCAATTGGATGAACTTATGGAGGATTGGTGCTAATTTGTTATGGAGTTGAGAGTTTTATTATAAGGTATAACTTTGTGTTTTGAGAATATAAT
This sequence comes from Vicia faba, assembly GCA_948472305.1. Lineage (NCBI taxonomy): Eukaryota > Viridiplantae > Streptophyta > Magnoliopsida > Fabales > Fabaceae > Vicia > Vicia faba. Next base: position 1,267,610,834 of record OX451738.1, read on the forward strand.
ATATGTCGTTATAGTTGTGTTACAATATTATTGTTTTTGTTGTTGTTATTTGCTAACTTGTATGAATTTTGATTTTTTGATTTTGTTTTAGGTTATATAGGTGCAGCTCGATGTAGAAGATAGAGTTATTTTGTAATTCATTATTGATTTTGTTTCATTGTTGTATATACTAATGTTGTTGTTGTGTATATTGTGCAAAAAGGATTGAAGATATGAATATTGATGTTGTTATAATATTGTTTCATTGTAGTATATTGATGTTGTTGTTGTTTAAAATGTTATAATGAAGCTATAAATTCTGGTGCAAAAATGGTGAGATTAAATTTGATAGGCAGCGTTTTGTTTTAAATGAAAAAAAATTATATTTAAAAAAATAATAAGGAAAAGCGCTGCTAAAGGGGGGGAATAGACAGCGCTTTTAATGAGAAGCGCTGTCTAAAGTGTTAGAAAAAAAATTATATTAAAAAAATAATAAGGAAAAGCGCTGCTAAAGGGGGAGGGGGGGGAATAGACAACGCTTTTAATGAAAGCGCTGCTAAAGGGGGGGGGGGGGGGGGGAATAGACAGCGCTATTAATGAAAGCGCTGCTAAAGGGGGAGGGGAATAGACAGCGCTTTTAATGAAAGTGTTGTCTAAAGTGATTGAAAAAATAATAAGGAAAAGCGCTGCTAAAGGGGGGAATAGACAGCGCTTTTACCAAGCGTTGTCTAAAGTTCCACATTAAAAGTGTTGTCTAAAGTGTAAGCGCTGCTAAAGGGGGTGCTAAAGGGGGTACCTATAGCAGCGCTTTTCAAATTACATAAGCGTTGTCTATACCTTTAGCAGCGGAGGTTTTAGCAGCGCTTTTAAGCATTGTTAAAGGCCTAAAAAAGCGCTGTTTAATCCCTTGTTTGGCATTGTCAGATTTGCATGTTCAAAAATACAATGTAGACATCATGATTTTGATGATGTACGTATTTTGAGGTTTCACTTATTTGTATGCCTAAGTAGGGAGTAAATTAGTTCATAACTTCTTAAGGAAACCAGATTTAGCAGATACATGCGTGTTTCTGATTTACAGTCTTGATATTTTTTTATGTTTCTGAAACCATGATGGAAGCCTACCATAATTGCTATGTTTGTGTTTTTTGTTCTTTTGAGAAATGGGCAAGTTGCAGATGTTCTGATTAGCATGATGAAAGAGTTGGAGTTTATCATCAGAACTTCCAAACTCTCTGAACAACCAGAAACTCCTTCCCTCTCAGCAATATTAGCATTTCTAGGCTGCCAGCGGCATCAGAACTTCTAGAATCTCTCTTGTTCCTAGCGGATCCAGAACTTCTTACCCACCCTTTTTCTGCTAACATGTTATTTCTGTTTTTGCAGCATGCCAGAGTCAGAACTTTTGATCTCTTTTATTTCAACAGTGCGCTGATTGTGTTTTCTTTCTCCTTACTATTTTTGCCATCACTTTCATTTTCATTAATCAAAAACACCAAAAACAGTTTACATTTTACATGCCTTATTTTATTCCTTACATAAAAAAAGACTAAAAATATTTTCTTAAACTAATTCATTTAATGCAAATAAAACAAGTTCATTTTTACATTCTTATACATCATTCAATATGGTTGTAATAGATAATTAGGGCTTTAATTTCTTGGAATCCCCATTTATACTTTGTACACCCCCTCCCACAAGTATTGTAATAGCGTAGTAACTTTAAATTCGGCAATTTATCGCTTTATATATAACATGCTAGTAATTAGGGTTTGTATGGAAAGACTAAAACCAAACAATTAGAAAACCCTAATCAAGGACAAAATCAAGCATGAAAATAATACACTTGCACACAAGCCCCTTAGGGTAAATCCACTTGGTTGCCTTTACAAAATGGCCATACTACGCATGTGAGGTATCTTAGCAAAAACAAGCAAAATATGAGATCATAGTCCCTCGATGACGATATCTAAGTTCCCTTTCAAATGATCTTAATCCCTAAAAGAGAATGCTAAGACACCTTGCAACATTGCTAATCATGTTTATATGATGACCCGTGCCCGCCCCGTTTACATCCAAAGATAGGGTTACTTACCAAATCAATGGTAATATAACAATGTCAAAGGAAAGAGGAAATGAACATGAAAGACATTTCAGTAAGTAGGATGCTCCTAATTACTTGCTCAATTTCAAAACAAAACTCCTTGCTATTTTCAAAACAAACACATACACTTTCAAAAATCTTACAGAGATTCAAAACATTTTCAAAATATCAAACATCTTTGTATACATCCTTACAAACAAGGATCATTACAAAGATTTCCTAAACAATGGCATCTTTACAAAATACTTTCAAAAAACCACACAAAGCACAAATTTCAAACAAAAGCAAGTGATCTAGCAAGTAACTAAGAGCCCATGGAAAACCATGAATGAAAAGGGTGCTAATACCTTCCCATTTCATAATCTACTCAAAGGTATTTCATGTGCTTTTTCACCTTTTCTTTTCGATAAAAGAAAAGTCGGTGGCGACTCTTTCTAACCGCAACATTTGCGATCAAACACAAAACCTTCAAGTCAGTTCTCCCACCGTATCACATGCTCACTTTAGCATTTATCTTTATGTCATTTTTATTTTTCTCACTTGAGCTTTCATTTTATTTTTGAAGATACTTAATAACCAACTTAAACAATAATAAAAAAACTTTAAGGTTACTTAGACTTTTTGGTTACTATGTTTGACATTATGGAGTTATAGACCTCTTGGACTTAGGTTTAGAAGCTTTGGTACCCTTAAGACCTTGTGGCTCTGATTGTTATTTGTCTGGAGTTCTTAGGGTTTACCCCGAGACATTGGGTTATTTTTTCTTTGTGTGCGGGTTATTCTGATTATGTGATTTGTCTATGATTGGAAATTTCTCTGTATACAGCTGTTACTCTGCCCAATTTTTGTGAAGACTTAATGCATTTGAAGTTTAGTATTCTTAAGAGGTTTAATATTTTTGCTTGTTTGGTTTCAATCATAAGGACGAGAATTCTACATTGACTCATTGTGTCAAGTGTTAGCTTCTTGTTGGTTAGACAGTTCTTTTGCCTAGCTTTTACCTTATACCTTAGGATAGTCCCTTCATCTCCTCCCATCTTCTTTAATCTCATTCAAACCATTCTTTCCATTTTCGCTTTTTACTTTAAACTTTTCTCAAAAGATTAGAGTTTTGTCAATCCTTGTAGTGACGTGAGCTACTATACTTCTATGATATGTAGTGAAGTGAGATATTTTCTACTTGGGTGTTGAGTTAGGCTTTGTTGATTTTAAAATCCAAGCTATATCCTCCATTTTGATATGATGCAAATTCTCCTTTCTCATAATCATGGGTAGTAAGTATGTTTTCCATTCGGATATAACGATGATGTCTTATCTCTTAAAATTAACCAACACACCTGTGTTTTAAATTTTTTAAAGGTGAACTACGAGTACCCTGATCCCCTATTGCACGAAAAGTGGTATGTAGGAACTAAAGGTTCACAACCGCGGCGTGTGCAAAAATTGTAAAAATATTTATTTTCTCATTTCCACCATCTATTTTTGTATACAGCAGTTATAGCCAAAATACACATGAACATGAACATGATCAAGGCATTTTTTGTTTCATTTTGAGAACAACTACCCTAGCCAAATAGTCAATTCACCTTGTGAGTGTGTGAACTTTTGTTAACCCTTTTGATCCTTTTTGTTGATGTCCATGTTATTTTTGCTAAATGCTTGTCTATGAGTGTTTGGTTCATCTTTTGTATGAATGTTGATTCTTTGTTTTCTTGAACCCTTAACTATGATTTATAGTTTGAATTTTTTCCTTGCCTTAGAAAGTAGGGATTATTCACATCATGATATGGTTGAATTAAATTTGGGGAGAGAAGTGTTTATGTGCTTGTGTGTATTACTATGAGGTTGAGAAATATAGAGAAAAAGAAAGTAAAAGAAAGAAAAAAAGTGAAAAAGAAAGAAAAGAAAAAGAAATAAAAAAGAGAAAAGTTTTGAAAAACAAAAACAAAAAGAGTTTGAATAATGTTGTGATAATAAGTGATGTATGTTGGTTTGAAATTTGGAATGAAGAAGAAGTTTGATTAAAATTATTTTGCTTGAGTCTTTGTGAGTTAATAACTCCCTTAAGTTAAGGAAAGTTTTTGTTTCGACTAGCTTTAGGACTTATCCCTTGTTTGTTAACCAAGCCATTACAACTTTGAAAAGCCCTTGTGATTCTTGCATTTGTATTTTCAATATGAGTTTTTGGATGAATGGATGATTTAGTTTATTGTTTGCAATATTGTAGATGAGTGTTTTTTGCCCCTCACTCTTGTGTTTTCTTCATCTACCGATGAATTTTTACTAGGTGTGATCCATGATTGAGCTTGTTTTGTTTTATAATGTTTAGTATGGTTTTTGTACTTAGGATTTGTTTTGTTTACATGTTGTCATTGTAGAATTGTGGTAAGTATTTACCTTACGTGTGGATTTTTGTTTTAACCATACATTTGTTTTCCGTTTTAAAACTTGTTGATTCATGATTCTTTGGTTGATTACTTTTGGTTATTTGAGTTGTTTGGCATTGTTTTAGGACAAACAAGTTCAAGTTGGGGAGATTTTGATAAGTAAAAATTGTAGCTATTTTTGTATATATTTTTGGTTGCACTTACCGACTCTTTGTTGTTAATAATCATTGAATAAACTCGACTTTTTTGTAAATACGTTTAGTTTATGTTTATTTATGTTTTTGTGTACATAGTGTATCGTTTGATGTTTTCCCTTCATTTTGTAGGTATTTGTTGCATTTTGGAGCATCGAGGAATGAGGTGTCAAAGACACAGCTCCGGATGCACGTTTTCAGAATAAAAGACTAGTTTTGAGAAGTTTTTCTCTAGAGAGTTCGTTTAGCGCGCAAAAGGTCGCTAAGCGCGAGTGCACCCAACATATTTTGTAGCGCTCTACTTGCGTTTTTACATTTTGGCAGAAGCATAGTTTTGGAGCCCTCTTAGCGCAGATAGCGTGCTTAGCACGGTGTAGGTTGGTTTAATGTATAAATATTGCACAACCCGCTTAACACGATGAGACCGCTAAGCGCGGTATGCTGAGATTTGTTTTATAACTTCATTTTGAGTTCACTTTTTGTTATGGTTTTTGGGGTTTTTTTGTTCCCTAATTCCATCAACCTTATTTTTGATAGACTAGCTTAAAAAACAACACTAGAGTTTTGCTCATGGATGATTGGAGGTGCATTTCTCATCGACCAACACTGACAAATCGAAAAATTTAAGCTTTATCTCTTCTCCTCTCTATGTATTTATCTTTTGATGGATTTTGTATGTATATTTACTTTGAACTCATGTATATTTTTGCCCATGACGTTGTATAAAACTTGTTTTACAAATCTCTGTCAATTGTTATCCTTGATTTTTGCCTTGTGCTATGGATTTGAGTTACTATAGACATATATTGCTTGGATTCTTATCTAGGATTATTTGTTTGTTTTTGGATCCTAGATATAAATCTAGAGCTGACATTCACTTAGGGTTTTGTGACTAATTCCTCTGTGTTTTTTGTGTCACTCTGAGAGATCGTCGATGCAAGCGAGCACAGTTGACTTTTTTGTTCTTAAGGTTGGTTGAGAGGTTTCCGCCAAGGTGATACAGTGGGTGTTGTGTTTGATACATGATGAAATTGATGAATATTGTAGGTTGAGTATAACTGCTTGATAGGTTTAAGTTTGTGACGAGTAGAGTACATTAGAGCCGGATAACTTTGTCTTTCCTTTTTATACATTTATATTCTGTTGATACCTTTCCTTTCAACCCATTCAAACCTCAAACTCATTAACAAGAAATTTGTCGAACGACATTTCAATATACTAATTTCTGTGGACACGATACAATATAACCTATATATCACCCGATAAAATAATACTTTACTTTTTGTTTGCCGCTTTACCGCTTCCAGTAGTGTTTTAAATCAAAGGGCTAAAAACCGTATCCATTATTGGTGCAAGCATTTGGACCATTTCATGGTTACTTTGGTCCACTTGATGCTTAATTACTATTGCAGAGTGATTTGTTAAATTTAGCATTTAGGAAGAAAATCCCTCTCTAGAAGGTTGGCTAATTCGACCCATAGTATTAACAGTGGGCCCAAAACATTGTAACAGCGAAGTGACGTTCATATAGGTTCTGAATAAGTAGAAGTGGAATTATGCAAACCGACCATAAACAATGATGGCATGCCATAAGGCCATTCACAACCATTTAGAGGCAAAGAAAAATCAGGAGGCCTTTGAGGCCTATGGAAAACATTTCTCATTGGTGTGGGGTCCCTGGTAGACCATGTGGTCCTATATAAGTCAAAGTAGGGCCAGTATGAGCGTTCGACTGCATTGGTGTCGAACTTGTTGGAAACGGTATAACATCTGTAGAAGAAGCTGAAACTGCAGTTATGTTGGCTCCTAAATTCGACACCCATGTTTATTATCATATAGACCATTAATTATGAGTCAGAAGAGTTTCCTACATAAGAAGGCTTCGACCAACTGATCATGTCGAAGGCTCATCAAAGAATGACAAGATACTTAGAGAAATTACTTTAAGTTGGAATCTTGTTGTCTTCGACGTCGAAGGAACCTCTCGACAAAGGTCCCTGATGCCCAAGGTCGAACGGTTTGAGATTTGAATTGTTGGAGGGAAAACGGTTCCCAGCAGTTACCAAGTGCAACGTGTCGAGAACATAGGCGTCGAAGGTTATGAGCGTGCCATGTGGCGTCATCTCGAAGCGGTGTAACTGCCCAGCGGTTACTTAGGATTTTTCTTAGTATAAATACTAAGTTTTTATGTAGTTATTAGTGTGTTCATCATTTTATACAAGTCACTCATTTAGATTCAAGTACCCAGCGTGAGAGAAAGAATCATTGAAAATGTATGTGTGAAACACCATTTAAATTAATCAAAATCTTTTATATTCAAGCAATTTACCGTTGTTCATTTATTTACCTCCGTCGAAGCCTTTTATTTAACAATTCCTTAACGCTTTTATTTATTCTATCAAGTTTTTCTCCATGCAATTTACTTAAAGTATCTTTACTTTACTGGAATTAATCACTATTAGGATTAGTCAAACTCCAAAAATAAACCATGTCTTAGGATCAATCTAATCGATCCTGCGAGTCACCAAATAATAACCTTTTGGAAGATCAGCGGTTGTTTACCAATTTTCAGGGTAAACAAATTGGCACGCCCAGTGGGACTTTGTGTTGATTTTCTCACGATTAACCGTTTTATAAATATCCTCCTTTTTCGAGAGTATTTCATGTTATTGAGAAGTGGTAGAATATACACCAACGAAACCAATACTAGGATAAGAAGTGAAGAAATGGCGAATCCGCCAAATAACGGAGAAATCCCACAGACAAACGTGGGAGCAACGGTTATCCCAACCGTAACTGAAGTGGTAACCGTTGGTTCAACGCCAGCAGTAACGGTTATACAAACGGGGCCATTACCTCCATTTACAGGCCCCAGAATGCCTTTGGGAACTCCCCCACCAAGGGGAAACCAAGGAACTAGGCCATATGTTCCCCCAGGCTTTTCGACAGTCGGTTTAAATCGAGAACCACTCTATGGCATGACAACTTCTGAATTGGCTAGCCTGACGAATGCTACGTCCACTTTTTCAGATCCTTTAGTGAGCGCCTCTTCGCCACTCCAAGGCTCTGGGGTTGGTATGGCGAACAAGGGTAGGACCCAACTCTTAGAAGGAACGTCCCAAGTAATGCATGGCCTTACGAATGCCTCAACAGCGGTCTTGAGGCAGCAAATGGACGAAAGCAACCACGACATGGTTCAAATGTTGGCGCAAACTTTAAGTACAATGCTAAATCCTCTAATACAGAATACCACCCAGTCAAATCAGCAAATGACAGCGCAAATGTCGCGTCTGGCTGACTTTTTTGGGGTACCCTAACCTATTCGACAGCCTCAAAGGGCACAAATAAGGGGGAACCAAGGCATACTTCTAGAGGAAGAAACCACTATTAACCAAGTCCACCAGCCTGTCGAAGAGAACCTTAGGGTACAAATGGAACAACCCGTGGTCGAAGAGCCTAGAGTTATAGCCCCGGAAATAAGGATGGTTAATAGAAACCAAAACGCTGACGAAGTAGTTCAGCAGATCCAATACCAGAATGTTGGTTTGGAGAATAACTTGACAGCCATGATTGAAAGAATCATGATGCAAAATGGGATGAATACGGGCTTCCGTAGGCCCAACTTCACATCCCCGCTGTCGGAATATGTGTTACAAACGGACTTGCCTCCTAGATGCAAAGTCCCTAAGTTCACTAAGTTTTCAGGGGACACCACAGAATCCACTGTCGAACATGTGGCAAGATATTTAATCGAAGCAGGAGAAATTTCAAACAATGAGAACCTGAGGATTAAGTATTTCCTAAGTTCCCTAACCAAGAATGCGTTTACTTGGTTCAACACTCTCCCCCCAATTCTATCCACCATTGGACCCAGTTGGAGAGATTATTCCATGAGCAATTCTACATGGGACAAACCAAGATAAGCCTAAAAGAGTTGTCCAGTGTAAAGAGGAGATTCACTGAGCCTATAGACGAATACCTAAATAGGTTTAGATTGCTCAAGGCAAGATGCTTTACGCAAGTGCCAGAACATGAGTTAGTCGAAATAGCCGCGGGAGGTCTAGATTACTCCATTAGGAAGAAATTAGACACTTAGTTCCTGAGGGACATGGCCCAATTGGCCGATAGGGTTCGACAGGTAGAACGCCTTAAAGCTGAAAAAGCCAGGGCGACGAAAACTCATAAAAGAGAAAGGATAGCGTATGTCGAAATGGACGATGAAGATCCAGAAACTTTCGACGAACCTATTACCGTCGAAGAAAGTGACGTCGATTTAGCTGAGTTAAAACTAGGGCCACCATACTCTTGCAAACTACTAGTCCCCTCAAGTTGAAAAAACCCCACTGGTTCTGAAAAGGCCAATGATAGGTTCCCTAAAAAGACTTACAATTTTGATATTACGAAATGTGATGAAATTTTTGATTTACTTGTAAAAGGTGGCCAAATGATAATACCCCCAGGGGTAAAAGTGCCTCCACTTGATCAAAGAAAGAAAAGAGGCTATTGTAAATATCATAACTTTCTGGGCCATAAAACATCTCAATGTTTTCTTTTCAGGGATCTCGTGCAGAATGCTATCGAAGAAGGGAAGCTGAAGTTCGCTGATAAGGCCCCCGTGAATGTGGATTTGAGCACTTTGCAGGCGGAAGCCCACTATGCTGAACCTTCAGAGGTGAATATGATCGAAGCTTCCAGGAGTCAGGTGAAAAGGCCAGGGATAACTATGGTCGAAGTCACCAAAGATCATGTCAATATGCCAATCTTTGGCAGTTTTTCTGGGAACCTTTCTAGAAAGACAATCGAAGCAATCCAAAAGGCTGCCGAAGGTCCAAAACTGGAGACAGTTGGAGCCTCAAAATCTGGAACTAAACCCGTTTCCTACTTGGCTGCAGTGCAAGGCCAGACAAAAGACCTGGAGGCTCAAATGAAGCAAATGACTCTTGCTACTAAAGACAACATGAATGTCAACATGGTCGAAATCTCTGAATCAAAAGTTTCAAAGGAAACCATTAGGCAAGAGCAAGCAAACAGAAAAGCTTTTCCTCTGGAGAACGAAAACCTGGAAGAATTCTTGCAACGATGCCAAAAGAAAAAATCAAAAGTAATGTTGTGTCCTCGATGCAGCTCTATTTTTGACAAGAAAGCTGCTGAACACATCAAAGGTGTAAGAGCAGCAAATAAAAATTGGAGCAGAAATGCCCAAAAAAGTGCAGGCGCTGATGCTCGACACGATCCCAGAAGAACCTACCAAAAGGGTTCAAGTCAGGAAAAGAGGCCACCAACTTCCAGGCCTCCAACCAATGTGCCAGTTGATACATGGCTCAAAACATTGAGTCGAAAGAGACCCAGCGAAGAAAGGTGGCATTCCTTTGAAGTGCCAAGAGGTTCATCTTTGACATACAAGAAAGAACCTCATGTAGGTGCCTCCAAAGTGACCCAAGTAACAAGTAACTACAAGGGAAAGAACCCAATGTCTCAATCCCAGTGGAGAAGATACCAAAGGCGGCGCAAGGCTGAGAGAGAGGCTATCAACGAACCAAAACCATAGTCAAGTTCAAATGTCCCCCAGCGAAAGCAAAGAAAGCCTTTGGAGAGGGAACCGGTGTCCAATAGGTTGGTATGGCCTAAACAAGGCGAAGCTGGTGACGAAGATGGCTCTGAGTTTGATGACACATTAGACATCATGGTAAATATAGTTTCAGTGTTGCCAATAGAACTCAACCTCCAAATGGAAGTCGAATCGAACGACTGGGAAGTCGAACAAGAGATAGCCAAGCATATGCCAGTTTGCTATTTTGTCATGGGTAATGGCTGCACTGAAGAGCAGAATGGTTTCTTCGAATCACCAACTGAGGCGATGAAAAGTCACCTCAAGCATTTATTCATAAGGGAAAAACTCGAAGAGGCCACTGTAAACAAAATCTTGGTGGACTGTGGGGCAACCATCAACATAATCCCTCACTTCATGCTAAGAAAAATAGGCAAGAGTGATGAAAACATCAAGCCTCATAATATGGTCCTATCGAACTACGAAGGCGGAATAGGGACCACCATGGGTGTGATTCAACTAGATCTCAAAGTGGGATCCATCCTTCGACCAACCATGTTTATGGTCATATCGGCTAAACCAAATTACAACCTTTTGTTGGGCCGAGAATGGATACATGGTGTAGGAGCAGTACCATCATCAATGCACCAAAGGGTGATATTATGGCGTCCTGATGGAATTGTCGAGAATATAGAAGCAGATCAGAGTTACTACTTAGGCGAAGTAAATCACCTAGGGAGAGCTGACTTCAACAAAAATTTGGCTCACATTGGGCCATGTCCAGCACCTGACTTCGACATGGCGTCAGCGCCAAATGCTTTTTGTTCCTTGTACCTGCATCCTGATCATGGGTTTCAATGGGATAAAGAAGACTTGTCCCACATTGATTTCAGTGGGCTAACTGATATCCAGCCAACTGGTTGGGGAAGTGAATTCAGTGATAATGACTGAGTCACAAGCATTACAGCGAATTTCGGCTTACGTATCTGAAACAAGGATTATAGCGGCTCTTGAAGCCGAAGTAAAATATATGGACAACAAGGCCAATGACCAGGAGCCAACAGATATTGGTTCTGGAAATGATTTCGACCCAGAACCTCCCGATACCATGACGGAGGGAATGCGAGAACAAAGGCTCGACGCCATCTACGATGATGAGCCTTTGGGTTTCGAAAAGGACCCCCTGGCGAACAACATCAAAATGTTAGCACAGGATACTTTAGAAGAAATCAACTTGGGTGAAGGGTTAGATAAAAGGCCCACTTACATCAGCGCCAAAATAGACCCAGAGCTCAGGGTTAAAGTGATCCAATTATTAAATGAGTTCAAGGACTGGTTTGCATGGGATTACAACGAGATGCCTGGTCTCGACAGAGGATTGGTAGAACTTCAATTTCCAATCAAACCTGGAAAGAAGCCAGTCAAGCAATGTCCAAGACGCTTCGCTCCAGAAATACTGTCGAAGATCAAAATGGAAGTCGAAAGACTGCTGAAGTGCAAATTCATACGAGCTACGAGGTATGTCGAATGGATTGCAAACATTGTGCCAGTAATTAAGAAAAATGGTACGTTGAGGGTGTGCATAGATTTCAGAGATCTGAATGTTGCAACACCCAAAGATGAATATCCTATGCCTGTGGCGGAAATGCTAGTCGACTCTGCCGCTGGCCACGAGTACCTGAGCATGCTCGATGGTTACTCAGGATACAATCAAATTTTCATTACTGAAGAAGATGTGTCAAAAACAGCTTTTTGATGCCCCGGGGCTATAGGCACTTACGAATGGGTAGTAATGCCTTTTGGTCTGAAAAATGCTTGGGCAACATATCAGCGAGCGATGAACTCTATCTTCCATGATTTTATTAACACTTTCATGCAAGTATATATTGATGATATCATTGTAAAATCTGTTTCCAGGAAGAACCATATAGACCACCTTCGACAATCATTTGAAAGAATGAGAGAGCATGGTCTGAAAATGAACCCTTTGAAGTGTGCGTTCTGTGTGAAAGCTGGAGATTTCTTGGGCTTCGTCGTCCACAAGAAAGGAATCGAAATCAACCAGAACAAGACAAAGGCAATCTTGGAAGCGAAAGCGCCAACGAACAAGAAGGAACTGCAATCTCTGCTGGGCAAGATAAACTTCTTAAGGAGATTTATATCTAACCTAAGTGGAAAAGCGCAATCCTTCTCACCCTTACTTCGATTGAATAAGGAAGGATTCGAGTGAGGGAAAGAGCAACAGGATGCCTTCGACAAGATCAAAGGGTATCTCACCAAGCCACCTATTTTGGTGCCTCCTTGTAGCAATAGGAGTATGATATTGTACATAGCTGCATCCGACAAAACTTTGGGAAGCATGTTAGCCCAAGAAGATGAAAATGGAGTCGAAAGACCCATTTACTACCTTAGCAGAGTTTTGAACGATGCAGAAACTAGATATAGCGAAGTTGAAAAATTATGTCTATGTCTTTATTTCTCTTGTACAAAGCTCAAACAGTATATAAAACCAGTTGATGTGTATATTTCGTTTCATTTTGATGTTTTCAAATACATGTTGTCGAAACCCATCTTGCACAGTCGAATTGGCAAGTGGGCGCTAGCATTAACTGAGTATTCATTGACCTTTATGCCTCTTAAGGCAGTAAAAGGACAAGTGGTAGCAGACTTTATAGTCGACCACTCGATTCTGGTTGAAAATATAAATTACGTGGAGATAGAACCCTGGAAATTTTACTTCGATGGTTCCAGCCATAAAGATGGAACGGGAGTAGGGGTCGTAATTATTTCTCCAGAAAAAATTCCAACAACATTCAAGTGCAAGATAGAAGGTACTTGTTCGAACAATGAGGCTGAATACAAAGCTCTAATTATTGGCCTTGAAATATTGTTGGAATTGGGGGCAACTCGAGTCGAAATAATGGGAGACTCAGAGTTAGTCATTAAGCAAGTCACAAAAGAGTACAAATGCATAAGAGAAAATCTCATTATGTACTTTGTGATAGCAAATCGTTTATTGAAAAAATTCGAAGTGGTTAATATTCGACACATACCTAGATTGGAAAACCAAGTAGCCAATGATTTGGCACAAATTGCATTTGGGTACAAAATTTCAAAAACTAGATTACAAAGAGCAATCAAAGTTCGAGAAAAAATAAAAGCAACCAGCTTGTCTCCAACTGATTTGGAATCGACAAGACTAGGATATGCTGATCGAAGGAATTTCGAAATTTCGTTCATAGACAATTTATCAGAGCGGGATTGGAGGAAACCCATTGTAGATTATCTGCAAAATCCAACAGCTTTGACAGAACGAAAAATAAAATATAGGGCGTTAAGTTACATACTCATGGGTAATGATTTGTTCAAAAAGACGCCTGAAGGGGTATTATTAAAATGCTTAAGCGAAACCGAAGCATACATATCCCTTTCGACTACGCATGCTGGAGCATGTGGGGCTCACCAAGTAGGTCATAAGATGAAATGGTTGTTGTTTCGAAAAGGACTATATTGGCCCACTATCTTGAAAGATTGTGTTGAGTTCGCGAAGGGTAAGTCCATACTGGTATCCAACATGTACCAGCAAGCGAACTTCACTCAATAGTGAAACCTTGGCCTTTTAGAGGATGGGCGTTGGATCTTATTGGAGAGATTCGACCAGCATCATCAAAGAGCCAGAAGTATATACTGGTAGGCATTGATTATTTCACTAAATGGATCGAAGATATCCCTTTAGTCAACGCAGACCAAGAAAATGTCATTGAATTTATTCAAAAGAACATTATCTACAGATTTGGAATCCCTGAGACTATAACAACTGATCAAGGGTCAGTGTTTACTGGTCGAAAGATGCAGGAATTCGCTCAAGAAATAGGCTTTAGACTCCTAACATCAACACCTTATTACGCGCATGCAAATGGTCAGGTCGAAGCGGCAAATAAAATAGTGATTGGCCTGATAAAAAAGCATGTAGGAAAGAAGCCAAAAAATTGGCATAAAACGTTAGACCAGATCTTGTGGGCCTATCGAACGTCCCCAAAGGAAGCCACAGGTACAACACCATATCGGCTAACTTACGGTCATGACACAATACTTCTAGTAGAAATTTGTCTTCAATCAGCAAGGGTTCAAAGACATCAAGATATTCCCTCTGAGGTTTATTGGGATATGATGTTAGACGAATTGGTAGATTTAAATGAAGAAAGACTACGAGCTCTCGACCTACTGAGAATTTAGAAGAAAAGAGTGGAAGACTCTTACAATAAGAAAGTAAAACCTAAGGCATTCTCGCCTGGAGAATTAGTTTGGAAGGTAATTCTCCCCATGGATCGAAGAGATCGAAGCATGGGAAAATGGTCACCCAAGTGGGAAGGACCGTTCAGAATTATTCAAACTTTTTCTGGTGGAGCATATGAGGTCGAAGAGTTAAGCGAAGATAAAAGACTCTTGAGGGTAAACGGTAAATATTTGAAAAAATATAAACCTATGCTCCAAGAGATCAAAATAAATAACAATTAATGACTAAGTGAACCATAAAGCCAAAATGGAAAATGACATTGATCAACCAAAATGGCTACATTGTATTACAAAAATTACAGTACATGGTCAATGAGGTGCAGAGCAAAATTAAAAAGGGATGGAAGCTTTGAGACGAAGATATTTGGCTCGCTGCAACTCTATTCGTTTGTTACACAAGGCATTCGCTTGAGATATTTTGGCAATCTGGTCATCTAGAGCCTGGGCCCTTTCAACGAACTCTAAGCCTCGAGCAACTTCATCTTGGCTCTCTGCGTCTGAAACAGTCGAAAGGAGTTCTTCCTTGCGCTTAGTATTAGCGTTTAACCTGGATTCCAACTCCTCGATCTGTGCTCCTATAGAGGCGTTATCTTGATCGATGGCTTCGATCTCCTGTTGTTTAGAAGTTCTCTGTTTCGACAATTCTGCAATTCGAGAAGTCGATTCAGATACTTCAGTCCAAGCAGAGGAACTCTTGCCATGCAGTGTTTCGAGTTGGTTGTTGAACCCCCTTCGACGATTGTAGTCCGCAGAGACTTGGTCAATAATGGATTATAACTCCAAGATGAAGCTGGAAATCTCTGGAGAAACAGCAAGCAAATCAACTGCACCCAAGATAGCTCCCAAACAAGAAGGGGCAGTAGGATCCCCCTCCAAAGCCTTCATTAGATCCCTCTTGAAGAACTGAGCCTTGACTTTCTTCAAGACCTCATCGAGAGGAGAAGTCGAAGTAGACTTCCCTGATGCAGTAGAAGCATCATGGCTAGGGTCAGATGAATTTTCCCTGCTCTCAATGATGGCATTCAGGCAGCCAATTGGATCGTTTTGCTTCAAGAGGGCCAAGTCCTCTTTAGACATGGGCTTTGTTGAGGTAACCGTTTCTGCAGCAATGTGGGTTTTGGGCTGAGCATTTTCAGCAGCGTCAGCGTCAACATGACCCTCTTCATCATGTTGCTCTTCTGTCTCATTGACCACTTGAGCTTCCTCTTGGTGATGCTTCTCAGGGGCACCCTCTGTTTCAGCAAGAACTTCATCATCCACCAGTTCCTCCTCTCGTTGTCTGCTATGGTCAGCAGAATCTTGTGGCTCCGAAGTTTGATTCACTTTGTTAGCAGAACTAACGAAAGAAGAAGGATGGTAAGTGGGTTCCCCTGCGCTGTTTACAAAGGTATCAGAACCTTCGACAGGATGCCCAATTGGCGCTGAAGTTCCAGCTGTTTCCTACAAATAGAAAAGAAAAATATTCTGATTAGAGAGATGCACAATCGAAGGTGATTATTGACACCTAAGTTAAAAGTGGTCGAAGGCACTACCTGTAAAGGAACCTCAGCCCCAGGGCTAGAGTTGTCACTCTCAACGGGTTTGCTGAGCAAGACATTTAGCTCCTCCTCCGTGGGTTCTTCGATGATCACAGGAGGTGGCCTGGGTTTATTCCCTGTGACTTTAGTTCTAATCACAGGTCGAGGCTCAGGAGCAGGGGCAACCTTCTTCATCTTTCTCCGTTTGAGAGGAACATGAGGAGATTCCTCCTCTTTGCCACTCAAAGTTTCGACCGTTAATATGGGTCGCTTCTTTGGCGCAGGTTCCTGAAAATCCCAAATGGAGTCGATTTAAAACACAACATCGAAAACCAGGATGTTTAAAACCAAAGAGGGAAACAAAGAAAGTTTGTTACCTGTACTGGAGGTTTTGTAGAGGGACCTCCACCCTGATTACCATTTGTGGCTTTCTTAGCCACATGTTTTCGAACAACTGAAAGAAAAAACGTTCACAAGTTATAATTGACAGATGTAGGTCGAAATGGAAAGACAAATACAATTTGAAGAGGGAACGTACATTTCTTTATTTTGTCGAGAACCAAGACGAAGGACTTATGGAGTTTGTCTGCAAAATCCTTTTCGTCGAAGAACTCTTCGACGTAATATCTCTTCCACCAGTCTTCAAAAGATGGTGAACAGAGGAAGTTGAGTTGGTAGTCGAACAATGATAGTACGGTTCGACCAAAGTACCTACTAATATGCCTAGTAGCGGCATCCTCAGAGTAGTCATTACAAAAATACAACAATGATTTTTCCCGAGGATAAATTGGAGAAGGAAGCGATTGGATAATGCCAAACTGTCGAGAGACAAGATTCGGCTGGTAAACAATCAGGCTCAGCTGATTTTTTGAAGTCTTGAAACGCAACGGCATTATCCTTGGGGTAAGAAACGCTTCCCACATTGTTATGTGCTCTTCAAGGTGAGGATCCTCTGATGATTTAGGATGGGGCCTGGTAAACCACCCTGGACCAAACTTTCGACCGGCGAAAGGGGCCATGGTCGAGGTAAATTCCTTCCTCCCTGCAAACATCTGAACGAAGTTTGCAAAGGTCTTTTGTAGTTCCAGCCCATCTTCAGTAGGAGTTAATAAGGCAAGCCTGGTGCCTTCGACGCGCCTTCTGGCTATCTCAGGAGCCTTTTCATTTATTTGAGTCTTCTGGGGTAGAAATGACTCAAAAGTGGCATTTAGCCAGAGTTGAAGTAGCCAGAAGGGACCAGCAAGCAGCAAGCTAGCTCTATTTTCTATTATTTTTAATTGAGCCGCTCCACTGCTTATCGACTCATACAAGTTTGCCAGTATTAATTCGGCCAAACAGATGTTTTGGCCGTGATGAAGCTGAGTAGTGAGGGTGACCATTTTCTTCGTCACCTGTAGGGATTTCGTGCAGAACACGAAGCGCGACAGCCAAAGGGCTAGAAACGCGATGTGCTCCACATCAGTCACCACAACCGTAGATTTTTTATGGTAATGGTTGGTGTAGGTGGTATAAGTGGGTTTGGTAGCAGAAAACCCAATCTGGTCTTCAGACATTTCCTCTAGGTCGAAGTAGTCCCCAGTTGGTCGAAGACCAGTAATAGCCGCCACGTCGAAGAGAGTGGGCGTTACCATTCCACAAGGCAAGTGGAAGGTATAGTGAGTATAGTCCCAAAATAGCAAAGAAGCTACCAGCATTTCAGGACAGTAGTTAAGACCAGTTTTGGACAGCATGACTAGGTCATAAATCCCCATGCCTTTCCAAATCGAAGCCTGGCACTTCTCCATCTTGTTGAGCCAAGCGTTGTATTCTGGTGTAAGGTCAGGGCTAGACCTAAAAGCCCTAACCCCCCTGTTAAAAAACCGAAGATCTATTTTCTCTTTTGCAGGATCTTCGGTATCATCTATCGCCTTCTTTGAGCACCCAATGGGTTTGAGTTCCTCATGCACGGGGAAGAAACCCTCGATTTTTGTTGGGTCAGCAATGCATGTTGAAAGAGGACCTGCCATGGCAAAAACCTGGTTGGAATACCCAACAGGAATCAGCAGTTGAGAACCATAAGTTTCACGCTCAGCGTCTCCCATGGGTTCAGGAACCCTTCGCATTCCCATGGAGTTAACTATCGGAGCGGTTGAGAAGATTTCCAGTTGAGTAGTTTTAGAGGGAGTGTTAGATCTGGGGACATTAGAAGCACGAGTACGTGAAGCCATTTTTTTTGGTTTGAGATGAAGATGGATGAAGATGAAGAACAAAGATTACTGGGTTTGGAGATGAAGAAGCAAAGGTTTACTTGCAGAAAATTTCGTTCGACTGAAGATTTGGATGCAAGAAAGCGTAAAGAGTCCAACAGAGGAACTTAGTTCTATTTATAGTGATTGAAATATCACAAGGCTCGAGGTCATTTAATGCCACATACAAGAGTGGGGCACGTGGCACTCATTTGGTATTGTAACCATTCTGAAGAACAGAAACGTTGCAGCGTGCGTCCTCGATTTCGGGAAATAGTCATGATTACGACATTTGAAAGGACATCGTGCGTGCAAAAATGCCTTACTGAAGTGACGTCTTGGGAAAAGGTGAAATGATTACTTTTTGAGATTGTCAGTTGGTTGGTAGGAGACGAAAAGCACACAAACTAATTTGTGGCTGAGAATGAAGGACATGTGTCGAATGGAATCTCAAAGAATGCCTTTTTCTTTTCAGTGTCGAAATAAGACATTCTTGGGGGGCAATTTGTTGGCTCCTAAATTCGACACCCATGTTTATTATCATATAGACCATTAATTATGAGTCAGAAGAGTTTCCTACATAAGAAGGCTTCGACCAACTGATCATGTCGAAGGCTCATCAAAGAATGACAAGATACTTAGAGAAATTCCTTTAAGTTGGAATCTTGTTGTCTTCGACGTCGAAGGAACCTCTCGACAAAGGTTCCTGATGCCCAAGGTCGAACGGTTTGAGATTTGAATTGTTGGAGGGAAAACGGTTCCCAGCAGTTACCAAGTGCAATGTGTCGAGAACATAGGCGTCGAAGGTTGTGAGCGTGCCATGTGGCGTCATCTCGAAGCGGTGTAACTTCCCAGCGGTTACTTGGGATTTTTCTTAGTATAAATACAAAGTTTTTATGTAGTTATTAGTGTGTTCATCATTTTATACAAGTCACTCATTTAGATTCAAGTACCCAGCGTGAGAGAATGAATCATTGAGAATGTATGTGTGAAACACCATTTAAATTAATCAAAATCTTTTATATTCAAGCAATTTACCGTTGTTCATTTATTTACCTCTGTCGAAGCCTTTTATTTAACAATTCCTTAACGCTTTTATTTTTTCTATCAAGCTTTTCTCCATGCAATTTACTTAAAGTATCTTTACTTTACTGCCATTAATCACCATTAGGATTAGTCAAACTCCAAAAATTAACCATGTCTTAGGATCAATCTGATCGATCCTGCGAGTCACCAAATAAGTAACCTTTTGGAAGATCAGCGGTTGTTTACCAATTTTCAGGGTAAACAAGTTCCCCCTGCCGAAGAGACTGGAGTGACACTTCATTATTGTTAGGAGGATTTTGGTTACTTGGCTGACTTTGATTTGTCATTTTCCTAACGTATTTTCTTTTAGTACTTACTTGTTGTTTGTGGCTAATTTACCACTTCTAAGTCTCATGAAAAGAAGTCTAATACAAGAAAATAATAAATACTTTTAAAAAACTTTTTACAAGAAAAATTATTTTTAATTGAACATAGGTCCCACAACACAGGTTCCACTAGGCGTGTCAATTTGTTTAACTTGAATTTTGGTAAATAAGCGTCAGTCTTCCAAAACACAACGAAGAGTTCTTAGTTACTCACAGGATCAACTAGATTGATCCTAGGACATATGTTCTTATTTAAACTTTGTTCTTTGAAACGAAGAACACTTCGACAATATTCATAATTTTAGATAATGTTTGTTTTGATCTAAATGAGTCTCTAAAGTGATCTTACGAAACTTGTAAAGAAAGTGCAATAAAGGCAATTGAAAGTAAATTGCTAGAAGTAAATTCTGGAATGATAAATTGTAAATTGAATAAAAGATGATGTTTACACGTATATTTCTCAGGGGACTCTTTTCTCAATACATAAATACTTTGAGTTTATGTGAGATTTTGTACAAATGAATGAACACCCCGAATCCTAACACTAAGACTCCTATATATACTAAATCGAAACAACCGTTTTCAACGGCCTTTCGCTCGGAACATGACACATTTCGCTTGGCATGTCTTCCTTTCATCCTTAAGCTCCACGCGTCTTCTATTGAAAATGGATAAGGACACAAATAAGTTATTCCACATTCAAATCCAAAACTCCTATCCAATGCCACCTTCACTCGTTGAACCTATGTGAAAACTTAGAAAATGTTTTTAAGTCTCATCCAACATTTCCCTCTTGCAAAGGAATGACTTTGATCGGTCTTTAGCGAAATATTCTCTCTTGTCGAAAGCCTCAAATATCTCCAAAGATATTTCCTCCTCTTTTTAAGATAACATAGCATCGAAAACATCAACTAACACTGTTATATCCGATTCAGCCCATACAAATATTTGTGCAAACACGCGGATATCCTACTAGTGTAATTATAAAAGCATGATCCAATAAAATAATAATTTTTACTATTTCCAAAGCAAGATAACACTTCTAATTCAGAGTTTATTATTACAAACGTGTTGAACAAATACATTATTTTAAAAATGAGTAATACGAAACTAAATTATTATAACATGTCAACCACCCGTTTAAGCCAAAAGTCCTCAATTTACGTCTCCGTATTTTACTGAGCTAGCTTGAGAGCTTTACTTTATAAAATCTACACAATCAAACACACGATCAGTTCAATTTTTTTATTTTATGTATATACAAAATTATAGGCTTCAAAGTAGTAGAAGAACTTTTAAACTTAACTGATGAATCAGGTATGCATATACAACGAAACCATATGCACCTTGGAACTTCAGGATAGTTACAAAGATCTTTATCACAATGTAGGGCAGTTAAACACACCTTTGCTGCTAGGTAAAACAAGAATGAAAGAATGTTACAAAATGAGGATGAAAGATGATTCTAAGGCGAAAAAAGAAAATATAAAAAAAATAGAGAGAAAGAGCTTATAACCATTGGAAACAACTATAAATAGGAAAAACAAGAGGATCATAACATTAACAAATTTAAACATTTCAGACATATTTTCTCTTCTTTGCATAAAGAAACTAACTATTTGATCACTTTATAATGAAATAAAAGATATGCTAGATAGAGTTGCTAAAATCTTTCTAAAATGATAATTGTTCTTAAAAGGTCTCTTTAGTACATTGATATGTCATGTTTGTTTCTTTAATTCATGCAATTGATTATTTGAACTTGATAAAAGTTCTTCATTCTTTGTTTTTTAAACCTTTCATAATATTGATGTGTCGTGTTATTTTTTCATGATAGCCAAATCAAAATCCTAAGAGAGAGGCAATATTATGTTAAAATTTGATGTGTGCAAAGATAATTAGTTGATAGCTAAAAAGATACAAGGGTAAATGCAGAGAATTTATATTCGAATTTAAGATACTCTATTTGTTGAAATTTATAGTATCTTTGATTTGTGTCCATGATACAACAAAAATATAATGGGATAAGAAATTAAAAAATATATATATTGTATGATAGTTACATAATAAATACTCACTCTGTTATATATTTGGTGTATACATGATAAAAAATTAAATAAGTATAATATTTAGAGCATTAGCAAGTTCTTTTATTACAACGTAGAGGAGCAGGTTTATAAGGTTAGTAGTGTAATGCTCAAGTCGGTGAGATATGTGAAAAGTTGTTATGTGAGTTAGGGTGAAAAATATTGTGATCATCACATGACAATTTTTATATATCGGGTGGTTAGGACCACTCTATGTTCCTGGCATGAGATGTGAGAGCCTGTTCAATTAAATTTAATAGTGCATAATCATTAGATGATAAAGATTGAGTATTTTCATCTTAATCGAGGTCGCAATTAAACTGGAGAGACCTAATGAGTGCTTCTTGAATTGAGTCATCTTATGATTGGGTCTTGCCTTTTCTTAGGCCTATGGCTGGCCCGACATACTTCTCTAAAGGTTTTTCCATTACGAAGGAATGTGAAGACTTGAGATTACCGACATGGCATTATCTTCCGTTGTGGTCTTTTTTATAAGTTATTGATTTGTTGAAAGTGGAATAGACTGGTGAATGGAAGTAAATGACCTCGAGAACATGAACATTAAATATTTTTCTTGTCAATGAAACATTTCACATTATTTCTTTTACATGTGGCCCCAGGTCTCTAGGTTAGGGCACGTTGTGCCATTTAGGGTGCTCAAGTGCACTCGAGTGATGTTGTAAATTCGAGGGAAATCCATCCATTGGTTTCATCTGCCTACCATTCTTCCATCTTTCTTGTTCCGTCATATAAAGGTTGTTTCTCCTTTCAGGTTATGTTCCCCTTCTTGGTTCAAACGATCTCTCTTTTTCGCCAATTCTGACTCTCTTTCCTTAAGCTTTGACGAAACCTTTCATTGCTAATTTTTCTTTCATTCTTGATTTTGCAACCCACTTTGGTCTCTCACATTTCTCAATGGATTATTCATTACTACATTACTTGCATCTCTCTAGTTTTTCACGGTACGACTTATATCTCCTTTTGTTTATTATTGTTTCCTCTACTTTTGCCTATTAGAAATGGAAAACTTAGGAGATGAACCTGCAAAGTTCACAAATGTACCTAGTTGGCAATGAGATAAATGACACCTCATCATATACGAAGGAAGTGGACCCAAAGGTGCTGAATGTTGTTCATTTAAGGAAATTATTCACCCCTCCCGCAAAACTCATATTGCTTAGTGATAATTCTGAGAGTAGGGATTCCGTCGAAAGTGAGCTAGTGGGTCCTCAGAGTGCTAAAAATGGATGAGGACCTTACAGAGGAAGGCATAGGGGTAATATGTGTTCATTCCGACACAAGGGGAATTTATCGCGGCTTCTCTTTTCCTAAATTTCCCATGGCGGATCCAAAGTTTGTTAAGGAATACAAGGATGATTTGTGGGCTCGCTCATATATCAAAGCCTTTAAAGGCAAGGAGGTTTGGCATCATTTTGACTTATGAGGGTGTTCTAGAAATCACGACAGACATTTTATTTTTGTTGATAGTGAGAAGGAGATGGTTCTAAAGAACCAACAAGGTTTCAAGTTTCCTAGGAATGACACTCAATGTTATTGGGTGGATGCGTAGACGGCAGGGACAACATTCATGTTCAATGAGACCCATATATTAGAAAATGCTCATTAAGACACGTGGATGTATTCTGACTAATTGGTTTCTCATATTGAATCCAACGGGAGGTTAATTGGCCCCTTTAAAGTATTTCCAATGCCTTTCCATGATTATGTATTTTCTAGACCTGGGCTCAGCCTCCCCCTCCCCCCCCCCCCCCCCTCAACAAAGTAGAGGTGTGGGTCCTGAAACACGTAAGAGTTACTCCTTTTCAGCTACGCCCAATGAGTTGGGCTCACGTGAAAGTGTTTCAGCATTAGATGGAATATCAGGGTGAAGTGTAGGTCTTAAAGTTAATATTAAACTTATTTAGTATAACATGTACTTCTGCTTGATTGGATAGGGTAAAAGGGTTGTTCTCCCTTTGATAGATGGAAGAACTTTAAAGGCTTTTATTTCCTAGTTGTCCCCTATAGTTGTGGCAATCCACTCAAGCTTGTGTACTCTACTAAAGAATAATCCTTCCTACCCCCTAACTTGGAGCCGACCAGATGCAAAGTTATATTCCCGAAGTAATGGAATTAAAATCACTTCTTAAGGGTTTTGAGAAAGTATGTGTTACCTTCAGAAGAATTATCTCTAGAAGAAGAGTTAAAGGTTGACATATCATCTCTCTAGGATATTTTGGGCTTTTATGACAGAGGTACGACTTATTTATGGTGCCATACTTTCTGCAAAAAGGTGAGAACGAGAAGAAAATGCAAAAACAACTGAGCATAATAAGTAAGAATTAGAGGAAGTTTAAGTGTGGATGAAATAACAAATGGATGAAAAGCCACTTTTATAGGCATTCAGCAGACGTAACACGCCTGTGTTGGCCAACGATGGGGCCAACAATCATAATCAAACGGTCACCATCAAATGGTCAAATTCCCCAATGGTAAACTTCTCCAACGCGTCCGCATCAGGATGCGGCGTGGGCTTTAGGATGCACCGCACCCACATATTAGCAACGGACGCATCTGCGTTGAATCCCAATGCAATAACATTTTTTCCATGGGTAAAACCTAATTTTGTGCACAAAATTTTGCTTTATCTCATTATCTTCTTTCTAAATGCTATTTCCATTGCCCTTTTTAATATTCTACACATTCATAAAACACATTAAAAATACCAACACAAAAAAATGCAAACACACGAAAATTTAAAATTAACGGGAGTTAAATTTAATTGGACTAAAATTAAAATAAGTTACTAAAACGTGGGTTGCAAACCTTGTTTAAGGCCACGAGCTTGACTCAATGGTATAAGGTTCAGCGAGCACCAAAGACGCCATCTTTGATGCTTTATCACTAATAGGAAAGGACCTCAGCTCCTTGCTCTTCACACTGAATACCTTCGAGTCTCTAGGATCTTTCACTATAACACTTCTATCTTCACATATTTTCTAAATTATGTAAGGCCCAACTTCCTTACACCTAAACACACCTAGTTGTCCTTTTAGTTGGTACTTACTCCAATGGACTTTTTGTACAACTTTTAATTTTACTTTTGTCGGTTTTTTCTTCTTAAGTGGTTTAAGAATATTGCTCACCTTGTAGAATTGAGGTTTCTTTATGGCTTCAAGTACATTAAAAACCACTTGTTCTTTATTGAACCTCAAAGCTAGCTTGACTAACTCGACATCAATCAAAGACATTCCCGTTCCAAGATGGTTCTTCCAAGAATTATAGGGGGTTTTGCGTCTTCTGACATATCCAAAAATACAAAGTCGATAGAAAAATCAAGGCAGTCCACCTTAATTAACACATCATCCAAAATTCCATACGAGTACGTAACACATCTGTCAGCTAAGGTGTTGCACCCCAAAATTTGCCATCCCATTTTATTCAGGGCATGCTCATTAAGGTCCCCAATTGCTCAAGGTTGACCAAGAATTGACTAGACAAATTCTCCTCCTAGGCAATGGACTTCCATCCAAGGTTTCATTTATCACAAAGAATTTTGGTTTGCAAAGGCTTCAAATGATTTCCATGACACCCTATATGCCTCATCATAATGGCATGGCTGAAAGAAAGAATAGAAGTGTACATAACAAGGTGTAGGTCGGAAGCTGAAAATGTGCCTAAGAGTTGTTGGGTCGAAGCAGCTTCGACAGCAGTATGCAGTCTAAGTTGATGCCCAACAAAGCACTAGGATCAAAGGAAGGCTAGTTCGAAAGAAAGCATGTGGATGCTTTTTCTAAAGTCTTCAATTGGAAGAGCTAGTAAAGTCATCGAAGGGTTTTGTTTTCGAATCATGGAAATATAAGTTATTTGAAGCACTATAAGAAAAGACCTTTCGACTGACACGTTGTTTGAATGGGCACTTTGAAAAGAAGAATATTTTGAAGTCCAAAAGCTTTTATTTTATCCAAAGAAACATGTGGAAGGTTGATGATTCGAAGGACATGCAACCTTCAAACATGGTGTGATCGAAGGACAGTTAGAGACGAGTCAGCCAGATACAAGTCATCTTATAGTTTTGGGATCAATATGTTTCAGGAATGTTCTTGAACGGACAAGAAAGAAGTTGGGTGATCGAAGGTGCTCATAGGTTATCCTTCGATTGGTACATACAAGATGTATTTACCAATCGAAGGTGAACTAGTGATCAGTAAGGATGGCTTTGTAAACGAAAAGCAAAAGGTGGGATTAGAGTCAAAATTATGGTTCGAAGAAGGTGAGCAGAACAAACCTCCAACACAGTCACAACAGTCAAAAATGTGATTTGAAGGAGGTGAGCAGAACAAACCTTCGACACAGTCACAACAGTAAAAACTGTGATTCGAAGTAGGTGAGCAGAACAAACCTTGGATGCAGTCACAACGGTTAAAACTGTGATTCAAATGAGGCAAAAAGAATGAAGCTTCAAGGAAATGAATTCGAAAGAAATAAGAAATAAGTTCAACTAAGGAAGATAGTGACTCAATAGAAGAAGCCATTCAGAGCCATCGAAAAGAATAAAGGCATCCAAGCCTTCGATTCCCATCAAGTTAGAGGCCCAAACAACTCATAGCAAGCTGGCAGAAACGCATAAAATAGATTGGTACATGATTGGATCAAATATATCAAGTTTTCATGCAAAAAATCAAATCAAATCTCTCCATCATGATGAACAAAGATTTGATACACAATTTTTTACCTAAACCTTTTCCTATATAAACCCAACGATCTCAGAAGAAAAAGAACAAGACAAGACTGCCTCAAACACACATTGCATATACACAACAGGTTTCCTACACGTACATATTGCCTCACTAAAAACTCCACAAAACCTTGAAGTTGTTTCAAATTTTCTGAACTTAGTGCATGCGCCTACAGTCTGATTCAAGCCATTTCCATCCAAACCAAGCGTTGAAATCATCTTTGTAAGGTTCATAGGGTAAGAATGGGTCGTTATTGACAGCAAAAGCTGTTAAAAACGCACGCATATGCATCTCCGTGTTATTATCTTTCTCATTCTATTTTACTTAGGATTTTTAGATGCATTTTCAATTCGCGCGTGTTATTATCTTTCGCATTCTATTTTTCATATTATTGTACCTGCTTCCTGGTTGTAATAGTTTAAATTAGGACTTTTTACTTTTTTCCGCTTTATTCCCCCAAGTTTTTGGACATGTATATAATCCCCTCCCCGAAGCCTTGTAATAGCTTGATTTACATTTTCGCATTACTGTAAATTATTAACTGCTTAGATGTATGTTTAATAGGATTTTATGGAAAGAGCTTAATAATAAAACCCTATCAAACTTAATGCAAAGATAAAATAACTAAATATAACACAATTTCACATGCGCGCCTTTAGGGTACCCCCACTTCGGTTGCCTTCGAAAAACAGTCACAACTCTCGAAACGTGAGATATTTTAGTGGCTACCCTCCGGTTTAAACATCATAAGACCCTCGGTGACCCTCGCGACATTGCCTCGGTAAAAATGATCTTAAAACCCTAGGGTAGTTACTAAGATTTCTTGCCCAGTTGCCTTTGTGACTATAAACATCCCTTCGAATGTCCCTCAAAAAATCCAACGACTAGGGCTACCTACTCAGTAGGATAGCACTGTCTAAAGAAAATGAGGAAAAGAACAAATCCTTTCGAGTAAAAGTAGATAGTTGTTAGATGCTTGCTCAAATAGAATTTCACACATACACTTTCAAAAACATTTTCAAAATACTTTATCAACACTCTCGAGGACTGATACGAGAGTTATCATAAAGCAAGCTTCCTGACTATTGGCATTTCAAATCCTTTTTTTCAAACACACAAAGCACAAGGTATTTCAAAATGAGTTAAGCATCTAAGAGCCCATAGATAACTACGGATGGAAAGGGTGCTAACACCTTCCCTTTCCATAATCTACCCCCTTACTCATAAATAATCTCGAAAGGTCTTTTTCTGTTCTTTTCACCCTTTCCTTTGTTGGATAAAAGAAAAGTCGGTGGCGAATCTTGCTTACCGCAACATTTGCGAACAACACAAAACCAGTATTAACCGTCGGTTCTACCACCATATCACATAAGGTGAGAGTCATATGGGTAGACTTTGGCTATCCATAACCCAATATCCTCATCCTTGAAAATGTCATTAGATTAATGCTTGCTCTCAAATCACAAAGAGCTTGATCAACTTTTACAGGCCTAATAGAACACAGAATAACGAACCTACCAGGATCGGTAAGTTTTGGTGGAAGTTTTCGTTGAATGATAAAAATACATTTTTCAGCCAACACAACATTTTCATCATTCCTCAACCATCATTTTCTAGAAAGTAGTTCTTTCATAAACTTAGCATACACAAGCATTCGGTTCATGGCTTCACAAAAGAGGATGTTAACTTGAATTTTTTGCAACACCTCCTTGAAATTTTTGAACTAATCTTCTTTTTCATCCTTCTTCTTAGGCTTCTCTTCCAAGAAAGGGTTGGGTGATTTGATATAGTCATGAAGTTCATGATTCAGATCAATGAGAATTTGTTTCTTGGTCATCCTCCATGGTGAGTTCTTATCTATAAACTGGTCAAGAGTCCAGCCCTTAACCTCATCATTACTCTCATTCTCACTTTTTTCTCTCTCACTTTTTGTTTTCAACGTCACCTTCTAACACCACTTTCTTTTCATGCCCTTTCTCCCTATTACTAACTTGTGTGGGTGTATCTACGACTCTATTCCTCAACCTAATAGAACTTCAATTTTCATTCTTTGGGTTATCTACAGTATTACCATTGAATCCTCCTTCTAAATTAGCATGAGCTGCTATTTTCTTCGACAACAATCCAATTTGTGCCTCTAAATTTTTTAGGGAGGCTTCTATGTTCTTATTGGTTGTCTATTGACTTTGCATATCTCTTGTTGTGCCTGGCTTACCTTTTAAAAGCTCTCTTAAGTGGAAATCATGAATCCTTTTATAGTTTCCTCTAACACTGACGGCTTTCATTGAGGCGCTTGAGTTTCTTATCGTACACTTTGAGTAGGATTTAAGGTTTGACCATTGTTGCTTCACTTAAAATTGGGGCGATATTTCCACCCTAGGTTATATGTATTAGAGTACTTATTGTTCTTTGGATTTTTGCATACCAAGCTTCTGCACTCTCCATGTTAGGAACACAATTACCATTTGCATGTTCACATAAATCACATTTCAGAGTTTGCATATAGCTCACATTAGCTTGAGTCAACTGAGAAGCAGCCAACTGTTTGATGAGATCTTCCATTTGGGCTAGTAACGCAATTGTGTGTCAATAGCTAACACACCTTTTTTATTTCCATAACTTGCTCACTCGAGTGATATTCGTTTCAACAATATTTTCAATGAGTGTCTTAACTTCTTCATAAATATTTTCTCTCAATACACCTCCAGCCGAGGCATCAATAAACATTTATGTAGTTGTTGTTAGTCCTCTCATAAAGTATGTCAACTGATCCATGAAACTCATGTTATGATTCAAGCACTTTTAGAGTAATAATTTAAATCTCTCCCACGCATCTGACAAGGTCTGACTTTCTTCTTGGCTAAAATTTGTAATTTCAGCTTTTATTTCGACAAATTGCGCATTGGAATAGTATCGTTCCAAGAACATATCTTATAACTCTTTACATGTTTGTATCTTCTCGTTAGGAATACACATCAACCAGTCTTTAACTTTACAAACTAATGAAAATGTTCAATTCCACTTGGTCGTCAGTTATATCAACTCCTGCTAGTTTGAACATGGAACAAGTCTCTTAAAACATGGCAAGATGTTCCCAAGGATCATGAATAGCCTGAACGTCGAACGGGTTATCTCGCAGACCCTACAATATAATATTATTTATATCAAAAGTCATTGTAGTTGCCGGTTGGAGTCCTTGTGAAATTTGATCAACGTCAGTATGTCTACAATAATCCCCAAACGTCCAACATGGTGGATTGACCATTTCAGTTTCCTCTTTATGTTGTTGTTCTATTAACACTGCCTCAATCTTTACTTTTGTGAGCTCTCATGCAGTTCTCTCGATCTCTAAATCCAATGGTAGAAGCGTCAAATCTAAACCTTGAATAAACACAGGAAAAAATACCCTATTAGCATTGTCCGATGCAGAACAAAGTAAGAAAATTAGAATAGAAATTATAAAATATCAAAAGTAAAAACTTGATAAAATAAAATAAAATAAAACAAGTGTACTAGTAAGTTTTAAAAACATTAACAAGTCACACACTAAGCCTTGTTAAAAATATCAGCAATCTTTTGTAACAAAGCCAAAAAATTGATGGGCAATTTACTAGCAAGTGTACTAGTGTTGTTATCGAAGTAA
The DNA here is from genome assembly GCA_948472305.1 of Vicia faba. Taxonomy (NCBI): domain Eukaryota; kingdom Viridiplantae; phylum Streptophyta; class Magnoliopsida; order Fabales; family Fabaceae; genus Vicia; species Vicia faba. Next base: position 1,267,640,965 of record OX451738.1, read on the forward strand.
TAAAAATAAATTTGTCTCCATAGGTGTTGTACCCCAAAATTTTCCCTCCCATATTTCTCAAGACATGTCAAGAATCATCTCTAAGTTGTTCAAGTTGGCTCAAGAGTTGGACAATCAAATCACTTCCTAAGGCAGTCAAGTCAAAATTAGGGTTTTGTGTTGCATCAAGGTCCTCATATACAAATGGCCTCAAATTCTCCCCAATGTCCTAATATGTTCTTAAGTTCATCCATGTCAAGATTCAAGCCTTGCAGAGAAAGTTTGGTCAGTCAATTGCTCAAGAGGTCTAAAAATCGACTATGCTAGGGCAAAAGTCAATTGTGACCCAAATATAGTCAAACCTCAAGATTTTTTGTCAACATTATCATTTTGAAGTATAACTCATCATTTGATCAAGGCTTTATCATGATTCATCAAGGATTGCTCAAGATTCATCAAGATTCAAAAGTTGCTAAATTAGGGTTTTGCAGGAAAAGTCAACTCAACTTTGACTAAGCATAACTTTCTCATACTTTATGAGAAATGACCCATCCAAAGCTCATTTTTAATAGGATTCAATTTCATACAATCCATATTCACACCCCAAGATCAAGAAATGCTCTAACAAAAAGTTACAAATTTGGACATTATAAGTCATTTTTGAAAGTTAACAAAAACACCTTTTTTGCCAAAGCTTATAACTTGAGAATGGAATATCAAAATGAGATTATACTAAAATGGTTGGTTAGAGGACATCTTAAGGTTTCCAAAAAGTCCAATAAAACTTCCAAAAGTTCAAAATTGAAGAAGTTATGCATTGTTGAAGTTGGGCATTTTTCTAAAATTGCCAAAAGTCAACTATCCTCAAAACTCCAATTTTTGACAAAAGGGCCCACTGTTTTCCACTTGATATGGTCTTGTCATGCCACACACGTGTCCCATCTTTAATTTCATGACCAATCATTTATTTTTCTATTTTATTTAATTTTTATTGATTTAATTCATTTTAAATCAATATTAATTCAAATAAAATCCAAAAATTAATGGAATGAGATTCTTGTGATCATTACAGCTTGCAAATATCATGAGACACTCAATCAAACTCGTGCCAAGTCAAAACATGCATAAAATCTTGGATTTGAGGCAAATATGGAAACTTGATAATGGTGATCAAATTAAATCTCCATTCATCAATTCTTATGGATTCAAGCCCAAATTTTAACCTAAACTCATTCCCTTATACACACACAAGTGAGGCAGATCAAGAACACGCCCTAAGAACTGCAAAAACGGCCAGACAAAGTTTGAAAAAAGTGTGAAAAAGTGGAAGATCAAAATCAATATTAGAGCACGATTCAGTCCAAAAGCTGGACATAGCCTTCTTGCCTGGCATTCACTGAAGCCAAAGGGATCAAAATCAAGCCTTGAAGCAGCCCCAAACTCGTTGTAAGTGTTCACGAACCAAGCTCTGAACATGGAATCGTGAATCCATGTTCTTGCATTTTTTTGCCAAAATATTGACATAATCTTGATCCTTGCATAATTTCCAACATATCTGCATTATTCAATTTCGTTTTCATGGTCTGTAACCTTAGATCCGAAGCTAGGGTTCTTGTTCTTGTTTTTTAGGCCTTTTCGATACAGGAAAAATCAAGACAGTTAATTGGTACAGGGATGATCAGGGGAAGGAGACGAGTATGATGGTGTTCTTAAAACTCGTTTCCAAAGCCTACAGGTGATTTTAGATGGTAGCCATGGATTGTGTTGCAGATAAAATCCGCAGGTAAAAACCCTGGCTTTTCAACGAATAAGACGAAGGAGTGTCTTCTTCCTATTGGCTGATTCAAATAAGCGCGCTTTTTTATTTTTTTTTTCAGGCATAATTGATTGTTTGATATATAATATTTATTTTCTATTCTAATAACAATTAGGCAGTTCAGTTGGGTTGGCAAGCGCGCCATTGGAAAACCCCTTGGGACCTGGGTTCGAATCCCAGGTCCCCCAAAACATTTGTGTTATTTTGTTTCAGCTATTCCAGTGCACCCTCAAGCGTAGAGACTACCATGCTCCTCAAAGATCCACTTGCCATATGGTTTGCAAATCAAATCCAATGGCTCAAATGGAACATCCACCATGGACCCTAGTCAACAAGCATGCATTGGATGTCAAAGGTCAAACAGGCTTGGACGTTTTGGGCCTGAAAAATTGCTGATCATACACCCAAATCAGGCCCAGCACCCCCCATGTTTGGTTATTTCTTCTCTTTTTTTTATTATTTAATTGTTTTATTATTATTATTTTAATTAATTGCTAACTAAAATAATTGATATTTTTCTTAATAAAATCAGAAAACCTAAAAAACATTATTTTTATTTATTGAATTTAATTTCATTATTTTTGTAAATAAATCTTAATTAATTTATTTAGTTTTAAATAGGTGAAACATTTAATATTTTTGCAATAAATTAAAATTAATTAGAATATTAGGTTTTAATAATTTTAAGCATTTTATTTTATTTCCTTAAACATTAAAAAATCCAAAAAATATCTCTTTTTATTAATTAATTAATTAACTTAGATTTAATTTCCATTTTAATTCAAAATAACAAAAAAATGCTTTCTTTAATAAAAAAAGGGTCAAAACCCTAAAAATGCTCCGATTTAATTTTCTCGCACGCGTATTATTTTTATCCAATAATGTAATTGCTTCGGGAATGTAATATTTTAAATTAGGACTTTATTCATTTATTGCTTTCTTTTATTTTTCCGTAATTTAAATTAAAGGGTTTGTTTTTGGCGATGTAAATATCCGACGCCTTGTAATAGCTTAGATTCAATTTCCCGCAATTTAATTTCCACACAATATTAACTGCTAGATGTTTGATAAATAGGAAATGCATGACAAGACCAAATCTTTAACCTAAAATCAACATAGCTCACCATTGACATGTACAGATAAAACTAACTGAATTAACACACTTGCACATGCCACTCTTAGGGTACACCTCACTTGGTTGCCTCGAACATGGTCATTGAGTATAGGAAGTTTTAGAGGTCGCCCTCTTGTTCATAGATCATAAGTTGCCTCGAAACAGTTGCCTCGGATATAAATGATCTAAGACATTAGGGTTACCGCTAAGGCATCCTAACATTGCTTTAGTGACCACACGTCCCTTAATCGAATTGACCCGAAAACTTCAACGACGGTGCTACCTACTCCTCAATAGTGGGATAGCATTGTCTAAAGGACATTTGTACAGTTTAATTCCTTTTTGAGTAGATAGATGGTTCTTAAGTACTTGCTCCTTTTAAAACAAAACAAAACTTTTCGCACTTACACTCCTTTCAAACAAAAAACTCTTTTCAAACCCACAAACACAAAGAAAAGCAAACTTTTGAAAACATAATGAGCAAGTACCTAAGAGCTCGTGGATAACCACAGATAGAAAGGGTGCTAACACCTTCCCTTTCTATAATCTACCTCCCGAACCCGAGAAACATCTCAAAAAGGAATTTTTCTGTGCTTTTGTCCTTTCCTTGTTGGATAAAATAAAAGACGGTGGCGACTCTTGCTTACCGCGACATTTTGCAAAAACAAACGCAAAACACGAACCAGCATTCCAAAACAGTCAGTTCTCATTCCCACCGATCACAAAACTGGCGACTTTGCTGGGGATATATAAGTGGGGTGTACCTTAGGATTAGATCATTATGTTTTCAATTGTATGCTTTGTATGCTTTAATTTTGTGGGCTTGTATCTGAGTTCTATAGATCCTAACCCGGATTTGGGGATACCCTTTAGGTAAGTAGCAATAAACTGTGAGGGATTTGTACGGCATAGACCGATACGGATGAAGCAGTAGCTATGTTGGTGTGACACTTTAGTCTGTACCGATATCCCTTGTGTTGGAACGAGGAGAATATGGGTCTTCTAAGGGGTCATTAAGCACCAACTGACTTTAGAACCTTAAATTGACCAACTTGGCCATAGAACAGTAGCAGTATGCTACACTCATTGAGACTAAACTCTCGCGATGATTCCGGCCGCAAGAAAAGGTTGCTAAACTGGAATTATGACCGATTGAGGGTAGTCAGTGACATTGAGATCCTCTAGAACCCGGTTACTATTTTTAGGACAAGTTTACACCAACTGAACTGAAAGAGGGTAGTACCTAAGCTCCATGCCAGCCTGAAATCTAAGGGCTCTCAGTGTGACTTGTGTGCCTTTACCATGTTTGCTTTTTGTGGATACTTGTGGTGTGCCTTTATCATGACATCATAACATTACATACATCTTGCATAAGGACTAACCTATTTCAAAGACAGGAGGGTTTCATTTTTGCTTTGTTTTCTAGGTTATCATGATGCCCATGCGTAAGAATACCATCCGGATCAACTTTGTCCAAGTCCCTACCTTGCTTAAAGAGTTGGTTGTCAGGATGCCAGACACTACTTCCTTCATCAGGAGGCATGGTTCTCTTCTCAGTTTGGTCACCTCTAAATTGGAAGAACAGATGATGAGTGTCTTGGTCCAGTTTTATGATCTGATGTACCACTATTTTACTTTCTAGGACTTCCAGCTGGTTCCCACCCTAGAAGAGTTCTCTGAGCTGCTCGGTATCTCTGTTCTGGAGCAGACCCCGTTTACTGGTTGGGAGAAGACTCTTAGGCCCGAAGAGATTGTTGCAACCCTTCACTTGACCAAAGAGGAGGTAATGGCTAACTGGGAGACTAGAAGTGGAGCTAAGGGTTTTCTGACTAAGTTCTTGGTTGGCAAGGCTAACTACTTCTGGGATAGCCTAGACTTTAAGGCATTCGAGGATATTCTGGCTCTCTTGATTTATGGCTTGGTATTGTTTCCGAATCCTGGCACTTTTGTTGATATTAATGCCATAAAGATCTTCATTTCTCAGAACCTTGTACCCACTCTCTTGGGTGACATTCTTCATCATCTATATGCTCGTACTGCCCGAAAGCGGGGAACCTTGATGTGTTGTGCTCCTTTATTATCGAGGTGGTTTATTTCGCACCTCCCTAAGTCAGTGCTGAAGAACAAAGAAGGAATGGGCTGGGCTTATAGGGTGATGTCTCTTTCTCATAATGACATTATCTGGACTCTCAAAGGTATGGATGAGGTGACTGTTATTGATCGATGTGGAGAGTATCCTAATGTTCCATTGATAGGGACCTGTAGCGATAAAAAAATGTAGCGGGGTAAATCGGAGATCGAACTATTAATTAATTCTCTCACAAAAGCAAGAGTCGCCACCGCGCTTTATTATTTCCAAGGGAAAAGAGAAAAGAGCGAAATAAAACCCTAAAATATGCAATGTAAAATAATACTTTAAAAGTAATGAAAATACAAGGCATTTTGAAAAGAGGTCTAGAGTTTGGGGGTTGGTTATACAATGGGAAGGTATTAGCACCCAATGTATCTATAATATCCTATAGGAACCTTTTGAAATATCTGTTTATTAAAATTGTTTGTTTGTTTAAAAAATAAATTGTTTTGGCCAAAAATGGGTATCGACAAGTTTTTGAAGATACGATGAGCTAACGTCGAAGTTTTGACTTAAAAGGTGTGAGTTTTGAAAAATTGAATATTTGGGAAAATTATCTTAAGTTTTTAACGAAATAATAAATGGAGGATGAATGAGGGTATTCGCACGATGTTTTTTTTTATGACATGAAGTCGACAAAAATTAAACAATTCCCTTGGATTTGAATCACAAATAATTAAACATAATAATCGAATAAAAGTCAAAGCATAGGCACTTGTAGATCTACAAGAAAGGTAGACAAATAATTAATAACAAAATAAACATTAAGAATTTATGTTAAAAGATACAAAGAAAGTCAAGTAACAAAATGTAACTAAGCAACTAAGACAATATTAGAATTCACTAAAGATATCAAATTGAAATTAAAATTAAGCTAATTAAATATGTTAAATAAAATTGTCTAAAAAAAATATTAAATTTAAACTAATTTAAATAATAAAATGTATATAATTAGAAGAAATTTTATTAATCAATTAAAAAAAAGGGACTAGTTAAACTAAATTGATAAACTACTAAAAAAAACTAAACTAAATAAAGATAAGGTGCAGACAAAATTATTGGGGGAGGAAGTAAAATTTCGAAATCGAATCCTGCTCCCTCTTTCGAACTCTTTCTCCCTCTCTTCTAAATCGAAATCGAACAACACCTACAACGAATCCTACTCCCTCTTTCGAACCCTTTCTCCCTCTCTTCTAAATCGAAATCGAACAACACCAACAACGAATCATGCTCCCTCTTTCAAATTCTTCCTCTCTCTTTTCTAAATCAAAATCGAACAACACCAACAACGAATCCTGCTCCCTCTTTCGAACCCTTCCTCTCTCTTTTCTAAATCGAAATCAAACAACACCAACAACGAATCCTGCTCCCTCTTTCGAACCCTTCCTCTCTCTTTTCTAAATCAAAATCGAACAACACCAACAACGAATCCTGCTCCCTCTTTCGAACTTTCTCTCCCTCTCTTCTAAATCAAAATCGAACAACACCAACAACGAATCCTGCTCCCTCTTTCGAACTCTCTCTCTCTTTTCTAAATCGAAATCGAACAACACCAACAATGAATCCTGCTCCCTCTTTCGAACTCTTTCTCCCCTAAATCGAAATCGAACAACAACACTGCTTTTGGTTTCGTCATGACTCTCATTAACTCTAAAACAAAACAACAACAACGGTAACTCGTTCTATACTCTATTTCCAACTGTCTCAATCTTTCTTATGCGATAAACAATGATAACAACTCAACTCAAAACAAATCAATTCAGGCATGGCTATAAAAGCTAAATAATCAAAACAAGAAATTTCAAAATTCAACAACAAATCATGATGAATCACGATGGTATACAAAATGCAAAGGAAAAAAAAAGATGAACTCACAAGGTCGGAGCTAGTCCGACGAGCTTACGATTCCTGCGGAGGCTTTAACGGGTAAGGTTGTTAATTCCACTCTCTTTTGCTCTCTGATTCTTTCTACTTTCAGAAACTGACTCGAAAATGTTGGTGTTGTTGAGGCGATGAGTTCTTGTGGATGGCTGTGCTTGGTTCAAAATGGTGCAGGTTAGAAGGTTTGCTTCTGGTTTTGGTAAGGAGGGCGGGCTTGAGTTATGCAGGCTATCCTGCTTGCAGTTTGAAACAGGCTTTGAGTTATGCAGGCTATCCTGCTTGCAGTTTGAAACAGGCTTTGAGTTATGCAGGCTATCCTGCTTCTGCAAGTTTTGTGTTTTTCTCTTTTTGAACTCCCTTCTTCGATTGTATATCTGCCTGTTTTATAGTGAATAAGAATGAGGTTTTGGGAGGGAAAATTTGGTGAGTTTGAACAAATATGATGATCTAATTTATGGCTTTTTGATACAGGTTTTGGTGTGTGTTATTTGATGCAATTTCTGGACTGATATGTTGGTCTTATAACAGGGCAGCAGAAATTATGTGACTGTTTTTCTTGACATTACTTGTGCAGGTTTGGCAGGTTTCTTGTTGCAAGTCTTTGGACTGATTTTTGCAGCATATGGACAAACTTATATGGACATAGCATAATAATCATAATATTATTAATAATAGTAATGACAATAATAATGAAATAAACTGTTAGTAAAAACTAAACTGAAAAATACAAAAGTGAAATAAAAGAGATATTAAAATTGGTTCTAAAATCTATTAATAATTCAACTTTAAAAAAATATTTCAAATGGAATTATAATCAAAATTTACACCAAAATTAATCATAAAGAAATAAAAATAAATGAAAAATCAAACCATATATTTTCAAATTTTTGAATTGAAACTAAAGAAACACAAAGTAGACTTACATACTCAAAAAATGTAAAAAGCAAAAGAACTTATATGTATTTTGAGATTTTTTTTGAATTATCAATGAATTAAATATATAAATTAAATGAAACTAACAAAACTATAAATGTTTTTATATTTTGGATAAAGTAAAACTGATATGAACTAAATATATTTTGTGGATTTTCTTTTTATGAAAATAAGAATAAAAGAAAAATGATTTAAAAAAATCATGATTTAGTAAAGTCGGACAAAAACCCAATTAAATTTCACTAAATTCACAACAATTTCTAACGTTTCTATTTTTTGGTGGATTTTCAAAGCATAATCATCTCTTGTCTTGTAAAGAAAAGTTGTAGTTGTTGTAAAGGAGAATCATATGTAAAAGAACAACTAAAAAAATTGTCGAAATTTGAAGAAGTTATGAATTTTGAAATCTGACTCGAGAATTGGCAAAAGATAGGTCGAATCGCTTGTGAACGCTTGCTATGTAATAATGCAGATGGGAGGTGGTATCTTAGGTCAAAATTTGGGGTATGACAGCTGCCCCTATTTAAGTTTCTTCTATCCGGAGATATGAAGATTAAAATCTTCGTCTCGACGAGATTGAAGGTACTTAAATACATAATACGCAATTTTTGCCCTAAAATACCACCATTATGTTTGTGATATGAATGTAGTATTTAAATTCACAGAGAATGATATTGTATGAGACAAGATAATGCTGGAGAAACCAAACACCAACAAACCACAGGAACATAGATTATACACTACTGGGGAAATGAGCCATCGACTTCAAATGATAGACTCTTGACGACGAATAAAAATTTGAGAGAATACAACCTCTGACCCTAATAAAGAAGGCATCTTACATAGGCCACAAAAATAGATTATTGACCCAAAATAACAGTGAGTTCACAACTCAAGGTCAAAGATAGACAAAAGATGTACCAAATTTGCTGATAATGGATTACCGACTTCTGAAGGTAAAGATTCATAACAAACTTCTCTACGAGATTTACGGAGAGATACCAATTAATGCTGAAATAATAATATGGTTGTAGATACACAAGCTGCTCAAATAAAGAAGCTTCCATTTGCTGTCGTTCAAAGATGTCAATAACATACAAGCTGCTCAAATAAAGAAGCCGCCACTTGCTGTCTTCCAAAAATACTATGACATACAAGTTGCTCAAATAAAGAAGCTGCCACTTGCTGTCTTCCAAAAATACTATGACATACAAGTTGCTCAAATAAAGAAGCTGCCACTTGCTGTCTTCCAAAAATACTATGACATACAAGTTGCTCAAATAAAGAAGTTGCCACTTGTTGTCTTCCAAAAAATAATAACGTACAAGTTGCTCATGAAGATACTGTTGCTTGTCGTTTTCCAAACAATAATAACGTACAAGTTGCTCATGAAGAGACCGCCGCTTTCCGTTTTTCGAAGAAAAGATAACGCACAAGTTGCTCATGAAGAGACCGCCGCTTGTCGTTTTCCACAAAAAGATAACGCACAAGTTGCTCATGAAGAGACCGCCGCTTGTCGTTTTCCGCAAAAAGATAACGCACAAGTTGCTCATGAAGAGACTGCCGCTTGTCGTTTTCCAAAAAAAAAACGTACAAGTTGCTCATGAAGAGACCGCCGCTTGCCGTTTTCCAAAAGATAATTCAGAAGAAAATTGAGATAACACTGTCAGAGAATAAAATCTTCGTCAAAGGGAACCATGAATAGATCCTTCCCGAGGATTAAATGCGCAAAATAAATGCACCATTCGTCTAGGTTTCCTAGCTTGGAGAAAATCACGAGATAGCCTATGCAAGAGACAACAACTCCCTCCAGGAATAAACCAGAGAGAAAACAGTCAAACAAGACTCCACCCAATGAGAAAATAACTTGATTGGGGATTCATCCTATCCAGAAATGGACAAGGAAGACTAAATCAAAAAATCATCCACGAGGATTAGCTCAGTTGGGGAATTTAGAAAGGAAGCACATTTTCTGCCTAAGCCAACATTCTACTTGGAAAGAACATGTACATTGTCTTAATAAACATAAACAAGGTATACGACCCAAAATCAACGGCAAATGTGAAGATGCATGTGTGATATAAGTGTAAATGAATGAATGAATGTTATGTTGACTAAACAGGCAGACGAAGTATCTTGAAGATGATAAGATATCACAAAATAATATATACTCGGCCAATCTTAAAGAGATGAAAAATAACTGGAACTGGAACCAAAAAGCAACGTCAGAGCGTATCACGCTACAAGGTTCAAATCTTCTGGGAGAAAAGTATTCAAAACCAATCTTCTAACACCAATAGACCACTGGCATGAGACAAAGCGTACCACACTTCAGAAATCTGCTCAAATAAAGATAACCAAAACAACGCTTAACTGGAAAAGCTGGGGAGTCACCAAACTTAGTACCACTAGAAACAACAGTTTACACAACCAACACCTCGTGACGATTTTGAAAGAAAACATGTTCATCATGCAAGGATAAATTACTGTATTGTTTTGCATTTCATGGCTTGACCATCCTCGGAACAACTGTTAATATTCCTTTCATTATTCACGACACATTTTTAAAATAAGAATACTTTAAATAAGTTTGTTTCAAATATTGTCGTAAAATTAAAATTTTGCCCACAAAAGGTAAATGCTCAAATTTCATTAATAAGATGGTAGTTCGCTTAACAACGCGACTCCAACGGTTTACAAAAGTTTGGGAAATAGTACATGAAAGAAAGGGTTACACAAAAACAATGATCACTATTCTCCCTAACAACTTCGAATTCCGAAAGGTGCTCAAATGCCACAACCGGTCTGACCAAAAGCCTGCCTAAGCCGCCCCTTCGGGTTTTCAACTTAGCGAACTATCAACTCAAAACTAGGCGTAATACTTCTTGACTGCATCGGCGTTCATGGAGCGCGAGAGCTCTTCACCATCCATATTTGTGAGAATCATGGCACCTCCAGGGAAAACTTTCTTAATGATATACGGTCCTTCATAATTCGGAGCCCACTTGCCCCTAGAATCAGGTTGGAAAGATAATATCTTTTTGAGCACAAGGTCACCTTCTCTGAACTCGCGTGGTCGAACCTTCTTATCAAAAGCCTTCTTCATTCTCTGCTGATATAATTGACCGTGACACAATGCTTTCAATCTCTTTTCTTCAATTAAATTCAACTGATCATATCTACTTTGACACCATTCAGCCTCAGAAAGTTTAGCTTCCATCAACACTCTCATAGACGGAATCTCAACCTCCACGGGGAGTACTGCTTCCATACCATAAACTAGGGAAAATGGGGTTGCACATGTTGAAGTTCGAACTGAAGTACGGTATCCATGTAAAGAAAACGGAAGCATTTCATGCCAATCTTTATAAGTTACCACCATCTTCTGGACAATCTTTTTTAATGTTCTTGTTAGCAGCTTCAACTGCCCCATTCATCTTCGGCCTGTAAGGAGAAGAATTATGATGTTCGATCTTGAACTCTTCACAAAGCTCTCTCATCATCTTGTTATTCAGATTCGAGCCATTATTAGTGATGATCTTGCTCGGGATGCCGTATCGACAAATGATCTGATTCTTGATAAATCTGACTACCACCTGTCTGGTTACATTAGCATAAGATGCTGCTTCCACCCATTTAGTAAAATAATCGATCGCTACCAAGATGAAACGATGACCATTCGAAGCTTTGGGTTCAATCATTCCAATCATATCAATGCCCCACATAGAGAAAGGCCAAGGTGAAGAGATAACATTGAGGAGGGTCGGTGGCACATGTATCTTGTCCGCATAAATCTGGAATTTATGACATTTCTTCACATATTTGCAGCAATCAGATTCCATTGTCATCCAATAGTAACCAACTCTCAACATCTTTTTAGCCATTGCATGTCCGTTGGCATGGGGGCCAAAGGATCCTTCATGTACTTCTTGCATTAGCATGTCTGCTTCATGTATGTCTACACATCTGAGCAAGACCATGTCGTAATTCCTCTTATACAATACTTATTCATTGAGGAAGAAACTGCTTGCCAATCTCCTCGACGTCTTCCTATCTTTATTGGATGCCCCAGGCGGGTACTCTTGAGTTTGAAGAACACGTTTAATGTCATAGAACCATGGTTTGTCGTCGGTGACCTCTTCTATTGAGAACACATGAGCAGGTCTATCGAGGCGCATAACTATGATTGTAGGCACATCGTTCCAACCATTCACTTGAAACATTGAAGACAAAGTAGCTAAAGCATCAGCCATTTGGTTTTCATCTCTAGGGATATGATGTAACTCCACTTTGTTGAAGAAGGTTAACAATCTTCTAGCATAATCTTTGTAAGGGATCAAACCAGAATGACGAGTCTCCCATTCTCCTTTGATTTGATTAATTACCAATGCCGAGTCTCCGTAAATATCAAGAATCTTAATCCTTAGATCCACTGCTTCTTCGAGACCCATAATACATGCCTCATATTCAGCCATGTTATTCGTACAGTCGAACTTCAATCTTTCCGCGAACGGGATATGAGTACCTCGGGTAGTGACGATGATTGCCCTAATTCCATTTCCATAAGAATTCACAGCTCCGTCAAATATCAAACCCCAATGGGATTCGGGATCAGGTCCTTCTTCTGGTAACGACTCTTCACAATCTTTAGCCTTCACGTACATAACATCTTCGTCTGGGAAGTCAAACTTGATGGATTGATAATCTTCAATTGGTTTGTGAGCCAAATGATCGGCTAAAATACTCCCTTTGATTGCTTTTTGAGTGTGATACTCAATGTCATATTCAGATAACAACATCTGCCAACGGGCTATTCTTCCAGATAAGGCGAGCCTCTCAAAGATATACTTGATCGGATCCATTTTGGAGATCAACCAAGTGGTGTGGTTAATCATATACTGGCGCAGACGGTGAGCAGCCCAAGTTAAAGCACAACAGGTTTTCTCTAGCATTGAGTATCGAGACTCACAGTCTGTGAATTTCTTACTCAGGTAATATATGGCATGTTCCTTTCTTCCAGTCTCATCTTGTTGACCAAGCACACATCCCATGGAATCTTCCAATATAGTCAGGTACATAATCAAAGGTCTTCCTTCCACTGGAGGAATCAATATGGGAGGTTCAAGTAAATATTCTTTGATGCTATCAAAAGCTCTCTGACAATCTTCTGTCCACACACATCCTTGGTTCTTTCGGAGAAGCTTGAAAATCGGCCCACAGGTAGCAGTCATATGAGATATAAATCTAGAAATATAGTTCAGTCTCCCAAGGAATCCTCTTACTTGTTTTTCCGTCTTGGGTGCGGGCATTTCCCGAATAGCTTTGACTTTATCAGGATCTACCTCAATACCTTTCTGACTGACAATGAAACCCAGAAGTCTTCTAGAACGAACACCAAAAGTGCACTTGTTGGGATTCAGACGGAGTTTATACTTTCTCAAACGCTGGAATAACTTCAATAAATGTTCCAAATGATCTTCTTCAGTTTGCGATTTGGCAATCATGTCATCTACATACACTTCTATCTCCTTATGCATCATATCATGGAACAAAGCAGTCATGGCCCTTTGGTATGTTACACCAGCATTCTTTAAACCAAACGGCATTACCCGATAACAAAATGTCCCCCAAGGTGTAATGAAAGTTGTCTTCTCCATATCTTCTGGCGCCATCTTGATTTGATTGTATCCGTAGAAACCATCCATGAAAGAAAAGACTTTGAAATTTGCAGTACTGTCGACCAATTCGTCAATGTGCGGTAATGGGAAATCATCATTTGGGCTAGCTCTATTCAGATCTCTATAATCTACACACATCCGAACTTTTCCATCCTTCTTAGGAACAGGCACTATATTGGCTAACCATTGAGGATAGACCTATGTAACAAGGAAACCTGTATTAATTTGCTTTTTAACTTCTTCTTTGATCTTGTCAGCCATATCGGGACGAGTCCTTCTCAACTTCTGCTTAATCGGCGGACATTCAGGTCTCAACGGCAAACGATGCTCTACAATATTGTTGTCCAAACCTGGCATGTCTTGGTAGGACCAAGCAAACACATCAACATACTCTCTGAGAAGCTCCAACATTTTCTCTTTAACCTCTGGGATAAGCAATGCTCCGACCTTGACTTCCTTTTTATCTTCTTCATCACCCAAATTGATCATCTCTATAGGCTCTTCAAACGGCTGAATAGTCTTTTCATCATGCTCAAGCAAACGAGAAATTTCATCAGGAACTTCTTCACTATCTTCTTCCTCGGCTCCGAACACAGGGAATTCAAAGTTGGGAGGAGGCATAGGATCATTGTTTTCAATGGTTAAGTCATGGATTAATCTGCACATATGATTATGCTTTATTTTAGAAATCGATTTGTTCAAATAAAACAAAAAGTTATTATATTTTCCTATTACTACCAATTAATTTTCATTACTATTTCCCAGAAAAAGTGAAAAATAAAACAGTAGTGGATAAAATAACGTTTTTTATTCATGATTAGCAACACTTGAAACAAAGAGCCCAGACATTTTCTCTTTTTCCTTGGGCAGAGCAAAAGGATTTATTTTCAACATAGCCCGACACAAATACTCTTCGCCTTGGGCAGAGCGGAAATTTTTTTCAAAAATAAAACAAAACATTACTCAGAAATGTGCATCACAACAGGAACATCAACAACAATCCAGTTCTGGCAAACCACTCCATGCGTTACAAAATCGGGTAAATCCTCTTCAGAATCGTCTCCTATTATAGCATCAACCTCAGGAGGAGTCGGATGGATAAAACCCGCGCTTCGAAAAACCTCTTGTATCGATAATTGTTTCCTGCTTAACTCTTGTAGACACGGGATGAAAACCAAGACTTTCTCCAGACTTTTTCTCAGGCAAAGTCAACAGCTGGCCCCAACCTTCAGTCGAACCACTTTCAACCACTCGTCGCGCATCCTCAAAAGAAGAAATAGATGTCCCTTGCTTCTTCACTTCATTATTAGCAACAGATAGAGCTTGGAATTGGGTTCCAACATCCTCATCAGCATCAATAAAAGAGAAAGATGACAAATGGCTTACCACCATAGCCTGCTCTCCACCAATCATTACCAGTTTTCCATGCCTTACAAACTTCAATCTCTGATGGAGCGTGGAAGTGACTGCCCCTGCATCATGGATCCATGGACGACCCAATAGGCAACTGTAGGCGGCACGAATATCCATTACTTGAAAAGTGATCTGAAAAGTATGAAGACCAATTATTATAGGAAGATCCACTTCACCAATGACAGTCTTCCTAGAACCATCAAACGCTTTGACAATTACCCCACTAGGTCTCATGGGAGCACCTTGATATGAGAGTCGAGATAATTTAGGTTTGGGCATTACATTTAACGACGAACCTGTATCTACCAGCACACTTGATAAAGTATCATTTCCACAACTTATTGAGATATGCAAAGCCATATTATGGTTCCTTCCCTCCTCCGGAAGCTCTTCATCACTGAAACCAAGATTGTTACACGAAGTAATATTTCCCACAATTCCATCAAATTGGTCAACCGTCACATCATGATCCACGAATGCCTGGTCCAAGACCTTCATCAAAGCTTCTCTATGGGCACCAGAATCTCCCAGTAAAGCAAGCAAAGAAATCTTGGAAGGAGTTTGCAATAGTTGGTCCACAATCTTGTATTCACTTCTCTTGATGAGCTTCAAAATCTCATCATCATCGGGGTGTGGGATAGGTTCATTGGATCGGCCTACCTCAACCCTGGGTTTAACATTTCTCGCTGGAATTTCTGCCGGTATGGGCCTCCTGACTTGAACTTCTGGTCTCTTCAAAGGTACTGCTGCAAAGACACGTCCGCTTCTCGTAACTCTGCTCACATCAGCGATGTTAACAAAAGATGGCATTGTTGGTATAGGGACTTCTACCCTGTTCTCAATCATTGTGGCATTATACTTATACGGTATAGCTTGGTCCGAGTTGTAAGGCACAGGACCAGGTGGATAAATGATCAAAGGAGCAACAGGTGCAGTCTGACTGTCGTAAACGATCTCTACTGGTTCAGGCAAGTTGAATTGTGGTATTATAACATTCAATTCATCCACCGGATCTATGTCATATGTAATAGTGATAACCCTCTGGTCTAACAATTTTTGAATGTCCTCCTTCACAATAGGGCAATCAACTTCTCTTGAACAAAATTCACAAATATCATAATCATGATGATGCCTGAAAAAGGCAAGTCTTCTTAAGCTTTGATGTAACCTGATCAACGAATCTCTTATGTGTTCAACTTGAAAAACTCGAAACTTTCCCGGACAACCTTCCACCATATTCACTGATGCTGCCCCGTGTCGAGGCAAAGGATTATCTCTAACATTCGGGTTAACATCCTTGAAAGACAAGATACCGTTCTTAATCAACCTCTGCACATCCGCCTTTAGAGCAAAGCAATTTTCAATGTTGTGCCCCGGTGACCCTTGATGATACTCACAAAACGGGTCCGCCTTGTACCACAGAGAAGTACTATTCGGTGCGATAGGAGGAGGCTTCGTCGTTATGAGGTTCTTTCTGATCAGAGCAGGGAAAAATTCAGTGTAAGTCATAGGAATGGAATCAAATTGCGGTTTCTTTGGTGAACGATTCTGGTTATTAAATTGATAAGCCCGTTGTCGAGGCTGCTGTTGAAATGGTCGTTGCTGAATTGGTGGGGTTTAATGAGTTGGGGTCACCAATGTTGGGCGGACAGCCGGAGTGACTGCCGCAACATGTGAATAGCCTCTCCTTGGTCTCCCAGGGAAAATTACACTGACATCTTGTTCTTTCCTTTTAGGGAAAACACTTCCAAACTTCTTGATACTGCTAGACGGACTTCCTTCCTTAACCAAACGTCCTTCATGAATTCCTTCTTCCAACCGCATGCCCATACCTACCATCTTGGTGAAATCACTGGGTGCGCTAGCAATCATTCTTTCATAATAAAAGCAACCTAAAGTCTTCAGGAATATCTTTGTCATTTCTTTCTCCTCAAGAGGGGGATAAATCTGAGCAGCAATCTCGCGCCACCTCTGGGCATATTCTTTAAAGGACTCTCTGTCTCTCTGGGACATCGCCCGGAGTTGATCTCTGTCCGGCGCCATGTCGACGTTGTACTTATATTGGCGAACAAAAACTTCACTAAGATCGTTGAAATTACGGATCTGAGTGCTGTCCAAACCCATATACCACTTTAGAGCGGCACCATTCAAACTGTCTTGAAAGTAGTGAATTAACAAGTTATGATCATCAGAATATGTAGACATCTTTCTTACATACATAGTTAAATGACTTCGTGGACACGAATCACCTTTATACCTTTCAAAGTCTGGTACTTTGAATTTGGCTGGAATCTTTACATTTGAAACTAAACACAGGTCATGAGCATTCTTTCCAAACAAATATTTCCCCTTTAACGCTCTGATCTCCCTCTGCATCTCTTAAAACTGGTCTTGAAATTCCTCCATTCTATCGAAAAGACCCAGACTTTCAGCAGGCTCGGCATGATAAGCATGTTCATTCATGTATGGCATAGAATGAACCACAGGAGCGACAGTTGTCATCACTGGTTGAGGGAAAGGTGCCACAGACGGGATTACAGGCGGCATGGTAGTTGTCTCCGGTTGAGGAAAAGACACAGTAGGTTGAACCAAAGGCTGTACGACAGGCTGATACCCTTCTGGTGCAAAGTTATAAGGCATTCCCCACGGAAAACCTTTTGGCATCTGATGTTGAAGCGGAGAGTTGATTTGAGTCACAGATGTTGGTGACAATCTCAAACCACAGTAATTGAAGTCTGAATCTCAACAGCTGCAGTCGATTGCTGATTCTGAGCAGCCATCAAACTTTCCACCAGCGTAGTTAGTTTCTCCATGCCGACACGGAGGGTAGAGACCTCCTCACGAAGCTCGTGGTTTTCCTGTTCTAGATCTTCCATCTTCCTCTGACGATTGGCTCGGGTATCGTATCGATGAGACAGCTTGACAATCTACCGGTGTGGAAAAAGAAACAAGGATAAGACTCGAGAAAACATGTGAAGTGGAATGTTGGATGATGCATGATATGCGATGCAAATGATTGTTCATTTTGATAGTTTTTTCAAGGAACTTCAATAATTTTGCACACATCAGTGGTAAAGGAATTTGGAACAACAAAAACTCATTTCATTAATCAAAAGAGGTAAATTACAACTTACAACTTTGGAACAACAAAACAATAAATTACAACTTTGGGACAACAACCCAATAATAAAAGCAGTAAATTACAACTTTGGAACATGAAGCCCATAATAAAGCAGTAAATTACAACTTTGGAACATGAAGCCCTTAATAAAGCAGTAAATTACAACTTTGGAACATGAAGCCCTTTTACAGAGTTTTACAAAATGACAACAGTAAAAATAAAACTAATAACTAAAGATCACTCAGAATCATCAGATGAAGGACCAAAAGCCAACTGTAACTGGAGCTTCCTGATCTTCTCTTCATAAAAGTCTTCCATCTCTTTCTTCTCAGCTACCAGTCGATCAATGATTTCCTTTTGTGGATTAGGAACGAGAGCAACGCTTACCGAATCTTCCTTCTTTCTCTTCCTTTCACTAGCATATTTCTTCAGTAAAGCATCCTTTTGACGAAGCTTCTCATCATGATCAATGAACCAGCCGTCTTGAATAAATAGCAAATCCTCCTTTTCCTTTAGCTGTCGAGTCAAGACCCGATTCTCATATTTCGACATAGTATACTTTTCTTTCCAAGCATCTCTCTCAGACTTCATCCTAGCCAGATTTCCTTGGTATTCTCCCATGTTCTCGATAGGAATATCAACAGATGACGATGCAACAGTAGGGAATAAAGGTTTCTCATGTTTATAGGGCATCTTGAGAGCACAAGCCCTAGCACGGAATTGTAGGTAAGGCTCCAAAGAAACAGCACCTCTCTGTCCTAACATGTCTCTCCCTTTCCTATGGATGTGGCGCCAAGCTCCTTCGATCTCCCTCTTAGCTGCCTGGTGATCTTGTCCTTCTTGTAGAAAGAAACCACTCACATGAATGTTGTTCGGCTTGTCCCTCATCGGGTATCCAAACTGACGGCGTGCGATAACAGGATTATAATTAATTCCTCCTTTCGTACCAAGAAGAGGCACGTTAGGAAAAGCACCACAGCTATCGATGATCTTCACATCATAGTAAACTCGATTATACCAATCAATGTCGAAATGAGTGAGAGCCATAATTTTTGGCGCCCATCGCGGCTCCTTCTCGAGATTCCAGAAAACATCAGACCTAGGTAGATGAGAAACATACCACTGATATAGCAACGGTGCATAACAAATAATCATCCCTCCTTGATAAGAGTTTCGAAGATGTATGGAGTAGTAGGTATCTCCTAGTAGCGTAGAGACCGGATTTCCAATCAAGAAAATTCGGATGGCGTTGATATCCACAAACTTATCAACGTTAGGGAACAAGAATAGTCCATAAGCAAGTAAAGCAAAAACGTCTTCAAAGGAAATAGTATCTTTTATCTCAGCGAAATAACGAGCTTTCTTCAACAAAAACTGCGCAGATAAGCCTCGGATTCCCCCTTTGGTAGTCATGTTCTCCTCTATCTCCGACTTCTTCAAGTGGGTGATGGCCGCTATCTCGTGAAATTTGGGTTCCTCTTCTAAGCCAGAAAAAGGAACACAGTCGGTGATCGGCAAACCAAGTATGTAGGAGTACTCTTCTAAGGTGGGCATTAACTGGTAATCCGGAAAGGTGAAGCATCGTTACAAAGGATCGTAGAATTGGACCAACGTATTAAGGATGCCTTCCTTCATCTTGTGCTTCATGAGAGGTATAAGGGGCCCATATTTCTTCTGAAATTCTATCGGGTTCTCGATCTTAGGAATCAAACTCTTCAGTTCTTCAATCTCGGGCTCCTTAAAACTAAAACTTCGAGTGTTTCTTCTTCCAAACTCCATAATAACAATACCTGAGATGTCTGCAAAAATCATTCTTAAGTTCCTTGAAAAAAAAATTTTTTTTTAAATGTTGATGGATGCATGGATGAATGATAATGCAACAGTTACACACAAGTTCACAAATATGGGGTTCAAAGGTTCAACGTTTCGTGCATGGAGTCAAAGGTAAAGCCCACCTCAAGGTATGTACTAAAGGTTTAATCGCACCTGTAAGACAAGGTTCTAAGAGTTCCCAGAGTCTATATTCCTCCTTCGGATATTACCAACGTCTTGATTACTCAATAATTAGCAATATTCTCAAGAGAAACTCGTCTGAGCGTAGCATCGCGTAACAACTACTTTCGGATTACTTCGTTATAATCTTCGCGCTACACCTAAAAGGCCAAGATGGGTTAGGGTTCTACGGTTCTCAGCTTCTCTGGCTCCCAGGTCGAAAATAATAATGTCTTCCCGATTACTCGGTAAACAAATACTACGTTCAAAAGGGCCTTCCACTGAGTGGGGGATTTCATGCCTCCTTCTTCGGGATTACTCCCTCAAAGGTAACATGACTATACCGTCCGTCCTATTCTTAAGTGTAACTTAATCCGGGTATAGGATTCGTCCTTTGCAAAAAACCCAAAAACCCCAATATAAACATATAATCAAACAAATCAAATAATAATAAAACAGATAAAACAAACTAGGCTTAATCCACTTAGGGATGGACCAGCAAGAGGTCAATGTTTCCCCAGCAGAGTCGCCAATTTTGTAGCGATAAAAAAATGTAGCGGCGTAAATCGGAGATCGAACTATTAATTAATTCGTCTCACAAAAGCAAGAGTCGCCACCGCGTTTTATTATTTCCAAGGGAAAAGGGAAATAAGCGAAATAAAACCCTAAAATATGCAATGTAAAATAATACTTTAAAAGTAATGAAAATACAAGGCATTTTGAAAAGAGGTCTAGAGTTCAGGGGTTGGTTATACAATGGGAAGGTATTAGCACCCAATGTATCTATAGTATCCTATAGGAACCTTTTGAAATATCTGTTTATTAAAATTGTTTGTTTGTTTAAAAAATAAATTGTTTTGGCCAAAAATGGGTATGGAGAAGTTTTTGAAGATACGATGACCTAACGTCAAAATTTTGACTTAAAAGGTGTGAGTTTTGAAAAATTGAATATTTGGAAAAATTATCTTAAGTTTTTAACGAAATAATAAACGGAGGATGAATGAGGGTATTCGCACGATGTTTTTTTTTTATGACATGAAGTCGACAAAAATTAAACAATTCCCTTGGATTTGAATCACAAATAATTAAACATAATAATCGAATAAAAGTCAAAGCATAGGCACTTGTAGATCCACAAGAAAGGTAGACAAACAATTAATAACAAAATAAACATTAAGAATTTATGTTAAAAGATACAAAGAAAATCAAGTAACAAAATGTAACTAAGCAACTAAGACAATATTAGAATTCACTAAAGATATCAAATTGAAATTAAAATTAAGCTAATTAAATATGTTAAATAAAATTGTCTAAAAAAAAATTAAATTTAAACTAATTTAAATAATAAAATGTATCTAATTAGAAGAAATTTTTTTAATCAATTAAAAAAAGGGACTAGTTAAACTAAATTAATAAACTACTAAAAAAAACTAAACTAAATAAAGATAAGGTGCAGACAAAATTATTGGGGGAGGAAGTAAAATTTCGAAATCAAATCCTGCTCCCTCTTTCGAACTCTTTCTCCCTCTCTTCTAAATCGAAATCAAACAACACCTACAACGAATCCTACTCCCGCTTTCGAACCCTTTCTCCCTCTCTTCTAAATCGAAATCGAACAACACCAACAACGAATCCTGCTCCCTCTTTCGAACTCTTCCTCTCTCTTTTCTAAATCGAAATCGAACAACACCAACAACGAATCCTGCTCCCTTTTTTGAACCCTTCCTCTCTCTTTTCTAAATCGAAATCGAACAACACCAACAACGAATCCTGCTCCCTCTTTCGAACCCTTCCTCTCTCTTTTCTAAATCGAAATCGAACAACACCAACAACGAATCCTGCTCCCTCTTTCGAACTCTCTCTCCCTCTCTTCTAAATTGAAATCGAACAACACCAACAACGAATCCTGCTCCCTCTTTCGAACTCTCTCTCTCTTTTCTAAATCGAAATCAAACAACACCAACAACGAATCCTGCTCCCTCTTTCGAACTCTTTCTCCCCTAAATCGAAATCGAACAACAACACTGCTTCTGGTTTCGTCATGGCTCTCGTTAACTCTAAAATAAAACAACAACAACGGTAACTCGTTCTATACTCTATTTCCAATTGTCTCAATCTTTCTTATGCGATAAACAATGATAACAACTCAACTCAAAACAAATCAATTCAGGCATGGCTATAAAAGCTAAATAATAAAAACAAGAAATTTCAACATTCAACAACAAATCATGATGAATCACGATGGTATACAAAATGCAAAGGAAAAAAAAAGATGAACTCACAAGGTCGGAGCTAGTCCGACGAGCTTATGATTCCTGCGGAGGCTTTAACGGGTAAGGCTGTGAATTCCACTCTCTTTTGCTCTCTGATTCTTTCTACTTTCAGAAACTGACTCAAAAATGTTGGTGTTGTTGAGGCGATGAGTTCTTGTGGATGGTTGTGCTTGGTTCAAAATGGTGCAGGTTAGAAGGTTTGCTTCTGGTTTTGGTAAGGAGGGCAGGCTTGAGTTATGCAGGCTATCCTGCTTGCAGTTTGAAACAGGCTTTGAGTTATGCAGGCTATCCTGCTTGCAGTTTGAAACAGGCTTTGAGTTATGCAGGCTATCCTGCTTCTGCAAGTTTTGTGTTTTTCTCTTTTTGAACTCCCTTCTTCGATTGTATATCTGCCTGTTTTATAGTGAATAAGAATAAGGTTTTAGGAGGGAAAATTTGGTGAGTTTGAACAAATATGATGATCTGATTTATGGCTTTTTGATACAGGTTTTGGTGTGTGTTATTTGATGCAATTTCTGGACTGATATGCTGGTCTTATAACAGGGCAGCAGAGATTATGTGACTGTTTTTCTTGGCATTACTTGTGCAGGTTTGGCAGGTTTCTTGTTGCAAGTCTTTGGACTGATTTTTGCAGCATATGGACAAACTTATATGGACATAGCATAATAATCATAATATTAATAATAATAGTAATGACAATAATAATGAAATAAACTGTTAGTAAAAACTAAACTGAAAAATACAAAAGTGAAATAAAAGAGATATTAAAATTGGTTCTAAAATCTATTAATAATTCAACTTTAAAAAAATATTTCAAATGGAATTATAATCAAAATTTACACCAAAATTAATCATAAAGAAATAAAAATAAATGAAAAATAAAACCATATATTTTCAAATTTTTGAATTGCAACTAAAGAAACACAAAGTAGACTTACATACTCAAAAAATGTAAAAAGCAAAAGAACTTATATGTATTTTGAGATTTTTTTTGAATTATCAATGAATTAAATATATAAATTAAATGAAACTAACAAAACTATAAATTTTTTTATATTTTGGATAAAGTAAAACTGATATGAACTAAATATATTTTGTGGATTTTATTTTTATGAAAATAAGAATAAAAGAAAAATGATAAAAAATAAAAAAAAATCATGATTTAGTAAAGTCGGACAAAAACCCAGTTAAATTTCACTAAATTCACAACAATTTTTAACGTTTCTATTTTTTGGTGGATTTTCAAAGCATAATCATCTCTTGTCTTGTAAAGAAAAGCTGTAGTTGTTGCAAAGGAGAATCATATGTAAAAGAACCACTAAAAAAATTGTTGAAATTTAAAGAAGTTATGAATTTTGAAATCTGACTCGAGAATTGGCAAAAAATAGGTCGAATCGCTTGTGAACGCTTGCTATGTAATAATGCAGATGGGAGGTGGTATCTTAGGTCAAAATTTGGGGTATGACAGGACCCATGGAGGAATTTCTTACAACCCATGCTTAGCTCTCCGTCAGTTTGGAAGAGCCAGAAGAGAAGGACCTCACAAGATGCTGATGCCTCATATCATCTTTGATTTTCAAGGGGATAGCGACGAGCAACGTCGTAGATTCATAAGGGCTTGGGACAGAGTTTACCAATCTGATCCACATGAGTTGGGCTCAAATACTTCTCTGCCAATGGAGCCATATCTCAGATGGGTCCGCGTCCGTGCCTAGAAGCTAGGTATGCCATATGAAGCTGTCCGGCCTGTCACTCTTGAAGTTGCTAATGAAGAAGGGGTTCTTCCAACCATTCTCCATCCTTATATGCCCACTGATATTGGGGCACTGAAGAGATCTTGGATGCAGTTGAGGGATGAACGGGATTCTTATCGGGAGAAGTTCAATGAACAAGAGCAGAAGATCTAGAAGCTGACTAGGCAATTGGAGAACGAGCGGATTCTCAACGACTATGTCCGCACTGATAAGAAGAGACCATGGGAGCATTGATGGACTTTTGATGATTTCTTTTCCAGTTTATTTACTTTTTAGTATTTCCATTTTTGTAACGCCTTAAGGGCAATTTGTTGAACAATTTAAGTTTTGAAGTTTATATCTAATAAAATGTGTTTCTTCTCTTGTTTACAAATTTGAATCCCGATTGTCTTTGAAATCATAAATCATACGCATTTCATCCCATGCACTTCATAAGCAGGTACCCTTTACAGGTCTCTTATCTTCTTCGCTGTTTATTTCAGCAATCATCATGTTTGCTGAACCTTCAACTGAGCAAGTTATCAAGGCCCTCCAGGCCCAGAATGCCCAATTTCAAGAGTTGTTCATGAGTCTAGCTAAGGGTCAGCAGGACCTGAAGACCTTGATTCTGAAGGAGAAAAAGAAGAAGAAGAAGAAGAAAAGGACAGTCCTGTTCAACACTGGTCCTAGGTTTGGAAACAGGCTACGGGATGAAGTTGATCTAACCACCTCATCTGGAGGGAAAGATAGTCCACAAGAAAGGAGGGCTCCTAGCCCTGTGGTCTCCGATAACGAGACGGACTACGATAAATAACAGTATCCTCCTGTTAAGGATAAGTACAAACAGCTGGAAGACCGTTTGAGCACTATGGAAATTCAGAAGGTACCCGGTCTGGACTTCGGAGATCTAGGTCTATCATCTGGGGTGGTGATTCCCCATAAGTTCAAGGCACATGCCTTTGCCAAGTATGACGGAGTTTCCTGTCCGAAGCTGCACCTCCGGTCATATGTAAGGAAGATCCATCCTTACACTGTTGATAAGAACCTATGGATCCATTTCTTTCAAGACAGTCTCTCAGGGACGCAGCTTGAGTGGTTCTATCAGTTAGACGGAGCCATTATCCGTAGCTGGGAAGATTTGGCTACTGCATTCTACAGGCAGTATCAGTACAACTCCGACCTCGCTCCTACGCGTACCCAACTCCATGGTATGTCAATGGGAATGGGTGAAGGATTTAAAGATTATGCTCAGAAGTGGAGAGACCTTGCCGGAAGGGTGCAGCCACCTTTGGTTGATCGTGAGCTTGTTGACATGTTTCTGGGGACCCTGTCTGGTCCATTATTTAACCATCTGATTGGAAGCTCTTCAGCTGGGTTTACATATCTTATTTTGATTGGTGAGAGGATTGAGGCTGGTATTAAGGCGGGGAAGATACAGAAGGGTGCCTCATCAAGCACCGAGAAGAAGTCGTTTAAGAAAGAGTCCAGTGTTGTCTACAGTGCAAGAAGACAGAGTAGACCTGAACACCGCCAAGGTGTCAACGCGGTTGTTATTTCAAAACCTATTGGTGCTCCTCAGTACAACAATCAATAAAAGGACGAGAGACCTAAGAGGCAATTCACTCATCTCAGCATGACCTTATCTCAGATTCTGCCACAGTTGCTGAAGACTAATCTGGTGACTCTAAGGGAACCCCCAAAGAATTCAAATACGATGTCACCAAAGTATAACCCTAATGCGGCTGTGCTTTTCACTCTGATAGCCCGGGGCATAATACGGATGATTGTTGGGCTTTGAATAACAAGGTCCAAGACTTGATTGATGCAAAAGAGATCGAGTTCGGAGCACCAGAGAAGCCTAAACAAGAGGCAGGGGTAAATGCTATTAGGGATGATGATGATGAAGAGTTTGATATCGACAGTTGGATCTACCCTACGACCAATGGTGGATTAAGCAACTGGACAGCGAAGGATTCTATGCCCGTTTCATTTATCACCCAGTAATGAAACTTTTTGTTTTGAAATTGTAATAGACAATGTTTCAAACTTTATGGCCCGGTGTCTTACCCGGGGCACCGTGGCTTCATTTGTGAGGGCTTTTGTGTGTCATTTTCATATATCATTAATAAAAGCATTGGACGTTCTTGCATTTCAAATCTTGCACTCCTTGTCTTTCTTTATTATATATTGCAAAACAGCTATTTTACACACACTCACATATACAGGTCCACATCCACTCTGGATCTCACTGGTAACGACTCTGCTACTTCCAGTTATGACTTCGAAAATCTGATCAACTTAGCCGAAGACGAAGGTGAGGATGATTGCGAAGTGCCTGGTGAACTTGCAAGACTGCTACTCCAGGAAGAGAGGGCCATTCAGCCACATGAAGAGCCAGTGGAAACAGTCAATCTGGGTACTGAGACAGACAAGAAGGAAGTCAAGATCGGTGCCAACCTGGAGCTTAGTGTAAAACAACAGCTAATTCAGATGCTGCGTGACTACGTTGAGATCTTTGCCTGGTCTTACGACGATATGCCTGGGTTGGATGCTGACATTGTGGTTCATCGCCTGCCTACCAAAGAAGACTGTCCTCCGGTAAAACAGAAGGTTCACCATATGCGCCCAGAGATGTCTGAGAAAATCAAGGCTGAAGTTATGAAACAGTTTGACGCCGGTTTTCTAGTAGTTACTTCTTACCCTCAGTGGGTTGCCAACGTAGTTCCAGTTCCGAAGAAAGATGGTAAGGTCCAAATGTGTGTTGACTACAGGGATTTGAACAGGGAGAGCCCTAAGGATGATTTCCCTTTACCTCATATCAATGTCCTGGTTGACAACACTGCTCAGCACAAGGTATTCTCCTTCATGGATGGCTTCTCCGGTTATAACCAGATTAAAATGGCTCCCGAAGACATGGAGAAGATGACCTTTGTTACTCAGTGGGGTACCTTTGGCTACAAGGTCATGCCTTTTGGTTTGAAAAATGTTGGGGCAACGTATCAACGTGCCATGGTTGCTTTGTTTTATGACATGATCCATCATGAGATTGAGGTATACGTCGATGATATGATTGCAAGGTCCCAGACTGAGGAAGAACACCTTGACCATCTACAAAAGTTGTTTGACAAGTTGAAGTTGTACAAGCTGAGGTTGAACCCGAACAAGTGCACCTTCGGGGTGAGATCTGGTAAGCTATTGGGTTTCGTCGTGAGCGACAAAGGTATTCAAGTGGATCCTGCGAAGGTGAAAGCCATACAGGAAATGCCAGCTCCCAAGACAGAGAAAGAAGTCAGAGGCTTTCTGGGACGACTGAATTACATTGCCCGATTCATCTCACATCTGACTGCTACTTGTGAGCCAATCTTCAAACTGCTGAAGAAAGATCAAGTGGTACGTTGGAATGATGAATGCCAAACCGCTTTTGAAAGAATCAAAGAGTATCTCCAGGAGCCACCCATCCTGATGCCACCAGTGGAAGGGAGACCTTTGATCTTATACTTGACAGTACTTGACAACTCAATAGGGTGTGTGATGGGGCAGCATGACGAGTCTGGCTGAAAAGAGCATGTTATTTACTACCTTAGCAAAAAGTTTACCGACTGTGAGACCCGATACTCACTGCTTGAGAAAACTTGATGCGCTTTGGCATGGGCTGCTCGCCGGCTGAGACAGTATATGCTGAATCACACTACTCTATTGATTTCAAAGATGGATCCAATCAAGTATATCTTCGAAAAGCCTGCCTTGTCCGGAAGAATAGCAAGATGGAAGATGATCTTGACTGAGTATGACATCCAGTACATAACTCAAAAAGCAATCAAGGGAAGTGTATTGGCAGACCATTTGGCACATGAGGCAATGGATGATTACCAGTCTATGAACTTTGAATTTCCGGACGAGAATATCATGTTGATAACTGATTGTGAGATACCTGGACCGGATGAAGGACCTGAGGAGGGATCCCAATGGTCTATGTACTTTGATGGAGCTTCAAACGCTTTGGGTAATGGCATTGGTGCCGTGATCATATCTCTTAAAGGCTCTCATACTCCGTTTACCGCCCGACTATGTTTCAACTGCACCATTAACATGGCGGAGTATGAAGTGTGCATCATGGGTCTTCGAGCTGCAATTGACCTAAGGATTAAGTTTCTAAGTGTCTTCGGAGATTCCGCTCTCGTGATCAGTCAGATAATAGGCGAGTGGGATACGAAACACCCAAACCTTATTCCTTACAAGGAGTATGTGTTGACATTGCTTCCCCATTTCGAGGAGATAACCTTTGAACACTTCCCTAGAGAGGAGAATCAGTTGGCGGACGCGCTAGCTACGATGTCTTCTATGTTCAAAGTCAATTGGGACAACAAAGCTCCCCGGATCATTATTGAAAGATTGGACGAACCTGCACATTACTGTGATCTTGAGACTGGAGAAGTAACAGGAAAGCCCTGGTATCATGTGGTGAAGAGGTACCTTGAAGCTCAAGAATACCCCGAGGGTGCATCCGTTAATGACAAGAAGTTTATGAGGAGGTTTGCAGCAAAGTTCTTCATCAGCAATGGCATTCTTTACAAGCGTAACCATGATTCAACCTTACTGCGTTGTGTGGATAAGACTGAAGCAGAAAGGATCATGGCGGAGTTACATGAAGGTACTTTCGGGACTCATTCTAGTGGATATACCATGGCAAAGAAAATCCTTCGGGCAGGATATTATTGGTCCACAATGGAAGCTGACTGTTATCAGCATTCTCGGACATGTCACAAGTTACAGGTCTATGCTGATAAGGTGCACATACCTCCAGTTCATATGAACATCTTGACGGCACCTTGGCCTTTTGCAATGTGGGGTATTGATATGATCGGCGAGATCAGGCCTACGGCATCCAATGGGCATCATTTCATCCTGGTAGCGATTGATTACTTTACGAAGTGGGTTGAAGCAGCTTCCTTTGCTACCGTAACCAAGAACGTCGTGGCACGGTTCATTCGGCACAATCTGATCTGTCGATACGGTGTACCAGAGAGGATCATTACGGACAATGGTACCAATCTCAACAACAAGATGATCACCGAGCTTTGCGAGCAATTCAAAATAAAGCATCATAACTCTTCTCCCTACCGGCTGAAGATGAATGGGGATGTCGAAGCAGCAAATAAGAACATTAAGAAGATTGTGCAGAAGATGACAATGACATACAAAGACTGGCACGAGATGTTACCGTTTTCTCTTCATGGATACCGTACCTCAGCACGAACGTCAACAGGGGCAACACCCTATTCCTTGGTTTATGGCATGGAGGAAGTCTTGCCCATTGAAGTTCAGATACCCTCTCTTAGGATCATGAGGGATGCAGGTTTGAGCGAAGATGACTGGATTCAGACCCGGCTTGATCAGATAAACCTAATTGACGAAAAGAGACTCACTGTTATTTGTCATGGTCAGGCGTACCAAAAACGGATGATCAAGGCATTTAACAAGAAAGTCATACGACAAGAGTATCAAGTTGGGGACCTGGTAATCAAGCGCATTATTCTACCTCAAGGTGATCCCAGGAGCAAATGGACCCCTACTTACGAAGGGCCATTTATGGTTAAGAACATCTTCTCAGGCGGAGCTATGATTCTAACCACCATGGATGGTAACGACCTTCCTTACCCCGTCAATGAGGACATAGTGAAAAGATACTACGCATAATCAAAGACCCGCTAGGTTGACTGGCCTAGGAAAAAATAAGGGCTTCCCGGCGAACCAAAAGGGTTCAGGCAAAAATAAGGGATGAAAATAAAAAATCTGTACACCCGGCAAGTCGAAAACCTGAAAAGGCGGCTTGGGCAAAAATGGGTATCCCGGTGGACTGAAAACCCGAAAGGGCGGTCCAGACAAAAATTAGGGATTAAAGCGTAACACTATGTCTCATTGGATCACCTCGCATCCAGACTGCGGTATCGACTATCAAGCTCAGACATCACTAATCAATCAGATTCAGCTTCAACTAAGCAGCAAAGTGATGAGATGCTTAAAGATATAAAGGCAATAGCAGAGTTGGAACCCAGTGGGATTATTCACATAGCTGTTTTGTTTCCTTTTCACAAATTGTATAAATTCTATTTGTTCGGTGGCATTCTCTTACTAGGACGTCAGCCTCTTGTACAAAAACGCCTATTTTCAGGCCAAACTTCAAAATCAATACAAATTCATTTTCAGAAATTTCAGGTTGTTTTTCCTTTATCTATTTTGTTTTGAAAAGAACGTCCAATGTTCATTTTTCGATATATGCATTTGACATTAATTGCTGATCATAAATATTTACATGCGAAACGAAAGATGAATTACTAGTAATATCAGAAACAGGGGCATAAGAAATGTCCAAGTTGTGTAGTTGTTTCGTCCACCAGGTACCAAGGTACATCCAGTTGAAGAATATGGCTAAGATACCTTCATTCCCCGCAGGGTAAGACAATAATGATAACTCTCTCAGCTGAAACTGGCAACCATAAACAAATCAGCAATACTCTCCCCAAGTAGAGTTCATCCACCATCAAGCTCTAAAAGGTTTGGTATTCCCAGAAGGTCTTAATATTCCTCAGCGGAGTATAAAGATATTCCCCAGCAAGTATAAGAGCATCCCCGACAGTCTTAATATTCCTCAACGGAGTATAAGAATGTTCCCCGGCGGAATACAAGATACTCCCAGTGGAGCCAGTTCCCCAGCGCAGTCTAAAAAAGCTTTCCCAACCGAGTTGAATCATCATCCCCAGTAGATTCTGGAAGTTTGTCCCCTGCAGAGCGCAAATAAATCTCCCCAGCCAAATTCAGAGGGTTATCCCCACAGCAGTCTAAATGGGTTATCCTCAGCAAGTTGCAACTAAAAGATCATCCCCAACGAAGTTCTTTCTTTCCCCAAACAGGAGTTCTATCCTCAACAGATTCTATATCACCAGCAACGGTAATCCATCCCCAGTGGAGTTCATCATTGAAATCCCCAACAGAGCTTATCAGCAGAATCTCCAGCAGAGTTTATCGTTAAAATCTTCAGCAGAATACCCCTTCCCCACGGAGTAATTCCCCTCGGAATAATCTCTTCATCAGTTTATTCCCCAACGGAGTTCTATTCTCCTGCAGGTTTATCCTCACAATCATCTTCGTTCACCATCCCTGGCGGAAGCGAAGCATTCAACTTTATTCTCCAGCAGCTCAGGGATTTATTTCCCCATCTAAAACATTACATGTCCATACATCATGTTACATGCATATACGCATCATACCATACAATCTTGTTTATTTCGAGAACATCATTGCCTGACACATATCATGCATTACATACAGCTAACCTTTACCTTTCATGAAAGATACAATCAAAATTCAAGTTATGAAGCCCAGGTACGATCGGATAGTATCTTGATTTCTACAGCATATCGGGAAGCCCGGATTACGACCGGATAACAATATCAGACTCCCGTGAAGCCTGGATTACGACCAGATAGTGATATCTCTCAAAAGCAAGCTATGAAGCCCAGAGAACGACCGGATAATAGTTTATTCCCCAGTGAGACGTGAAGCCTAGATTACGACCGAATAGCAGCTCAGTAAGCACCATGAAGCCTGGATTCGAACAGATAGTGGTATATCATAAACACAAGCCGCGAAGCCCGGATCACGACCGGATAACAACTCAGCAAGTTATTGTGAAACCTGGATTTCGACCAGATAGTGGTATGACACATCATGAAGCCTAGATTATGACCAGATAATGGTAGAAGATGTTGTGAAGACTGGATTACGACCAGATAGCAACCAAGAGTACTATGAAGCCTGGATTACGACCAGATAATGGTAGAAGATGTTGTGAATACCGGATTACGACCAGATAGCAACCAAGAGTACTATGAAGCCTGGATTTAAACCAGATAGTGGTATGACACATCGTGAAGCCTGGATTACGACCAGATAGTGTTAAGGGACACTGTGAAGCTTGGATTATGACCAGATAACAGTTTACCCAGTCAGTTACTATGAAGCCTGGATTCGACCAGATACTAGTAAACCCAACAGTCAAAGGAAATCCCGGATGCGACCGGATAACCATTTGATTTGTTCTGAAGCCTGGATTTCGACCAGATAAGAAGCAAGGCACTGTGAAGCTTGGATTTCGATCAAATAGCAGTTTACATGGACAGTTACTAAGAAGCCCGGAGCCGGCCGGATATTAGTGTGCCCTAAATTCAAGTTGAAGCCCGGAGGCGACCGGATAATCACTTGATTTGTTCTAAAGCATGGATTTCGACAAGATAAGAAGTGAGGTATTGCAAATCCTGGATTACAACCGGATAGCAAGTTTAATCTCATCTCCCCGGTAAGTCACTATAAAACCTGGATTACGACCAGATAGCAGTCGGTCTTATCACTATGAAGCCTGGTTTACGACCAGATAGTAGTTCACTCTCACCTCTTAAACAGAGACGGTTCCCCAGTAGAATAACGGACGACCGAAGCTCCTAAAGTTCTATTTCTCCTAAGATAAAGAACAACATTTCCCAACGGAATCTCCCTCAACAACAGGTATACAAGCTCTTGCTAAGGAATCTCTTACGCGATCGACACTCCTTCGGATGGCATCTTTAAGCCCATGTCCCATCATCAATCTCCAAATGGCATATGTAAGCCCATTCCCGACATCACAATGCTAATACTACTTCATGCGAGTGCAGATTTCTGGGCACTCTAGTGTTCAATCATCTTCCACCTTCGGATCACGAAATGCCCGAACGCCAATCTATATCCTCAGGTTTAAGAAGATTGAACAGGGGCAACTGTTGTACCCCAAAATTTTCCCTCCCATATTTCTCAAGACATGTCAAGAATCATCTCCAAGTTGTTCAAGTTGGCTCAAGAGTTGGACAGTCAAATCACCTCCTAAGGCAGTCAAGTCAAAATTAGGGTTTTGTGTTGCATCAAGGTCCTCATATCCAAATGGCCTCAAATGCTCCCCAATGTCCTAATATGTTCTTAAGTTCATCCATGTCAAGTTTCAAGCCTTGCAGAGAAAGTTTGGTCAGTCAATTGCTCAAGAGGTCCAAAAATCGACTGTGCTAGGGCAAAAGTCAACTGTGACCCAAATACAGTCAAACCTCAAGATTTTTTGTCAACATTCTCATTTTTAAGGATAATTCATCATTTTATCAATGGTTGATCATGATTCATCGAGGATTTCTCAAGATTCATCAAGATTCAAAAGTTGCTAAATTAGGGTTTTGTAGGAAAAGTCAACTCAACTTTGACCAAGCATACCTTTCTCATACTTTATGAGAAATGACCCATCCAAAGCTCATTTTTAAGAGGATGCAAGTTCCTACATTCCATCTTCACACCCCAAGATCAAGAAATTCTCTCACAAAAAGTTACAAATTTGGACATTATAGGTCATTTTTGAAAGTCAACAAAAACACCTTTTTTTCAAAAGCTTATAACTTGCGCATGTAATGTCAAAATGAGATGAGACCAAAAGGGTTGGTTATAGGACATCTCAAGGTTTCTAAAAAGTCCAAGAACACTTCCAAAAGTTCAAAATTGAAGAAGTTATGAATTGTTGAAGTTGGCCATTTCTCCAAAATTGCCAAAAGTCAATTATCCTCAAAACTCCAATTTTTGACAAAATGGCCCACTGTTTTCCACTTGATATGGTCTTGTCATGCCACACACGTGTCCCATCTTTAATTTCATGACCAATCATTTATTTTTCTATTTTATTTAATTTTTATTGATTTAATTCATTTTAAATCAATATTAATTCAAATAAAATCCAAAAATTAATGGAATGAGATTCTTGTGATCATTACAGCTTGCAAATATCATGAGACACTCAATCAAACTCGTGCCAAGTCAAAACATGCATAAAATCTTGGATTTGAGGCAAATATGGAAACTTGATAATGGTGATCAAATCAAATCTCCATTCATCAATTCTTATGGATTCAAGCCCAAATTTTAACCTAAACTCATTCCCTTATACACACACAAGTGAGGCAGATCAAGAATACGCCCTAAGAACTGCAAAAACGGCCAGACAAAGTTTGAAAAAAGTGTGAAAAAGTGGAAGATCAAAATCAATATTAGAGTACGATTCAGTCCAAAAGCTGGACATAGCCTTCTTGCCTGGCATTCACTGAAGCCAAAGGGATAAAAATCAAGCCTTGAAGCAGCCCCAAACTCGCTGTAAGTGTCCACGAACCAAGCTCTGAACATGGAATCGTGAATCCATGTTCTTGCATTTTTTTGCCAAAATATTGACATGATCTTGATCCTAGCATAATTTCCAACATGTCTGCATTATTCAATTTCGTTTTCATGGTATGTAACCTTAGATCCAAAACTAGGGTTCTTGTTCTTGTTTTTTAGGCCTTTTCGATACAGGCAAAATCAAGACAATTAATTGGTACAGGGATGATCAGGGGAAGGAGACGAGTACGATGGTGTTCTTAAAACTCGTTTCCAAAGCCTACAGGTGATTTTAGATGGTAGCCATGGATTCTGTTGCGGATAAAATCCGCAGGTAAAAACCCTGGCTTTTCAACGAAGAAGACGAAGGCGTGTCTTCTTCCTATTGGCTGATTCAAATCAGCGCGCTTTTTTTTCATTTTTTTCCAGGCATAATTGATTGTTTGATATATAATATTTGTTATCTATTCTAATAACAATTAGGCAGTTTAGTTGGGTTGGCAAGCGCGCTATTGGAAAACCCCTTGGGACCTGGGTTGGAATCCCAGGTCCCCCAAAACATTTGTGTTATTTTGTTTCAGCTATTCCAGTGCACCCTCAAGCGTAGAGACTACCATGCTCCTCAAAGATCCACCTGCCAGATGGTTTGCAAATCAAATCCAATGGCTCAAATAGAACATCCACCATGGACCCTGGTCAACAAGCATGCATTGGATGGCAAAGGTCAAACAGGCTTGGACGTTTTGGGCCTGAAAAATTGTTGATCATACACCCAAATCAGGCCCAACACCCCCCATGTTTGTTTATTTCTTCTCATTTATTATTATTATTATTATTTAATTGTTTTATTATTATTATTTTAATTAATTGCTAACCAAAATAATTGATATTTTTCTTAATAAAATCAAAAAACATAAAAAACATTATTTTTATTTATTGAATTTAATTTCATTACTTTTGTAAATAAATCTTAATTAATTTATTTAGTTTTAAATAGGTGAAACATTTAATATTTTTGCAATAAATTAAAATTAATTAGAATATTAGGTTTTAATAATTTTAAGCATTTTATTTTATTTCCTTAAACATTAAAAAATCCAAAAAATATCTCTTTTAATTAATTAATTAATTAACTTAGATTTAATTTCCATTTTAATTCAAAATAACAAAAAAAATATGCTTTCTTTAATAAAAAAAGGGTCAAAATCCTAAAAATGCTCCGATTTAATTTTCTCGCACGCGTATTATTTTTATCCAATAATGTAATTGCTTCGGGAATGTAATAGTTTTAAATTAGGACTTTATTCATTTATTGCTTTCTTTTATTTTTCCGCAATTTAAATTAAAGGGTTTGTTTTTGGCGATGTAAATACCCGACGCCTTGTAATAGTTTAGATTCAATTTCCCGCAATTTAATTTCCACACAATGTTAACTGCTAGATGTTTGATAAATAGGGAATGCATGACAAGACCAAATCTTTAACCTAAAATCAACATAGCTCACCATTGACATGTACAGATAAAACTAACTGAATTAACACACTTGCACATGCCACTCTTAGGGTACACCTCACTTGGTTGCCTCGAACGTGGTCATTGAGTATAGGAAGTTTTAGAGGTCGCCCTCTTGTCCAAAGATCATAAGTTGCCTCGAAACGGTTGCCTCGGATAAAAATGATCTAAGACATTAGGGTTACCGCTAAGGCATCCTAACATTACTTTAGTGACCACATGTCCCTTAATCGAATTGACCCGAAAACTTCAACAACGGTGCTACCTATTCCTCAATAGTGGGATAGTATTGTCTAAAGGACATTACAGTTTAATTCCTTTTTGAGTAGGTAGATGGTTCTTAAGTACTTGCTCCTTTTAAAACAAAACAAAACTTTTCGCACTTACACTCCTTTCAAACAAAAAACTCTTTTCAAACCCACAAACACAAAGAAAAGCAAACTTTTGAAAACATAATGAGCAAGTACCTAAGAGCCCGTGGATAACCACAGATAGAAAGGGTGCTAACACCTTGCCTTTCTATAATCTACCTCCCGAACCCGAGAAACATCTCAAAAAGGAATTTTTCTGTGCTTTTGTCCTTTCTTTGTTGGATAAAATAAAAGACGGTGGCGACTCTTGCTTACCGCGACATTTTGCGAAAACAAATGCAAAACACGAACCAGCATTCCAAAACAGTCAGTTCTCATTCCCACCGATCACAATAGGGATTGAGTACTTAAAATAAGGTACATTGTATGATGTAAATAAAATAGTAAATGATGGATTTTCAAGTTGTTTACGTTGAAAACAAAAGAGATAAGTTTTTAGAACAATTATGAGAAAAGCAATCAGTTTTTATTGTCAAAAATCCTTATTTCCACTTGATCGATGAAAACGCATTAATAGACATGCATTGAATACAAAATTACACGGTGGATTAAATCAACCACTACACCTAATCCCTTGGGGTGTAGCTTACTAACCTAAGTGTCAATTCCCTGATCCCTTTAGTCAATTGTAATGTCAGACTAGGAAACATAACTCGTTAATCCCTAAGTCACAATTCCTAATTATATTATCCATAGTCAATTAGAGAATTCAAAGTTTAATGCAGGTTAGATAACTAGCCCTAGGTTCGGTAGTCACTATTATCAAGATCGAATTGATTATTTGTAACAATCAATAAATTATGAACACAATCAATAACTAAATAATAACAAAGATTCAAAGCAGTTACATTAACATCATTCGATCATATGTCCCAATCAAATAAAAATAAGTTCATAATCAAATAAAACTAGCCTAAGAGGAACCCAACTACTCTTGTTGAAATTAATCAATACCATAAGTGTAGATTCGAAGAACATGAAGAATCACTAAAATCACCCTTAAATGTCACTTTTTTCTCTCCAAAATCCATCCCCTAATTTCCCTTTCCTTATAAAGTAGTCAGAAAACATATAAGAAAAAAGCGGCAACACGGACACATTGCACAATCATTACATCAACGCGGATTCGTTATAACTTTGCACGGGCACGTAAAATCTAGAAGCAAAGCATCACTTTTTTAAACCTTTTTTCACTAGTTTTCTAAATAAGTGCTTTTCTTCACCTATAAGTGCTTTTTCAAGCTCTTTTCACTCTTCAACTACCTAACTAAGAATATAACATACTACTAAAAACCCTTAATTACCCTTACTTCAAAATAAATTTTCACTTATAAATTCCCTTAATAGTAATTTTCTAAATCAATTAAATTGGACCAACAACATTGTCCCATTCATCCAAGTAGCACATATTTTTCAATCCTTCTATTGGATTTTGGCTGAAAAGTTACATTATCCAGTAGACAATTTCATACACCATTTCAATACATCTCATTTTCAATGTTTCCTCTCTCTCTCTCTCTTCTACCTCTTTCTCTCTTTGTGTTTTATCTTTCACCAATAACCCTAACTTTTCACTTTCTTCCTCCTCTCTCCTGAAACCCTAGTCGCTCAGAATAACACTTTCTCCCTTCAACACCCTCCTTTCTCTCTCAGCATCTTCGTTCATCTCTCATGCCACAAAAGAATCTCTTCATCTCTCTCATCGGAATCCTTTAGAAACCCTAGCAGTTCGACATTGTTGGAGGTAATTCGTTTTTGTTCTTTGTTTTTGTTCATTATTATTGTTCTGATATATGGTTTTCATCTTCACAGCAAACAAATCCCCGAACAAAGGCGATAAAAGAGAGCTACTGATGATGTGGAAATGTGAAACAGATATGCGAACTACGGTGGTGGGGTAGTACAATGTGAAACAGATCAGCGAACCCGGGTAAAACAAATTCTGAAATCGAAAATCGAAAATCTTGTCTTCCATAAATAACCTATTTTGGGTGTGTTTTTGGTTTGGTTTGTTCTATTTTTTTTCTTCACTTATTTGAATTGTTATGCTTTTCACTTATTTGAGATAAGCATTGTATGTTGTATTTTTGTTTTTCATGATGACGATGATGTATACAAACTTATATGGTTGATGTTTGTACATGGACTGTTATGGAAATGTATGATGAACTATTGTTTTTATTTGCAGTAAAAGTGTTGCAAGAAGATGGAAGGTCTTGCTATTTTCTTATAAAGTTTTACTCTATGATTCACATAAAGCTGGAAGGTATCACTCTTCAAAGGACCCACCATTGAAGCTTTGAGACACACCATTCCTAAAGACTTTAGGTGAGTTTATTGTAGATCTTGATGTTTCTGCAATAGTTGATTGTGACTCGTCTGTAGAATGAAATAGACAAGATTTTTCCCTAATTGACTTCTTATTCCCTGAGAATAAGAAACTCGCAACTTTCCCTTTAAATGTTAACTTCATACCCTTTTACTACAAGATACAGATTCTTTCGGTTCTAGTTCTTCATTAACACCTTCAATCTCTGATATTAGAGATTTCTTTATACATGTGCTTATCTGGATTAATGGAAGTAAATGTACCGTTATTAATTAATTACTCTATATCCCATAATTATGGATCTAATGAAATGTTTCATGTGTTTTGAAGGACCTGGATGTTCTTCTTATGGACGGGGAACTATCTTTGAGAACGGAGGTCTCATCAAAAATCCTGACAATTGGAACAAAAGTAACCTATTAAACTATATTTAACTTTTTAATTAGAATTTCATAATTT
This sequence comes from Vicia faba, assembly GCA_948472305.1. Lineage (NCBI taxonomy): Eukaryota > Viridiplantae > Streptophyta > Magnoliopsida > Fabales > Fabaceae > Vicia > Vicia faba. The sequence continues at coordinate 1,267,679,918 of OX451738.1, forward strand.
TATATATATTTTGTACTCATTTTGCATTTTCTACCTATTACAATAGCCAATATGTTGTATTTGGATGCTCCCGCTGGTTTCGGTTTATCTTACTCCAACAACACTGATGATTATTCATTAGTACTTAATGATGAATTTGTTGGTAATTAAAATATCACTAATGCTTTTCAAACTTTATGTTGGTGGTATAAAATGTGTATTGTAATTTTGTAAAAGAACTTGATTTTAGAAATAATTTTGTAGTTTTGAATTCTTTTTATGATCTACAATAACATATTAAGTTTATTTGTGATAGCAAGGGATAACCTTGTATTTCTTCAACATTGGTTTAATAAATTCTCTCACAACAAAACCAATGATTTCTACATCGATGGGGAGAAGTATGCAGGTAGCATCTTATCTTTCTCTTAAATAAACATTACTTTCCTTTTCAATTGGCTCTGTTGATTAATGCAATGCATATTTGTTTATATATAGCTCTGGTTTTTTTGGACATTTTCAGGTGTTGCAATTGGAAGTGGATATAGTGGGTTATATAAACTTTCCATGTTACTATGTTATTGGTCTTACTGTTGGATGTGTTCTGGGCAAGCTATTGGTCTTATTGTTAGAGAATCCTTACCCCCTTAAGAGGATATGCTAACTAAATGTTTTTTTCATTTACTACGAATGCTCATGTTTCATTTTCTGTGTGTTTTGAAGGATGTAAAAGCTGAAGTGATACTGACTTTTTGGCTGCAATGTTTTCAAGAATTCAGGTTTTGAGCAACTACAAGAGCGTGATCCAATGTATTTTCTGCACTTTTTTGGATACAAGCAGTATTGAATCTAGCACAACTATGAAGAATTGTGAACTAAAAACGGTAAATCTTAACATAGAGCAAACGAAAGAAATGAAGATTTCTATTTAGTAAGTATATTTCTGTTACATTGGTTCTCATTTAGTTACAACTGAATATAAGCTATCCTATATATACATCTTAAGATAGCAGAAAGTTTTATTATCCTCTAAGGTGCTACACCACTAGTCTTATCCTATACCTACAATACTCCCCCCTCAAGTGGGAAGGGAAATATCAAGCATACCCCACTTGGAAATGAGAAACTCGTACAACGGTTTGGAGAGAGCTTTGGTGAGTGGATCAGCAAGCTGTTGTAAGGAATTGACATGAACTAATTTTAGAAATTGTGTTTGAACATGTTGACGGATGAAATGATAGTCGATGTTTACATGTTTGGATCTCTCATGACTCAAGGGATTCAAAGCCAATATAATGGTTGAAATGCTATCACAAAAACCCATTATAGATTGTAACCTGATGTCAAAAGTTCTAAGCAGTTGTTTGATCCATAGTAATTCAGATGTGAGAGCAGCCAAGGCATGATATTCGGCTTCTGCAGATGATCGAGCCACCGTATGTTGTTTCTTGGACTTCCATGCTATCAAAGCTTCTCCCACGAAAATACAGAAGCCATATGTGGATTTTCTCGTCACTTTACAGCTGCCTCAGTCAGCATCTGCAAAAGTAGTAAGGCATAGTGAATACTAAGTAGAGAAAAACAAACCTTTGCCAGGGGTGCCTTTTAGGTAATGCAGGACATGGTGAACAACAGTTAGATGAGTGGTACGAGGGTGCTGCATGAACTGGCTCAACCTATTGACATCATATGTAATGTCTGACCTAGAGATAGTCAAATACATAAGCTTTCCAATCAATCTTCCATAGCCAGAAATATCCTCTAAAGGCTCACCATCAGTATCATTGAAAGATACTGCAGAATCCAAGGGAACACTAGCAGGCTTGCAAACCGTATAACCTGTATCTTGGAGAAGTTGTAGAGTATATGTTCTCTAGCACAAGTGAATACCTCTCTTTGATCTAGCAATTTCCAGACCCAAGAAATAGTTCTAATCTCCAAGGACTTTGAGCTTGAAATGCTGTTGAAGAAGAGCTTCAACTTGCTTCAATCTTTGTGGATTAGGGCCTGCAAGAACAATGTCATCTACATACACCAGTAGGATTACCAGAGTTGAGTCATTTCCATAAAAAAAACAGAGAATGTTCAGCTGGAGATTATTCAAAACCTATTGAGCTTAAGGTGGAGCTGAACTTTTGATACCATTGTATGGATGCTTACCTTAAACTGTATAGTGATTTGTTGAGCTTACAAACCAAATTCTCCCCCTGAATGGGATAACCCTTATGGACCTTCATATAAACTTATTCATCTAAATCTTCTTCTAGAAAAGCATTGTTGATGTCAAGCTGGATAAAGTGCCACTGTTTTTGTGCAGCAATTGAAAGCAAAATTCTCACAGTGGTGAGTTTTGCTATAGGAAAAAATGTGTCTAAGAAATCCACTCCAGCCTGTTGTGTGAATCCTTGGGCCACTAGACGTGCCTTGTACCTGTCTAAGGATCCATCAACTCGATACTTTACTTTATAAACCCATCTACATCAAACTGCCCTTTTGTCTGTGGGAAGAGGTTGAATGGACCAAGTATTATTGGTTTCTAGAGCAATAATTTCTTCTGCCATGGATTTTCTCCAGACAGTATCAAAAACGACTTGATGATAAAATGAAGGCTCGTAAATGGTGGATACTTTTCCTATGAAATTTTTGTGGGAAGGATGTATGTTATCATATGAAAGATGATCTTTTATGGGGGTATTTAACATTACACTGGTAATTTTCTAGGTAAGAGGGAGGTATTTGTATTCTAGTTGGTCTTTGAGGTTGAGTATTTTTTTCAATGGTTAATGGTAAGGTGCCATCATGAGTTGCAGTAGGAAAAGTTTGAACATGACTAGTTATGGCAGGGTGTGGTTCAGGATTATTATGATTAACCAGAGGACAAATGTGATCTACTACAGTCCTAAGCAGAAATGTGTCATAAAAAAGATCAGGTAAAGCAGATTTATCAATATTTGGGTGGAAAGGAAATATTGACTCTTGAAATGTAACATCACGAGTTACCAAGATTTTTCTTGTTTCTAAGTTGAAAAGTTTGTATCCTTTGACACCTTGTGGATAACCAAGCAAGATACATGGAGAGGATCGGGGTGTAAATTTTGATCTATAAGCAAGAATTGTAGCAGCAAAACATAAACAACCAAACACTCTTAATGAGGCATAGGCAGGTAATTTACCTTGCAGTAGCTCATACGAAGAGTTTTTGTCTAATCTTGGAGAACGTGTTCTATTAATCAGATGAGCACTTGTGTGAATATAGTCTCCCCAAAATCTGATGGGCACTTTAGAATGGAACAATAGAGCTCTTGCCACATTCAAGAGGTGTTGATGCTTCCTTTCAACCACTGAATTTTGCTGAGGCCTATGCGGGAATGAGAACTGATGCACTGTCCCTTCTGCTTGTAGAAACTAAGTCAACTTGAGTTCTTTAGCATTATCACTGCGGATTCCCTTAATGAAGGTGCTAAACTAAGTTTTAACAAACTTAAAAAACTGTTTAATTAACAAAGTTACTTCGAATTTATGTTTCATTAAGTGAATCCATGTGTATCTAGTATTATCATCTACAATAGTCAAAAATTAGTGGTAACCATCATAGGTAGATTTGGCAAAAGGCCCCCATACATCATAATGTATCAAGTCAAAAGGTAAAGCACTATGATTATTATTTGAAACAAAGGGTAAACGATGGAATTTAGCAAGAGTACAAATTTTACAAGATGTAGGAGATGATGCATTTAAGGAAACAAATCAGGAACTCTATGATGAATGGTTTTTAATACTTGGTCAGAAAGATGACCTAATCTAGCATGCCAAGTAGAAAAAGAATTACTGCCAACAGAATTACATGTTTGTTCATCTAAGAAACTCTTATCTGAACAAACATCAATGGCAGTAGTGGAAAAATCATATACAGCTTTGAGGAAGTAAAGGCCATAAGCATATTCACCCGTACCAATCACCTTCCCCTGTTGGTTGTCCTGAATCATGAATTCATATTTAGCAAAGGTGACAGATATACAAGAATTTTGTAACAATTGACCAACAGATAAAAGATTGACTCTAAACTGAGGAATGTATAATATATTATGCAATGTTAGGTGAGGATGCAATACAATTGTGCCTATTGCTAAAACTTGTACTTTGATATTGTTAGGTATGGTCACATATTTATTTGAAAGAAGCTTATATGAACTAAACAATTGGAGAGAGTAAACTATGTGAGAAGTGGCTCTAGAGTCAATTATCCAAGTGTTATTTGTACGATATTCATTGTGACGAAGTAAAAATAATACCAACTGAATCACCTAGTTTAGATGTAGAGCCAATGTTGGACTGTTTAGCCGTTTGTCCCTGAATGTATGCTATGAGTTGCTGGTACTATTTGGTATTGAGTTGAGTATCCCCATCCATAGTTTCTGTGTTAACAACATTAGCAACAGGTTATGAAGGGTGAAAGATATACTCTTCTTGAATTCAGGTGGATAACCATGGAGCTTGAAGCACTTATCCTTGATATGTCCAAGAACACCGCAAAGAGAACATAGAGGTTTATCCTTCTTCCCCATCTTATAATTAGAACCATTGGAATCATTGACATCATAAGCAAGGGTTTCAGTGTGTTCACTAGTAATGGCATTAACAACTCTTTGCTTTTCTTCTTCAATGACAAGAGAGAACACATGACTTAAGGAAGGTAAAGGATCCGTGAGAAGGATCTAATTGCGAGTAGGATTGAAACTCTCATTCAATCTGAGTAAAAAGGTAAGAACATACTCACAGTTTATATGGTCAATCAGAGGATTGACACCGCCACAGATACACTGATTAGCGAGGCAGAATTCAACTAATTCCTCCCAAAGGCCTTTCATCTCGGAGTAATAAGCACCAACATAAATATTTCCTTGAGTGCATGTGATGAAATCTTTGCGCAACTGAAACAACCGAGGACCGTTATTCTGTAGGAATCATTCTTGAATGTCGTTCTAAATCGTCGCCGCAGTGGAGGCGTAGATGATGTTAGCGGTGAGTTCTTTGGAAACGAAATTCAAAAGCCACGATGCAACAACATTATTGTTGCGTTGCCAAAGCTGAAATTAGGGATCACCATCAGGAGGTTGCGGAATCGATCCATCAACAAAACCGATCTTGTTCTTAACACAGAGAGCAATGAGTATTGCACGGCGCCACGGCGGATAGTTTTCCTCCGTTAAGATATGTGAAACCAGAACAAGACCTGGATGATCATAATGATGGATAAAGAGAGGGTTATACTAGTGATCTTCCATGATGATAAGAAACGAAGAGAATCTTGAAAAAAGATTTGAAAGTGGAAAAAGAATCAAACCTTATTATTGCAAGATATGAAAATAAATTTCTACTGATACCATATTGAATCTGTAAATCTTAACATAGAGCAAACGAAAGAAATGAAGATTTCTATTTACTGAGTATATTTCTGTTACATTGGTTCTCAGTTAGTTACAACTGAATACTGATAAGTGCAAATTGTAGTTATTTTTGTATATACTTTTTGTTGCACTTATCGACTTTTTGTTGTTAATATCGTTGAATATACCCGACTTTTGTGTAAATACGTATAATTTGTGTTTTTGTAAATAGTGTATCATTTGATGTTTTTCGTTCATTTTGTAGATATTTGTTGCATATTTGGAGCATGAGCAATAAAGTGCCGAAGACATGGCTTCAAACGCGTAATTTTGAGCAACTCATCAACGAATAAGGATCAAAATCAAAAAATAAGAAATCATCAATTTGGTTGATATTTAGGCATTATTAGATACATAATTGAATAATATTTCCAATTCTTCTAACTGGGAATAAATCATAGTTACGGTTCTCAAGTAATGGCGAAAACAAAAAAGCTGATTTTCTTCTCATGACAGTAGAGCATGCTTAGCGGAATTGTGCCGCTTAGCGCGATCCCCTGGACAAAATTGCGTTAAAAGGGCCAAAATACAAATTTTAGGTTATGTTTTGGGGTATTTGTTTCCAACTCATCAAACCTTCATTTTTTGATAGATTAACTTAGAAAACAACATTAGGGCCTTGCTTATGGATGATTGAAGGTGAATTTCTCTTTGACTGACACTGACAAACTGAAAGATTTATGGTTTATCTCTTCTCCCCTCTTTGTATTTCTCTTTTTTTGGGTATTATTTGTATATTTACTTTGAACATATGTGTATTTGTTGATCATGGTGTTGTATAAAGCTTGCTTTGCAATTCAATCTTGATGTCTACTTTGATCTTTTTGCTTTATGTTTGGATTTGGATTGTTATAGACATATACCTTACAAATCTTGATTAGATATAGATATCTATTAGTTTCTAGATTCTAGAGATATATTTAGAACTAATATTCACTTTGGGTGCTAAAGCTTAATGCCTCCGTGTTGTTGTAGTGCGCAAGACATTGTCGATAGAGTAATACGATTGGTCTCCCGACTTGGCGTTAGACATAATCTTCGTTATGGGTACATCTTGTGATCGATAGATTTAAGTTGTGACGAGTAATGTACATTCATATCAGATAAGTTGTCTATCCTTTATAGCTTTTGTTTACATTTATTTTTTGTTGATACATTTTCCATACAACCTATTCAACCCCCAAACTCATTAATGATAGATTTATTAAACGGTATTTCAATACACCAATCTCTATGGACACGATACAATATAAATTATATCACCCGGTAAATTAATAACTTACTTTTTGTTTGTTGCTGTACCACCTCAGCAAAATGGTGTTGTTGCCAGGGATTGATTCTATTGTTTCGCATTGCGATAATTCTTTTTTTTAGTTTTGTAATTAATGTATATGTTCTATAGAATATGTACATAAACTTATATATTTTTACTTTGTACATGTTTTGTGTTTACTTTTCATACTTGTGCATATATGTGTTTTTCTTTGTTTATACGTATTGTTGTGAATTGTCTCGTTTTTGTAACGTTTGTTGTGTGGATGTTAGGACACTTTCTTTAGGTTTGTGCGGTGTGACAATACCATGGCATGACGAGAGGAGGTTACTAGCTCGCACAATAAAGGCGTCGAGCTTACGACGTAAAATAAGCATGTTTTGTTTGTATTAATTTATGTATGTGTTGACTTGTGCTTTAACAAGTTGAAATTAGACTTGTTTTAAATTCTCAAATTTTTACTTTTCAACTTGTTAATTCACTTTCACCCGTTTGTTTCGTTATGTCAATTTGTGTATTTCCGCTAGCTTGTCGTGTTTAGCTTGAGGAAGTTTGTTAATGTTGTAGATATTGTAATTGTTGTAAATTGAGTGTGTTAGGTGAGTTTGGAGGCTGCATTGTTGTTGTTGTTCTGGTTTTTCTGCAACTGGTGTAGCGCGCTAAGCGCGATTTAGGCCACTTAGCGCACTCTTCTGTGTTGCGTCAGTGAAGTTTTTTTTTTTTTAGTTTTCACTTGGCTTTCCTTTTTCTCACTTCCACCTAGGCTTTAAATAGTAAATAATATTAGTATAATTAATTCTTTTGTTTTTGTTTGGAATCAAATTTTGGTTCGATAGCTTGAAGTCACTTTTGGTGATTTTCCAAGTTTGAGTGTTTCAACTTGCGAATGGGTGGTAATGATTTTCTTAAAGTTTTGTACACGTTCGAGATATGTGTTTATCGCTTTCTATACTTTAGCATATTCATGATACTTAGAATTTTTACAAATTTTATGTCATTCATTCTTTTGTATACTTGTTCATTTGTGAATCACTTTAGTTCTTACCCTTTTTGTGAGGTAACTTTCCATTGTTCACATATGCTGGAGACCACAACTCTTGTTTTAACTGGATTTTATTATGCTTAATATTTTGTTTGTGTTGGTTGTATGAAATCATGAACATGATCAAGACATTTTTTGTTTTATTTTAAGCATAACTATCTTGGCCAAATAGTCAATTCAACTTGTGAGTGTGTGAACTTTTGTTAACCTCTTTGAGCTTTTTGTTGATATCCATGTTGTTTTTGTTAAATGCTTGCCTATGGGTGTTTGGTTCATCTTTTTGTATGGATATTAATTCTTTGTTTTCTTGAACTTTTAACTATGAGTTGTAGTTTGAATTTTTACCTTGCCTTAGAAAGTATGGAGTATTCACTTTATGATATGGTTGAATTCAAGTTGGGGAGAGAAATGTTTATGTGCTTGTGTGTATTACTATGAGGTTGAGAAAAAAAAGAAGAAAAAAAAAAGAAAAAAAGTGAAAAGAAAAAGAAATAAAAAATTGAAAAAATCTTTGAAAAACAAAAACAAAAAGAGTTTGAAATAATGTTGTGTTAATAAGTGATGTAAGTTTGTTTGAAATTTGGAATGAAGAAGAAGTTTGATTGAAATTATTTTTCTTGAGACTTGTGAGTTGATCACTCCCTTAGGTTTAGGCAAGTTTTTGCTTCGATTATCTTTAGTACTTATCCTTTGTTTGTTAACCAAGCCACATTACAACCTTAAAAAAGCCATTGAGATTCTTGCTTTTGTATTTTCAATATGAGTTTTTGGATGAATATATAATTTAGTCTTTTGTTTGCAAGATTATGGATGAGTGAAAATACCTTATTTTGTGTGTTTTTCATCTACCGATGATTATTTTTGCTAGGTGTAATTCATTTGTGAACTAGTGTTGTTTTAGAATGTTTTGCATGAACTTTGTATTTAGCATTCGTATCATGTTTATGTTATCGTTGTAGTTTAGTGGTAAGTATGTTTCATCGTGCGTACTGTTTTTCATATTGAACCATTGAATTTGTTTTTCATTTTCAAAACTTGTTGATTCATGATATTTTGGTTGATTACTTTTGGTTCTTTGAGTTGTTTTGCTTTGTTTGAGGACAAACAAGTTCAAGTTGAGGAGAGTTTGATATGTGCAAATTGTAGTTATTTTTGTATATACTTTTTGTTGTATTTATCGACTTTTTGTTGTTAATATCGTTGAATAAACCCGACTTTTGCGTAAATACGTTTAGTTTGTATTTATTTATGTTTTTTACATAGTGTACCGTTTGATGTTTTTCCATTCATTTTTAGGTATTTGTTGCGTATTTGGAACATGAGCAATAAAGTGTCGAAGACGCAACTTCAAACGCGCAATTTTGAGCAACTCATCAACGAATAAGACTCAAAAATCAAAGAACAAGAAATTAAAAAGCTGATTTTTTTTCTCATGACAATAGAGCGCGCTTAGCGGGATTGTGCCGCTTAGCGCGATCCCCTGGACAGAATTGCGTTAAAAAGGCCAAAATACATATTATTTAGGTTATGTTTTGGAGTATTTGTTCCCAACTCATCACACCTTCATTTTTTGATAGATTAGCTTAGAAAACAACATTAGGGCCTTGCTATGATTGGAGGTGGATTTCTCTTCGACCGGCGCTAACAAACTAGAAGATTTGTGGTTTATCTCTTCTCCCCTATTTGTATTTCTCTTTTGTTGGGTATTATTTGTATATTTACTTTGAACATATGTATATTTGTTGATCATGGTGTTGTATAAAGCTTGCTTTACAAATCAATCTTGATGTCTTCTTTGATCTTTTTGCTTTAAGTTTAGATTTGGATTGTTATAGATATATACCTCACAAATCTTGATTAGGAATGAGTATCTATTAGTTTCTAGATTCTAGAGATATATTTATAGCTAATATTCACTTTGGATGCTAAAGCTTAATGTCTCAGTGTTGTTGTAGTGCGCAAGAAATTGCCGATAGAGTAATACGGTTGGTCTCGTGATTTAGCGTTAGACATAACCTTCTTTGTTGGTACATCATATAGTGTCCGTGATGATTTTGATGAGTATAGTAGGTTGAGTGCAACTGATCGATAGATTTAAGTTTGTGAGGAGTAGTGTACATTCATACCGGATAAATTGTCTATCTTTTATAGTTTTTGTTTATCTTTATTTTTTGTTGATACTTTTTCCATACAACTCATTCAACCCCCAAATTCATTAACGATAGATTTGTCGAACGGCATTTCAATACACTAATCTCTGAATACGATACGATATAACCTATATCACCCGATAAATTAATAACTTACTTTTTAATTACCGCTTTACCGTCCAACAAATACAAACTATCCTATATATATACATCTTAAGATAGTAGAAAGTTTTATTATCCTCTAAGGTACTACACCACTAGTCTTATCCTATACCTCCAATAAGCAGCAGGACTGTGTAGTCTCTCTTGCACAATCATTGTCTGACTTGGGAAAAATTACATCTTCAATACTAAGTGCACACATCTTGTCTGCTTAGGCTGTGTATAATATCTGGCATGTAATAGGATTTGATAGCTATGCTGAAAAGAATTATCGAGTCCAGTTGATGTATCCATTATAATGTCTATTGTCTAATATTATATCTTCATACCCCTGCTGTGAAAAATTCTTCATATCCGTGAAGTGGAGGAAATTGGTGGCAATGTGCAGGCTTCGGCTTCTAGAGAGCAAATGGACTACACTTTTGATGCTTTGAAGACTTATGTTCCTGCTTTTCTAGGAGGTCAATGAGCAGGTATCTTCACTGAATCCTCATGAGGACTTGTAGAATTATTTTTACCGATTGTTTAGTGTAAAACTTGGAGTATTTCTGCTGTTGCTAATACCACAATTATATATAGCTTATGAAATTGAAGGCTGAGATTGGTGAGCTTCCAAAACCCCTAAAGACTTGCTAGTGAAAGCAATTCATTCTGGTGGTTTTTCTGGTGTTTTAGCTTCAGAATCAGCACTAAGTAGACTAAATGGTGCACTTTAAACAAAATTTGTAACTCTAAGTTATCAATGACTCAAAGTTGATAGCCCACTAACATTCATCGTAATGATTCACTATGAGACTTTATAAATGAAAACTATTTCTATAGAAAAAGCATTGAATTAGATACTATTAATATAATTAACAAAATGCCATTAATGAAAACTCAGTTTTCCGTGTTTTCGTTTTGAAACTAAAAAAAAAAAAAACTAATATTTCAAAATAGTTTATCAAACAAATTTTTTAGTTTACTTCTAATTTTCTCATTTCTTGTAGATTTTAGAAGCGGCGTTGTTGGTGCATTTCAATCACTAAGCCTTACTTCGAGTGTTGTGTGACTAAATTACTTCCTACATGTACTTATGATTTTTTATGTGGCTATAAATATTGCCCTTCAATTCTTTATTTTGTATGCATGAAGTTGGACAGAATTTTTTGTAATAATCACTGGTGCAATCAAAGTCATTCTATGCAGGCCATTGTTCTTGCCAGGTTTCAATCTGATCATCACTCGCTTCTTTTGGATTGCTCGTTCAACCAAATAAAATTTAAATCCCAATTCAAATTCTATGGAATGTGGACTCTGCATCCTTCCTGCAGAGATTTGATTGCAGATTGCTGGTTCATTTTGGTGGTTGGATGCCCTATGTGGATTCTTACCAAACACGTAAAGGACTGCCTCAAAAAATGGAAGTGAGATACTTTTGGTAATATCCACATTAAGGTTCAGAACCAATAAGACATTCTGGAAAGTATCAAGAGCAAATTGCTTCCATTGGCGGTATACCCAAATCTCAGGAAGCACATTCTATGGATATGTTCCGGCCTATCGCTCGGTCCAACTTTAAATTCAAGATTATTACAAAGATTCTCGCTTCCAGGCTCTCCTCGATTCTGCCTTTCCTTGTCTCTAAGGAGCAATGTGGTTTCGTTCATGACAGGAATATAAGGGATTGTGTTTGTCTGGCGTCCGAAGCTGTTAACGAATTGGAGAAGAAGAACATGTATGGAAACATGGCTATGAAAGTTGACATTTCGAAAGCCTTCGACACCATCAGCTAGTATTTCATTCTTCAGGTGCTTAATCATTTTGGTTTCTGTTCGAGATTCAACAATTGGATATCTACTATTATGTCCTTTGTGTGTCTCTCCATAAGTTTCAATGGTGAGTTACATGGGTACTTCAATTGCTACAGGGGCGTCCGTCAAAGAGCCCCGTTGTCTCCCATTCTCTTTTGTCTAGTCGAGGATGTGTTATAAATTACGGTATTGCTTTGGCCTCCTGTTGCCCCTTGTGTTGTGTTAGCACCGAAATTCTTAACACATTCTCTTCGAGTGCAATTTTTTCATAATTCTATGGATATGGTTCATGGTAAAGTTGCATCTGTCCAACAATCCTAACTCCATTACCGGGTGGCTGGACTTTTGTCGCTGTAAAAAGTCTCCTCAATCTTCTCTGGTTCTTTGTGCTATGGTAATAAATACTCTTGTGCAGATTTGGTATGCCAGAAATCTTGCGAAGCACCACCGGAAGTTGACTCCCCCTACAATTGCGATAAACTAGATCTCTGCTCAGGTGCAATTTTCCGACAATATTTCTATTAAACATGTTGGTTTAAGTATGTTGGATTTCCAATTTATTAAGGCTTTTAAAGTAAATATACATCCCCAAGACCCCTTCCATCAAAGAGGTTATTTGGTCCCCTCCAGTGGTCGGCTGGACTATTGTGCTTTCATTCATGAGAATTCAAATGTCGGAGGCGGTGGTTTATTTCGCAATCATATGGGCGATTTTCTTCTAGCATTTACGGAGAATTTCCCTTGTGTTTCTTCGGTTTAGGCTGAATTTGGACGATATGGAGATTAGTATTGATAGGGATTGGACTAGATATTGGATTGAAACCGACTCTAGCTTAGTGGTCAAAACTTTCTCCAACCGTAACTTGATACCTTTAATTTTTTTGGAATAAATAGAAGTTTTGTCTTCATAATAGATTTGTTCATATTTTCATCACTCACATTTTTCGAGAAAGTAATTCTTGTGTGCTGATTTTTTGCCGAATTTCACCCTGGAGTACTTAAATGGTGCCATCTTATTTGATTCCTTTCCTTTGGAAATTATGAAGAATTTTATAAAGAATAGGTTAAGTTTACCATTCTTTGGATTTCCGTAACTTCGGGATTAACTGATTCCCTCCTTTTTGTATTGTTTCCTTTTGATATATATTGACCTTTATTTTAAAAAAATTCTAGGGATAACGAGGATGGAAATTGCTGGTATTGCCTAAGAGGGTGTATTTTTTTCACCAATGGGGCTTTATGGCATTGGGGAAACTGTACACCTTTTATCTTAATGGTTCTACAATAATAGAAAATTTGAACACCCTTTATTTTGGAGGTTTTAAGGCACTGTCGGAACTATACACTTTTGCGTTTGTGGATTTATTATGAGGTGGGAATGAGGAACTTTCTAAGGGTATAATGTCTTTAGTTTCTTTTAACTTTCATGGTAGTTAATTTGGCGTAAAAAATACTTGAGCGTAAGAAATGTTCGAAATATAATATAGTTGCTACTGATTTTATTTATTTTAAATAAATAGAAAAATATTGATAAAACCCACAAAAACTAAGGGAAATGGTTGTCACAACTAAGATCGGTTTTGGAAATCAATTATGCAACGAGAAGATATTAATACTCCTGGCACTCATTTGCGATCTTCTACTTATTGAGCGAGAAAACAGCGTGACAGATCACGTGGTATTTTAAATCCACGTAGAATTTTATTGTATTATTCATTTATTTATTATTTTTTAATTTTCTTTTTTACTTATATATTATATTTTCTTCTGTTAATATTTTTTAAGATCTATTGTTTTAATTTTTATTAGTATATTTTATGAATTACTATTTTATGTTATTTTAAATTATCAAAATAAAACATTTGGCCTAAAGTCAAGATTGTTTTACACAGCAGCTCAATAACTAACAAAATTTTGTTATAATTCGTGTGTAAAAGTGTTAATATAACACTTTTATTTCTTTTTCAGATTCTGATGTGGGATTTATATTTGAAACATGACCACAATAGTTTTTCGTTAGTGATATGTGGTAGTTAACATGACCACTCTCTCTCTCTCATTCTCTCTACTTTATATATAGCAACTTGATTAAAGCCTAAGATGGAACTATTAAGATGGAGAACCCTGAGGATATTAAGAAACTCTTTAAATATTGGTACCAAAAGGAACGTTGATGGAGAACCCTGAGGATATTAAGAAACTCTTTAAATGTTGTTAACATGACCACTTCCTCTCTCTCTCTCTCTCTCTCTCTCTCATTCTCTCTAACTATGATTATACCATTCCATATATACGACTGATAAACAATTTGAGCAAGTGGTTTTCCCAGCACTATATAACAACAATAATGTCCACATTAATTCATTAGTATATAAACTATATATGTTTCCTCTTAACTCTTCTTTATAAACAACATTTGAAGCAGTATTGTATGCAATATGTTAAGAAAGCTTGAGGAAGGTATTGAGTTATTGAGTTAAGACTTGATGCTGCTGGTAAAATTGTTGAGGAAGTATTTAAACAATTAGTTCATGCTAGCATAGAATCAAGGAAAAGTGAGTACGCAACCGTGAATCAAGGCAAAGTCATGCAGAACAAAGTTATTAAACAGGAGGGCTTTGATGGTATAATAAAGTGATTATATTCTTGTTCTGGTTATAGCTCAAGGCCCTTTTGCATGGACATTCTTACTCTGCACATACTATGGGCGCCATGTATGTTGTATGTTTTTAGTCCCACAATGAAAAAATTACACCATATAGAAGTGTTTATAATTCTCTTTCGCACAACTAAAGGTATTGGACTTAGTTAAAATATCACGGGCTTTGTCCGCTAATTAAAATTTTATTTAATTTATAAATATAATTTTATAAAAGTATTAATAAAAATAATTTAAGAAATCGTAAATAAACAAATCAATAAAAAATTAAAAATATTATAATTATAAAATAAATAAACTTCACGTTGATTAAAAAAATAATTAAAAAATATATCACGTGGACTGTCATGTGGTAGTCATGGATTTCCTGAGAGAAAATATTATGGGACGTGTTGTATATTTAACTCCTATAGATATGAGGAAGATAATCGCTCGTTAATCCCTTTGAGTCTAAAAGTTGGTGTTTTTTTTTTCTGCATGAAAATGAAACTCTTAATCTTAACTTGAGGTAGGATAGTTGTTAAATTTCAATGACTAATGCATTCGAATTCCAAGAGAATCATTCCATCTCTGCATAGACCATTCAAGATACCTTTTAATAAGAAGCTCAACTGCATCCTCTCTTCATACACAATGTCGAAGTAGTAATGGAAATTCAAAGCTTACAACAGTTGTTTCTCTTGAACCATCAATATGACAGACACAACCCTCAAACTCTCAGATCAAATGAACAAATGTCACACACGTTTTTCAAATACAAAAGTGAAAAAAAAGAACCAAAAAGAGAAATGTCCGTTAAGTCGAAAATGTCAAATGACTTAGGTAAAAATTAGGGCATCTTGCTGGATTGAAAGCTCAGAAAAAGCAATCTAGACAAGAATTAGGGATAAAAAGCAAAAAAGAATCAAACCAAAGAATGATCACCGAAGAATTTCGAAAAATGCAAAGCAAGAACAAACTTGTGTGAATTTAAAAAAAGAATAGGTGATTGCCACCTCAAGAGGCCATTGGTTCTCAAACTATCACGTTATCACCTGTAAATCTTCTTGGAAGTTGAATGCATGTATCAATTAACTGAACGTAGGACTGAAGAACTCCATGAAGAATGTGGTGGGTTAAAATCAAAATTTGAGCCTTATACCATTTGTTACATAAACTGTGAACCATGACATGTTACAACATTTAAAAGACCTAATTGAAGCAAGATTTATTTTGAAAGTATACTACATCAAGGTTATGTTTTGTCATCTCCTTTCCTTGTTTAGGTTCTGTTTTGATTAGTTCCTTTTCTTTGGTGTATTCGTTTTGATCGGGTTCACCTTCCGTTAGCATAACTAAGATTTCTGGTTAGGTTATGTTTTGATCATCTTCTTTCCCTATTATAGTCTGTTTTGACCAGTCTCTTTCTTATATGTGTCTAATATCCTTACCAGACATGTGTATCTGATTTTCTTTCGTGTGTATCTAACCCTGACCTGATATGCAAGATTTATATTCCCTGATAACGACTATTCACTGAAAACAAAAAATAGAAAAGCGGGAAAAAAAAATAATACCCAACAATCTTCAAAGTGCAAATTTTACAGTTCTATTAAGTATTCAATCCTCTTTTAAATTGATTGTTCGAAAGGCTACCGCCAATCTCACCCTCTAGCTAAAGAAGATTGAATAAGGGAAGCTGTTGTACCCCAATATTTCCCCTCTTCATTTTCACCCTAATTGGCTTATACTTCATCATCATATGCATACATAAACTTCATAGGGTCTACACTCATGTGATCAAGGCTTTTCTCTCCAAGAAAGAATTGTGAAAGACAATTGTTTCATCAAGCACCAGTGTGAAGCAGAACTCTGGGTTTTCAAATTTTAAGTGCACGCCGCATGTGTTCCAAGATTTTCAATCAACAAACAATCAAGTCATCATCATATCAAGCTCTTATGTGTTTTGGCATACTTTTAATTGCACAGAAAGTCAAATGTTTTATTTGATTTGAGACGGTGCAGACAAGATTTTAGTATTTTGTGGTTCGATTTCAGAAATTCTTAACTTGAGACCAGAAAATGATTTGGGAATGGTTCTTCAATATTTGTAACCGTCTTATGATCTTATCTAGTTCATCTGTTCAGGTCGAAGGCTAATTTTGTGAGGAAGATTTTTAAAAGCGCCAAATACCTGAAATCACATTATACAGTGGATTTGCTGGTTCACTGGTTTCCGGATGCTTAAAAATTCGTAACTTCTGACCGGAAAGTCATCTTCGAGTGGCTCTTGGAGCACTTAAACCATCTTTTTATTTTCTTCACTTTTCGTGTTTGGTTCGGAAGCCAATTCATTGATAAAGGTCTCTGAATGTGTGAATAGTGTGATGATATACAATGAAAATACAGTGAAAATGGTGTGCTAAACCGCTTTTTATTGGATGTTCAAAAATTCATAACTTTCACCCGGTTCGATGTTTTTGTATGGTTCTTCAGGAGAAAAATCCATCTTGATTTTATCTTCAATTCGTATGTTCGAACCAGGAGTTAATTAATTGCAGATGATCTCCGAAAGTGGGAATTACCAGAGAAAATGGCAACCCGAAATGGTTTTCTACCGCACTGTTTCTCGATATTGTAAAAATTGTAACTCTCTCGATTTTCATCCTATCGGGATGATTCTTGAAGCGTGAGATCACAAATTGTATTAGATACAACTTTGCTTCAGTTGTCCAGTTTGGATTGTGCTTCGAAGGCTTCGGTTTGTGGCTTGCTTCCTAAAGTGCGCATGAAAATAAGCTAAAATTTTCAAGACAGCTAAATAAGTTCATTGTTTCTCGCCATTCAAAAAATCACAACTCTCTTGATTTTTATCATATCAGGGTGATTCTTTCGGTATGACGTCACAAATTTCGTCGCCGAAGATTTTGTATCAGGTTATGCGTTGGGATTCTGCACTGAAAGTCATGAGCTTGTGATTTGTTTGCGAGCAATACACAAAATAAGCTGGAAAAATCTACACTGTGAATTTTTACACCGAGTTCTCACTGTTCAAAGCATCGTAACTTGCTTATTTTTTATCGTAAAGGAACTATTCTTTCAGCTCCACGTCACAAATTTAGTCATCAACGATTTTGTTTCAGGTTTCGCATCAAGATTCTGCACCGAATATCATGATTTTATGGTTCAATCTCGCACTGTACATTAAATAAGTAAAAAATCTAGCATTTGTCAAGCCAAACAAGACTTTGGAGCTATTTCTATATATATATATTTGAAATTCAAATTTCAACACAACTTTACACTCATTATTCCAAATCTCACTCAAAAAACTCTCAATTCTCTCTCATTTCTCTCTCAATTGCTCAAGAACACAAAGAGGGAAAATCACAAAAACTAAAGAATCTTCATCTCCCTCATTACTATCAACCGCGAATCACCTTGCTCCTCCTTCACTTCTGCCTTGCATCACCATTCTCGGTCGAATTCCCTCCGCCGCCGTCTATGATCTTCGGCTAGTATGACGTGCCCTTCGCCGCGAGCTCCTTCGACCAGCGTTCTCCCTCTATCATGATTTCCGGCAGTGTTATTCTTCATCTTATCTCTGACTCCATCTTCACTTCGGTAATTTCTTGATCTTTGCTTGTTTAAATCATTATTTGATAAATGATTTTTGAATAATTGCTTAATTGATTACTACATGAATTGATCTCTTGAGAGAATTGTATTCTTGAATTGATAATGATGTTGAGAAGTGGTATTGGATGTATGATTGTTGAATTTGTTTGAATCTTGAGATTTCGATTGTTAATTGATGATGAATTTTCATCTCGAATTATGTTTGATTATGGAATTTTGATGAGAATTGATGTGGATTTCATGTGTTAATGCAATTTCGGATCAATATGATGGTGAATTAATTTTTTCGACGTTAAAATTCTTCGATCCGATTAATTGCATCAATACTTGAATAATTGTCTTTAAGGCTTGGAATCATTGCTTGAATGTGGATTTAATTTACAAAGCATTTGTAATTTCTAAGCGACGATACATGAATCATTGAATATTTTTGTCTATCCGCTTGTGAGTTTTAAAATCATTTTTGTCTGATTTCGATACATGTATATGTTGCTGCCCGGACATTGCAAATGGCTTGTAAATCGCTTTTCAAAAGTTGTTTGAGGTTTATTTGTGATATGGTGCAATGTTGCTAGGTTTTGGTAAGTTGAGCTTAAGGCATGGTTTGATTGATGGTTAATGCTCAAGGGAGCTTGTTTTGGTACTTGGAAGACATCTATGCCAAGTTTTGATGATTTTAGATCGACATTTTATGGGGTTCATGAGATAACAACAATGCTGCCTGGTTTTTGATGTTGATGTTCCAATGCTTGTTTGAATTAATTTTCTTCATATTTTAATCTTGATTTAATTTATGATGCAAATACTTGATTCCGGTATTGTTTCCCTGTTATTCCTAACGTTTTTGTTAACTTGTGCAAGGCATTTCAAGAGGGCTTTCAATCGCTTAATTAATGTTTGAATTATTCGATCGAAAAACATGTTATTCCATTTATTTGTGGATTTTAGTTCACTTCTGACGCGATTGGTTTTGATTCTCATTCTAGGAGATATATATATACACTGCTTGTGTTTTTATCTGGATGTGAATTTTTGTGCAGGTGTACTCTTTGGTGTTCGAATGTATTCGACGCACATTTCGCATGTGATTTATTTTCACATTATTGATATTTTAGTGCTTACGCCGAGTGCGCGATCTCTGACCATTTTGTTTGTTAATGCTACCTTACACGAATTTTTCCAGGTTTCTCTGCTTTGCTTGCTTGCTAGGAACTCTTGTTCGTTTGGTATTATTGTGATTTTGGTTTAATTTTCCGCATTGTCTTTTCTTTTCCTTGCCATGAGAAGTAGGAATAGAGATGCATAACTGGGAGTCCCTACTTTAGGTGGGAAATCTGTTTTAAAGACCTTTAGAAGGAATTTTTGTGTGGCGCAATTGCTTGTGTTTGTTTGTGTGCAAAAGACCTCGACGAAGGAAAATCCCATTTCCCGTTTACTTTGTGCATGCTATTGAGTCAATAAGTGGAAAAAGGGTCCACAATCGCCCCCCATGCATTCTAGTTTGTTTCGTTCTTAGCTCTCTTTATACGTTGAAACTTTAAAAAATGCCTATTCTTGTCCATTAAGTCGAATAAAGTGGAAAAGGGTTTGTAACCAACCCCCATGCTTTGTCATTCGTTTCGACAATGTTAGCTCACGTTTCTTCAAATGTTGACACTCCGAGTTATTGCTCGATGTCGGTGCTCAAGAAAATCAAGTGGAAAGAGTTCCTTGCTCCCAATTTGAGATCCATTGGAATCTTTTTTTTTGCTAGCTCGCACTCGATTTTGTTTTGCCTTCGGCTCAACTTTGTTTGATTGCATGTGTGCTTGTGCTTTTCTTTACACCTGTGTATGTCCCTTAGGATTCACTAGTTTCATTTCCTATGCAAGTTAGACATTAGGATCGTAACCTATGCATGCTAATATAGACAGCGTTTCCCTTTCAAACTCAACTACAGGATCAATCATTGTATGATAACATTAGTGATATAGCTAGATAGTTTCCCTTAGATGTTTTTTCTTTCTCTGTTGCATGATTAAGACTAAAACTCTTTTCTTGGAAAATTCATAAAACATTTAACATTTCTTAAATTCTATTTCAAGATATAAAACACCAACCAATGAAAACCTTTTTTGTCTTCATACTTTTTATTTTAAAACCTTTTAAAAAAGGACATGCTTCGATAGCATCGTTCATAAAAGACATGCAACCAACATAAACTTTTGAGCCAAACTACGACTCTCTAATTCCTTAAAGGGATACGTAGACTCTGATTTCTTATTTTCCCTGTGTTATCTTTTGCATGCATTCCCTCTTTTCATTTTTTTCTCTTAGCTCGCAAGCTTTAGATTTGAGCACGCCCTTTGATTAGAACAATAAGAGTGGATCCCATGGAGTACCACAAACGTGAGGGGTGCTAATACCTTCCCCTTGCGTAATCAACTCCCTTACCCGTATCTCTTGGTCGCAAGACCTTGATTTCACCCTTCTCAGGTTTACTCGATGTTTACCTTTCCCTTCCCATGGGATAAAAAACGTTCGATGTCGACTTCATTGATTTTCTCTCGATAATTGTTCTGCCGATTGTTTCAAAACTCCATAACAAATTGAAGATATAAAGTTCTTGAAGCCGAATAATCCCTATTCAAATACTTAAAATTCCGGGTGGAAAAATCATCCAAATTTTTCCTGGAGGGATCAAAAAGGGAACGATCATCAACATGATCAAAGCCAATATCAGAACCAATATGAGAAACAACAACAAGCTCCTAAGAAATTCGATTAGGAGTTGGCCATTGAAAAGATGGAAGATCACAACATTCAGTTCCAAGAAGAGACAAGAAACAATCAGAAGAACACTTCTGCTTCTATAAAAAAAATTGGAGGTTCAGATGGGTCAGATAGCACAGGAGCTGGAAAGTGCTCAAGCACTAGGCTCTCTTCCAAGTGCAACAATTACAAATCTGAGATACAATCACACTATGAATGCAGTTGTGACAAGAAGTGGTAAGTCATCTAGAAAGGCTGATGAAGCAGTAATTGAAGAGGAAGGTTTGCTTGAGGTAGATTTGGAAATCAGAGATGCTTAGAAGCAAGCTGAGGAAGTTATTATACCGCCAGTGATTGAGAAGGAAAAACTGAAAGATCCCAAGCCAAAAATAATACTTCCTTATCCTACACGAGCAAGGAAGAAGGACCTTAATGACAATTTTTTTGAAAAATTCTTAGAATTGTTCAAGAAGCTTGAAATTAATATTCCTTTTGTTGAACCGTTGGAACAAATGCATATTTATTCCAAGTTCATGAAAGACATCATATCCAAGAAGCGTTCAATTGACATTTAACCAGTAATGCTAACTGAAACATGTAGTGCTATTTTACAGGGTTTAAAAATTCTAATGAAGAAGAAAGACAGAGGTGCGGTCACTATTCCTTACATCATCGGGGATAGATCATTCAAAAAGGCACTTATAGATTTGGGAGCTAGTGTGAGCCTTATGCCGCTATCTATTTATAAAAATATTGAACTCAGTGAGGTGCAAGACACTCGTATGATGCTTCAGTTTGTAGATCATTTGATGAAAAGACCCTATGGTATTGCAACTAATGTTCTTGTGAAGATTGACAAATTTGTGTTCCCTGTTGATTTTGTGGTTCTAGAGATGCCAGAAGAAGAGGAAATCCCGCTAATTTTGGGAAGACCTTTTCTAGAGAAAGGAAGATGCATGATATGTAATATCAAGCCTCTCAATGAACTTTGTTTTGATGAAGACAAACCATAATGGCAAGAAGGAAAAGAAGTTGATCAAGCTAAAGCATCAATGGATAAAAGTCTTTTGTTCAAGCTCTTGGCAAATTTCATAAGATATAATAATAATTCTTGCTATGAACTTAAGTCTTAAATGCTCAATGATCAAAAGAAGTTTTTAAACTTGTCCAAACTTTTTCTCAAGTTTTATAAGAAAAAAATCCATTTTTACATTTGTGCAATGATTTACATATTGATGCAATTGATTGCATGATTTACATTTTCAGATGTTTTGCTTATGTTTCTTAGTGCAATCGATTTACACAAGAGTGCAATCGATTGCTCTCTGGTTAAAAATGCTACTGTTTTAAAGTGCTATCGATTTGCATGTTTGTGTAATCTATTACTCACTGAAAATATTTGAAATTTCTGACTGTTAGAACCCGTGCAATCGATTTGCATCAAGGGTGCAATCGATTGCTCGCTGAACGTTTTTGAAAATCAACAGCTTTGAACATACCTTTTCATAACACCATTTCATGGAATCTTTTCACTTAATCTTGGCAATTTTTCATGATTAATTTACATAAACTTATGATGTTTCAAAGAGGTGCTATAAACATATAAATACTGATATTTTCATATCTTGTATAACAGAAAACTTTTAGCAATCTAAGTCTTGAGTCATTGTATATCATTGTTATTGGAAGAGAAGATCAACTTATTGATAAAATCACTCAAAGTGATCATTTCTCTACAAACTCACTCAATCAAAATATTGTTGTACACTTTATTATTTTTCAGGATTGTCGGAAATAAGATTAGTGGTTTTTGTTTTCCAGGATTGTTGGAAACAAGTAAGGTCACCTTGAGAGGATTGTTCTCATTGTTGACATAAATCCAAGAGGATTTTTCTTAGTACAAGAGGATTGTTCTTGGTTTTGGTAGTTCTTGTTTAAGTTTTCCAACTATAAGGAAATCTCTTTCATGTTGAAAGGGGACTAGAGTACTCTCGGACTGTGAGGGGAACCAGGATATATATCTTGTATCTCTTTATTTTTCTGCACTTTACTCTTTCATAAACTCACCATAAACCAGAAAAATAATATCCATCATCACTAAAACCAGAAAAATTTTAAAGTACCTAATTCACCCCCCCTCTTAGGCGCACTTCGTACTTACAATTGGAATCAGAGAAGGTTATAGGTTACTGGTTCCTAGAGATCCAGTATGGCTTCTGCACATTGTTCGTTTTAGTTTTCTGTTGTTTCTATTTAGTATTCAATTTGATTGCATTTGTGTGCAAATCGATTGCATCTTCTGTAATTTAACTTTATGACATGTTTTAATGTTGGTCAGAATTCCTACCCTCTCCTATTCCCAATATCACCTCCATTATTGACCAATTAAATAACTTTGAATACATTAAACCCCACTCATAACTCTCTACTCACAAATCCTATCCTATAACACAACCTTCTTTCCAAATTCATCTCATCACATATCCTCTTCTCTAAAGCTCCAAAGTATTGTGACATATTCAAACCTACCAAACCCTAATTTCAAAAATCACCTTCCTCATGGCATCCAGACAAAAGAGAAAATTGTCAACTCAAGAGAAAGGGAAGAAAGTTGGATCCTCATCTATGGAAAATCCACTCATTCAAACTCTCACAAAGTATTTTCAATGGAAAATTGTCTCAACACCAAAATATGGTATGTTATCATCCTTTCCTCAAGAATGTTTTACATTTCAAAATGATTTAGCATCCAATGATTTGGAACCAATCATTTCGTCATATGTATACTATTACCCGGATTTGGTGCGGACATTCTTCAGAAACTTGACAACTTATAAAGGAAAGTTTGTCACATACGTTTTGGGTACAAGAATTTCCCTAACCCCTGAAATTCTTGGAGGTATCTTAAACATTCCTTATACCGGGAGCACTCTTTATGATCTGGAAGATGAAGATTGGAACGACTACAACAAGAAGAATTTTTACTACATTATTAGAAGGTTAAATGAAGCAGAATTCCGTGCAAAAAGGATTCGAGGTCTAGTAAGTGTTGTTCCCTCAAGAGACTCTTGAAGTGCAGGTAATTTTAATATCGATGATAGGATGTTTCACTGTTTTATGGTATACATCATGTTTCCGCGGGCTAGAAATCACTACACTACTATAGATCTTGAGATGCAACTGTTGTACGCTAGGAAAAAAGGAATAAGTGTCAATTGGACTCGTCTTATCATGACTCATATGCTGAGGTTTGATGCAAAATCAAAGTTCCTGCCATATGCTTATTTTATTATTCTTACTATTGATAATTATGGAATTGATGTTGATGGTTTTGAAAAAGCTGAAATGGATGCAAATCTACATAAGATTTCAATCAAAAATATTGATTCGAGAGTGGGTGTTCATTACAATCCAGAATTAAAAACTATAACGTACATTGGTGAAGATGTGGTTGGTTATGAAGGAAACAATCAAGAAGATGAAAGTGGTGAAGTTGTACCTCCTCCACCTGCTCCTGTTGGTCCAAGTGATCAAGATGTAATTAACTTCATGACTCGACAGTTTGCTACACTCAACACCAACATCAACAACCAATGGAATGCTATCAACGAATCAACAACTACCCAAATCAATAATTTACGCACAGATGTGAATCAACAGTTTTCTTACCTTTACTCTCATATCTACATACCTCCATATGATCCCAACAACCGAGCTGTCCCTCCTCCACAATATACCAGTCCTCCATTTTAACAAAAATTTCCCAATCAAGGACCATTTTTCTATAACAACCCCGACATGAACCAACCATGAATTCTGTCCATTTACTTATTATGTTTTGTTTATTTAACATTATTGTTTTCTCTTGTGACTATGTTTTGTTTATTGAACATTATTGTTTAAATTTTCAATATTATTACATATATATTGTCCATTTTTTATGCATCTTTCCCTTCTTTTTGATAATGTCAAAGGGGAAGAAGGATGTTATACTTTATGCTTGTGTATTTCCTTGTCTTAAAATTTTAAGGTACAAAGAATCCTTCAAGATGAGCAAATCCAAATGATTATAAAGCTTCTCATACAAAGGGGAGTTATACATCTTAGGGGGAGAAGTCTCTTTCCGGAAATATCAAAGCTTCAAGAAAGATTGTTTGTCATCATCAAAAAGGGGGAGAGTGTAATATCAAGCCTCTCAATGAACTTTGTTTTGATGAAGACAAACCATAATTACAAGAAGGCAAAGATGTTGATAAAGCTAAAGCATCAATGGATAAAAGTCTTTGGTTCAAGCTCTTGGAAAATTTCATAAGGTATAATAATAATTCTTTCTATGAACTTAAGTCTTATATGCTCAATGATCAAAAGAAGTTTTTAAACTTGTCCAAACTTTTTCTCAAGTTTTCTAAGCAAAAAATCCATTTTTACATTTGTACAATCGATTTACATATTGATGCAATCGATTGCATGACTTACATTTTTAGTTATTTTGCTTTTGTTTCTTAGTGCAATCGATTTACACAAGAGTGAAATCGATTGCTCTCTGGTTAAAAATGCTACTGTTTTAAAGTGCAATCAATTTGCAAGTTTGTACAATTGATTTCTCACTGAAAATATTTGAAATTTCTGGCTGTTAGAACTTGTGCAATCGATTTGCATTAAGGGTGCAATCGATTGCTCACTGAACGTTTTTGAAAATCAGCAGCTTTGAACATACCTTTTGTTTATGATTAACTTTGGAAATTGTTCATGATTAATTTACATAAACTTATGTTGTTTCAAAGAGGTTCTATGAACATATAAATACTGATATTTCAAAATAAAAAACAACCTCTTCCAATCAATATTTTTCTGAATTTTCAAATATTCAACTCAAGTCTTTTTCACTTTCATTCAAAAAGTTTTCTGCATATTTTCATATCTTGTATAACAGAAAACTTTGAGCAATCTAAGTATTGAGTCATTTTATATCATTGTTATTGGAAGAGAAGATCAAGTTATTGATAAAATCACTCAAAGTGATTATTGCTCTACAAACTCACTCAATCAAAATATTGTTGTACACTTTCTTAATTTTCAGGATTGTTGGAAATAAGATTAGTGGTTTTTGTTTTCCAGGATTGTTGGAAACAAGTAAGGTCACCTTGAGAGGATTGTTCTCATTGTTGACATAGTGAAAATCCAAGAGGATTGTTCTTGGTCCAAAAGGTATGTTCTTGGTTTTGGTAGTTCTTGTTTAAGTTTGCCAACTATAAGGAAATCTCTTTCATGTTGAAAGGGGACTGGAGTACTTTCGGACTGTGAGGTGAACTAGGATATATCGCTTGTGAGTTAGAAGAATTAGGAATCAAGCTTACAAGAATGCCAAACTTTATAAAGAACAGACAAAAAAATGGCACAATCGAAAGATCCTAAGAAAGGAATTTTGGGAAGGATAAATGGTCCTATTGTTTAATTCCAGGTTGAAGCTGTTTCCTGAAAAGATGAATTCCAGATGGTCCGGACCATTTATGGTTCACAAAGTGTTCCCGCATGGGGCCATTGAGCTAAACAATCAATCAAACGGGGACATTTTTAAGGTGAATGGATAACGACTAAAACCATACTATCAAGGTCAAATGAGGGGTCTGATTGATGATGTTTAGATTACATGGTAAGTTGGACGATCGTTGAGCCATGCGACGTTAAACACATCGCTTCTTGGGAGGCAACCCAAGGGAGGTGTCGGTTTATTTTTGACTGTTGGTCATTTATTTTATTTTTATTTTTTATTAATATTTTCACTGTGCATTTCTAGAAATTCTTGTTTTTATTTATTCTCAAGTATGTGTGATTTTCCTTTGTAAATGAATCTAGAAAGCAAAAATGTGGGAGAAATTCTGGAAAAACGTGGCCCTAGACGTGTGCCTGTGGCAGATGAGTATAAAAGTTAGGCCTTCTACTAAAACGCAGGGAAATGGCTTTGTAGCACTCAAATGTGTGCCCAGACGCATGCCTCTTTACTATTTATCCATTGCATAACCCCTTTGAACTTATCTGTTTTTGTTTTTATTACCACGTCGTTTAACCCATGGCCCAAAACTTCCCCACCTTGTTTAGAGTAATATTTATTGTTTTGGATATGTGTTTCATTCTATGTTTGGGGTTGCTGTTGGGATATCAACTTCTAAGTTTAAGGTACTACACAAAAATTTAAACAAAGTGAGTGCGAGTAAAAATCTAAATAAAGAAAGAGAATCTCATAAAAGAAAAAATATATAATGATACAAAGAACTTCACAAAGATAAAGCACCCACTCAAGAGATACTCGGTGTAATTCAAGAAATAAACTCCAAAAACTGAGGAGTTAAGTTGTCCGGTAAGAAGTTATGTTCTAAAGAGTCCCTACAGTGACATCTTGGAATGAATATAGTAAAAAAACAATGACATTTGCTCTGAACCCAAAAACGTATTTTCCCTTTTTCACATCCCACCTTAACCTAGGCCCCATTATAACCCTAAAGACCTCAAAAAGTGTGTGTGTGTCGGTATAGTAGAATCTGGTAAGAAAATTTTCAAGCTTATGGTATAATGTGCATGCTATGAATGTTTAGCGATTAAACGCATTTAACCAATTGAGGGATTTAGTGAGAGTGTGTTATGAGATGACAGATGATGCAATAATATCATGTGAGACCGTGGTAGATCAGTTGGATATGGTGAAACTGCAAAGCTAAGAACATCAACTGGGAGTCATCATGGTAGAGCACAAGAGGTGGGAAGTCATGAGGCGAGTATGTAAAAATCTTTTGTTACAAGTTGTTTGAGGGCAAGCAATAAGCTAAGTTTGGATTCGTGATAAATCACATTTTTGCTATGTTTTGTTAGTTATTTTTCTTAAATATTTGCAATATTTCCTTACCAAGTTAAGAAAGTCATATTAAGATGTCATGGTTTTATATTTTTCCTATTGATTAGATTGTGTCAGATACTTATGATCTTGTTGGAAAGGTATTGTATGTTTTGCAGGTAAATAGACAGAATTGAGCAAGCACTGGTCAAATGCATCCCCAGACACGTGTGGAAGAGAAAAAAATTCCACATCTTTCCTAAACGCGTCCTCATACACGTGTGGAAGATAAAAATGCCATTACCTGCCTAAACGCGTCCTCAGACACGTGCCAATCTTCATATGCGTGCCAGAACGAGTCTCCCTGCCAAGACGGATTGCCAGACGCGTGTCAGTCCTTATAGGCATGCCAGGAGGTGTCCCCTACCAAGACGCGTTTCCAGATGCGTGTCAGTCCTTATATGCGTGCCAAGATGTATCCCCCTGCCAAGACGCCTCCCCAAACGCGTGCCACTCCCTACAAGAAATCATAAAAGACCCCTTCTGCCCAAACACGTTCTCACATGTGTGTCCAAAGGAAGAATTACACGGTAAAATCATCTCCCTGCTAGAACACATCCCTAGATGCGTTTCACCCTCTAAACACATCCCCAAATGTGTATGCACATGGTATTGTGTGTTTGTTGGTCTGAACGGCCCAAGAAAGCAGAAATAAAAGGCTAAAATGCATTTGGACGAGGGTTGGTTGATTTCAGACGGCAAAGAACATTGTAGGAGGTTGGAGAACTCAAATTTTATGCTAGGATTGAATATTTTCATGAGGTCTTGCAATTGAATGCCTAATTTCCACCATTAATCTGTAATGTCTACAATCAACACTATGTTTTCTGTTAATTTCATGACTAACTAAACCCCCTAATGCTCGGGGGTGACCCTGATCTTGATATGTAATGGATCAGATTATACTTTTGCAATGACAATTTGGTTTGTTTTAAATTGATTTGTTCTCTTACAGTTTTTATTGCTTTTTCTGTCGGACAAACGAAAATTGATTCGTGTGATACAATTAAGTCGGGCAAGCTATTGTTCATGATTTGTTGGAGAACATATTCAAGTGGATATTACCTAGGACTAGGGATATCCTTAGATAATTGAAATATTCTTGATATTGGAAAGCTTAATTTCAACCATAATTTTCTATGGACATAATAATTAGGTTGAACTATTAAAGAATTATTACCTTAGGACTTAGGAACAATAACTCATAAGAACCGATAGTCAAATATTCAAACCAGTTGTTGCAAGGTATGATTAGATTTGTTGCATGATTGGATCAGACATTGAACCTAACATACTACTCATATATGTTTATTTCATCCGAGTACTTTAGTATTTTCTTCGGAAGTTGTTTAAAATTCAAAGATTCCAAAAACCATAAATTTTGTTTAATTGAACTTAAAAACAAACTCAGTATTTCATCGCAGTCCTCGAGATCGATATCTGGAGAAGTCCCTACTATTACTACATTGACAAAAATAGTACACTTTCTATTTTAACGATTATATGGTCTTAAACAAGCCCCAAGGGAATGGTATGATCAACTTAGTATGTTTTTTCTAGAACAAGGATACTCTAGAGGGAAAGTAGACACTTCACTCTTTATTAAACGTCAAAGAAAGCATATTTTACTAGTTCAAATTTTTGCAGATGATATCATTTTTGGTTCATCTAATATGCATCTTGTCAAAGAGTTCTCTAATCTTATGCAGGGAGAGTTTGAAATGAGTTTAATGGGAGAGTTGAACTACTTCCTCGGACTACATATTAAGCCACTTGATGAAGGCACATTTGTATGTCAAACTAAGTATTCTCTCGAATTACTCAAAATATTCGGTATGGACATTGTTAAAGAAATTGGCACACCTATGGCAACAAATGGTAATCTAGATAGAGATGAAAAAGGTAAGGATGTTGAGGTAAAAAGGTATAGAGGTATGATTGGTTCACTTCTTTATCTTACCGCATCTAGGCCGAATATTATGTTTAGTGTTTATATGTGTGAACAATATCAATCCGTTCCTAAGGAATCACATTTAAAATTCGTTAAGCTCATTCTTATATACCTCATTGGTACCTCTAATTTTGGGCTTTGGTATTCCAAGGGAAACGATTGTAGCTTGGTTGGTTATTCCAATTCTGACTTTTCCTGTTGCAAATTGGATAGGAAAAGTACTAGTGGAACTTGTCACATGTTTTCAAAATTCTTGGTAAGTTGGCATAATAAAAATCAAGTTTCCATGGCTTTGTCAAGCTCCCAGGAAGAATATGTGACAGCCGGTAGTTAATGTGCACAAGTTTTGTGGCTTAAACAACAACTACTTGATTTTGACATTAAACTTTCACGTATTCCTATCATGTGTTAAAACACTAGTGCCATCAATCTAACAAAAAATCTTTTACTACATTCCTGCACTAAAAATATTGAGATACGTCACCACTTCCTTCACGACCATGTTGAAAAGGGGGATGTTGTGTTTGAGTATGTTGATAGTAAAAATCAACTTGCCGATATTTTCACTAAACCCGCAAACGAACTTTTTGTCAATATACATGGGGAATCGGGGATAATCGATATCTCAAATGTTGCTTAATTCTATCTTATTGTTTTCTCTTTATACTTTCACTCTAACTTTGTGCTTGAGTATTTTACATCACGTGAGTGTAACTTCAATCTCAATCAAGAGTGAGGTAATATCACTTCAATTTCTCCTTGAAAGTAAGATTTTCCTTGATGTATGTTACTAGTTTCTTCTAAAAATGCTTGATCTTTTCTCAAATGATGAAAACCATGAATGTTCATTTCCAATTTTTCTTATTAATAACCATTGTGTGTTCTTGACCCATATACTTATAATGACCTTATGTATTAATTCTTTCATATTAGTATAAGTATGTTCTTATTATTGTAACATGTATTTGTGTTTATTTTTTTTTTTGCACTTATGCTTGAATAATTCGTATTCACGTTATTCGAAATATATGTTTCTTGTTGTCTTGGTTTTATGGCATGAAAATTGTCTTCATTTTGGTTTTAGTAGAGACATATTCTTGTTGCTATGCTAGGCACATGCGTGTGTGGCATTGGGAGTCCCATTATGAAGCGTTACTTGTTCGTGACGCTACACAAACAGCTTGACATTATTGTCATTTCTTGCTTATTTAGTCTTTATGAAATTCATTAAATTTATTGTAATATTATTTTCTCGCTATTTAAAATTTTGCATCATCACATATATATGGGGATATGTGTTTGTTGCTCTTCTATGCAAAATAGCCTCTAATTGTTGTATTAGACTTGTTATGGAATTATGTTACCTCTCATGGTTTACTATCTTTCTTTTTAATGTTGTCAAAGAGGGAGAAGCTTATGTGAGTCGAAATAGGAAAGTACAAAGTCATGGGGAGCCTTCAATATATACAAAAAATGCATCATCGTAAGTTTTTCCATCATAAAAAAGGAGGAGTATGTGAGTATAAACTTCTTCATCAAATGTTTTCAATGATGTAAAAATTGGGAAAAGCTTGCACTTCTAAATGTTGGACGGTATCCTTATGTCTTGTGGCACACCTCTACATTAGAGGTCTTAGGAATCATTAAAAATAATTTTGAAATTGATCCAAACCATTAAAAATAAGTTTCTGCATAATTTTTTACTGCATGTGTCGACACATCCGTTTTTCAGGTCGACACATGCAACTCATTTTTAAAGCCTGTAGCTTTTGTAAGTCACAGGTCGACACATGCAGTCATTCAGGTCGACACATACTGAAGCATTTATGAATTGAATTCTTATTTTATGTGTTGACACATAAGCTTTTCAGTTCGACACATTTACTATTGTTTTAAATCCTGTAGCCTCTGACTTGGTTCGATCGACACATAGCCTTTTATAGGTCGAGACATACAGTTTAAAAATTATGTATGTGTCGACACATACAATACTTAGGTCGACACATACTGTTTGTTTGGTCAAATTTCATAAAATCTTTTTATTCCGAATTTGTCCCTTTTGCTCTAAACGTTCCAAAACTATAAATACTCTTTCATGAATCATTCATTATTTCTCTCTTCATCTTCAACCTCCAATCTATGCATACACACTAACATTACATTGTAGCGATGTTCTGTTGAGGTGCCATCTAGATAAGGATTGAAAGTGTCCATTTGTGTATTGGGTTGAGCTTTGTAGGGGTTTTCATCTAGGAAAAACACTTTTGATTATAAGTGGTTTTGTGTATCAACACAACCAAAAGAAAAATTCTGAAAATTCACTTGCACGCCAATTGTTTGATAAATTGATTCAACTAGTTCTTTTTAATATTGACATTTGAAATAGTTTTACTAGTAACTTGAGATAAACTTTAAATAAGTTGTTAAGGAATATAAGCATACTAATTCAATTTGTTGTTCTTATTCCATATTGAATTTATTGTTACGGTTTGCATATCCGAGTTTCCAATAACGTTCGTATAGACGACACTTTTGAAAAAAATATTTTGTGACTCTTTGATAAAACAAATTTTAAAAATCATATTTTTGTACTAAATTTAAAAGGGGTATCTATTGACCCCCCTTTAGATACGTTGTCATCGTCTAACAATGGTGAGATGAACCTCAATCAGAAAAACATGCTTAAGATTCAAGTCTTTGTGAGACCTGGAGGTGGTCTTAATGAGCCAAGTAAGAAATTAATGGTGTACTTGATGTTTCTTTATTCTTGACAGATTCTTGTGCAGTTCTTTTGTTGTTAGAAGTTGATGCTTGAGTGTGAGTCTTGGGTGGTGTAGGTTCAAAATATTAATCAAATATCAGTCAATTATATCATGACCATACTTGTTACTCAACTGATATGTGGGTCAATTACCCCTGGTGTAAGTTTGTTTGCCATAACCTCTTCGTTGAGTTGGTTTGCCTCTGCAATAAAATTAGTGACGTGCACTCGAATTCATGCCACTTCTATTCATATGCGATAGATGTATGTTGTTAGGGAAGAAATAAAGAAATGAATTCAATATATTATTGGTCAGTAATTTCATATTTTTACACTAACCAAAAGCGTCTTGGAAATTTGTTGTTCCTTAAGTTGTACAAATGGACCAAACTGACAATGAACACAAGTTGTACAAGTTATCCAAAGGACTACTACTAAAGATGAAACTTTCACACCTAACCTTCAAGGGATTCAAAACACTCTTTTGGATGAATATCACTCTAATCCAATTACACTCTGTTGTCAAGGCCACCATTGAATAACTAGCTTCCTCTTTTTCTTGGCACGGTCTTTATCAAGAAGTAAAGAACTTTGTCAAACACTGCTCTATTTGTCAACATAAAAAATATTGAACTCAAAAAAGATTTCTAAAACGTCTAACTATACCAAATCAATATTGGTAAGAAATTATATTGGATTTTATAACACATAATACCAAAATCCTCTGTTCAAACAATCACTTAAGTGACTTGTGATCATCTCACCAAGTCCGTGCACTTTATCACCCTACAGACCAAGTTCTCAACCAAGGAACTTACAAATCACTTCTCGGTAGAAATATGTCACCTACATGGGATTCCTAACTCAATAGTCTTTTATTGTGACCCCCTTATTCCTCAGCACTTCCTAGAAAGAGATTCTTAAAGTTTAAGGGAGAACAATAAAATACAACACCTCTTATAACCCAGAAACAGATGGACAAACTAGAGCAGTTAACAAGAGTTTAAAGGAATATCTTATATGCTTTGTTAATAAGTACACTCGTCAATGGTATAACACTTATATTCATTAGGCCATTCAGATTACACCATTTGCATCTTTATACAAATAAATCCTACCCTTCATGCCTGACTATCTGGCCGGAACTGTAACACCCTAAAAACCCCAGCTCGTTATTTAATAAAATCATATAAATAATTATTAAAATAAGGTGTTACTCATTCTCACTGAGCATCTTTCTTAACAAAACATACATTAAAGCAGCATAATAAACATAAAAAACCCTCGAATAAACTATATATTGGTCTCAACATCGATACTCAATAAAACAACATCAAAACATTTCAAAAACATAGAATGTAACACCCTTCTAAAACTACATATATAATTCATATAATTTATGAATTAAATCAAATAAAATTCACCACTCAAGGATGTCACGCTTCATAGAAAACATCAATTTAACATTCCTGCTCTGTAACACGGGTTACATCAATTTAAAGCATGCATCTATTTATAATTCATCGCATCATTTAGAAACATCACAACATAATTCATCGTCATAGTATAGTAATTAACTTCTCAAAACTCATACTTTTGTCTCATCAATTATTAAATCAATGTAATCATCAAAAAATTCATAAACTAAGTCAACATAAAAAGAATATAATGTTTGCATAATACAGTGTTATCAACCCGATGTTACATATCAGAGCAAGACACCTCTAATTAAAGGAAATGAATAACACACTCTGAAGCTATCCTAAAAGCTTCTATGAACTACTCCTGATCACTTACGCGTTACCCATGTGGAGGCAACATTCAAACAGAAAAGGTGAATAATCCTGATTCATTATAAAAGATATAAGGAAAATATTAGTAGTTATATCAACATCACCACATAACAACACATACTATTCATCAATACTTCATTCTCACAGATACGTCATAATATCACTTATACTTCTTTCATCATCAAACTTCATATAATCACACAATTCACAATTTTCATCATATCACAACTCATCAACACGATTTTTGCAATGTTACATAAGATGATAATGTAACACAACTGACTCAAATGCATGTGGTACTAATATATTTATGAACACCTGATTCATTAACCTCCAAAGATTCCCACCATAGGATTGACTCCCTCTTGGAAATGGAACATGTCATAAATACACACAATCTACACAATAGGATTGAGGCTCGTCATAAGCAGACCACCGTCCAAAAATAATATGAATGTATGATGCACAACAACGTCACATAAAATTCGACCACAGATAGTCAAGTGCATCATCATTCACATAATTATCACAGAATCATCTTCATAATCATCACATAATCATGACTTAATCATCACATAATCATCTTCATAATACTACATAGCAACATCATATTCATCATTAAAATAGAACATCACATCATAACAACATATAATAAATAAATCTCATAAAAACATAGGTATTGAAGTCATGCATCAAAAAACTCAAATAATTCATTCATATTATAGCTCGTCTCGTCAGCTTCCCCATGCTTCGAACAACGCATCAAACATATTCCTGAAACTCAAGTTACAACATTTTAAAGTGTCACTGCCAGACTGCTTGCCTCATGCTCGCGATTTGCTCACCACACCCTCGCCCACTGATGTTCCGACAATGAAACCATCCCCATATATTTTCCAGGAGCTCGCCTTTTCCACCATCTCGCTCTTCTTCTAGCTCAATCGATGCCCCTAGGAGCGCTATGCTTGCTACCTCGTTTCCCGACGACATTGAAGTGACGCTCCATCCCCCATACATTTTTCAGTAGTTCTTCTTTTCTACCTTTCTCCTCGCCAACTCGATCGCCCGGAGAAGATCTGGCGACTGGCTCACCCGACGAGACACACAATTCTGCAACTTCTCAGTTGCGTTTCGCTGTTGTCTCAACTCCATACCAGTTCTGATTACATATACAATACTCATTCCAAAATGCGTAACAATCATCGTATATCACATATTAACATCAAAACATGTATCAACACTTATTGGGATTAAACCATGGCATTCATATATCATTAACATCAACAATATCATCATATTTCATCTATTTGATCAAAGGTTTCATCAAATTAATAATATAACAGAACCCTACATTCCTTTAACCCTCTATCAATCATAATGAACTAAGATTAAACGACTTATCTTAATTTCTCCGTGAATTGACTCTTTTTCTTCGAGTTCCACTGAATTCTCCTCTGAGCCCTAACTTTTCTTCGTGTTCTAACAATTTCGTGATCGTACCAAGAATGATCTCAATTCTCCCCTATTCTCTTTTTACCCCTTGGACCCTTTCTATGTTATTTCCCTTTTACCCTCACGTATCTTCACATATCACCACCATGGCCTTATTCTTTCTTTTTCGCCTTAATATATTATTTATTCTAATAATATAACTCTAAATAATATAAACTAAATTATTTAATTCTATATTATTTTTAATATCCCCTTATTCCACACTATCCCACCACATACCACATATACATCACATAATTCACCATAAATCACATATAATCAAAAAAACAATTAAATTCAAAAATATGGGGTGTTACATTA
This sequence comes from Vicia faba, assembly GCA_948472305.1. Classification (NCBI taxonomy): domain Eukaryota; kingdom Viridiplantae; phylum Streptophyta; class Magnoliopsida; order Fabales; family Fabaceae; genus Vicia; species Vicia faba. The sequence continues at coordinate 1,267,715,998 of OX451738.1, forward strand.
CATATCAAAGCGACTCGCATAATCTAAACATAACTAGAAAATAGTAAATAAATTAAGAAGGCTTCTACGCCATCCTTAAAATAAACAAGAGCTATGACACCTCTACTTGAGTATTTGTACCAAAAAAGTACAGAACACCAAAAAACAACACAAACAGGGGGTGAGAATATGTTGAAAAAGTTAGTGGTGTATAAAGCAAAAAAGAGATAGCGCACTGAAATAATCAGCAAATTTAAACAATCCACAATAATCACCAATATAAATACGAATGTATATGCAATACACATATCTCCTCATCAGTAATGCATGTGGTACCAGTCAACTCACCAATTTTTGGTTGTCAGAGTTATGTTATTAATCAACCCCATCACTAATATTGGAGATCAGAGTTATATTACCCATTAATCCACTCACTAATACATTTATCTCCAATATACATAATGCACTAGGTGCCACAACAATGTAATGCAATAATCATCACCAATAGTTCTCTCCCAAACCCCATATCTTTCCAAAAATGCAACACACGACACAATGATCGCTCAATAGAACATACATAATCATATCATTACTCAACATCATACTAACTGATAGATAATTGTGATACGGTGGGAGAACTGACTTGGGATTTTGCGTTTATGTTTGCAAATGTTTCAGTTTAGCAAGAGTCGCCACCGACTTTTTATTTTATCCTAAGGAAAGGTCAAAAAGCACAGGAAAGACCTTTAATATGTTTTCTTGGGTTCAGGGAGTAGATTATAGAAAGGGAAGATATTAGCACCCTTTTTATCCATGGTTATCCATGGGATCTTAGTTACTTGTTTAGATCACTTGCTTTGCTTTTCAATTGTTTGAAATGGTGCTCTTCAATTGTTTTAAATGGTGCTTTGTGTGTGATTTTTAAAGATGTTTTGAAAATAGGGCATCGTTGTGGCAACCTTTGTACTGATTCTTGTTTGAATATATACAAAGGTGTTTTTGTATTTTGAAAAGTTTTCAACGTTTGAAGGTAGGGTTTTGAAATTGTGTGAGAAGTGTGTTTTGAAGATAACAAGGATGTTTTCGCAAGCTTTGATCAAGTAACTAAGAGTTGTATACCCTATTTTACTCAAAGATCTTTCTTATGTTTTTAACCCTTTTAACAGTGTTGTTTCACCATTGTATTTGGTGAATAACCTTGTGTTAGGATGTTAAACGGGACAGGCGCGGGTCATCGTATAGACCATGATAGCAATTGTGTCAAGCATTTTTGGCAATTTTTTTTAGGGACTTGATCATTTTGTTTAGGCAACTCAGATAGCGTCATCGAGGGACTATGATCTTTTGCTTTGTTTTTGTTTTGCCAAAGTACTTGACATGCATACCATGGCCCATTTTTGAAGGCAACAAGTGGATTGTAAACCATGGCCCATTTTTGAAGGCAACAAGTGGATTATTTTGTCTTTGATTAGGTCAAGTTATTTGTTGGTTTTTGATTTTTGCATATAAACCATAATTCTCTAATCATGGCATAATTGAAAGCTTAAAGGTGCGAGAATTTAAATTCTACACTATTACAACATGATATAGGGAGGGGGTACAAATTTGAATAGGGGATTATTTTGCAAGAAATTAAACCCTAAATTATTACAACCAAATTGAATTTGCAAAGCATAATATTTAAATGTACAATATTTAAATACAATAAATAAATATTAGGTAAAATGTATTATGCAAAAAGAAGGTTTTCTTATTTATTCATGTATGCAAAAAGTATTTTTAATGTAAAAGATATAAAGAAATAAATAAAGATTATTTTTATTTGTTTTTAGGGCAAAAACCCTAATTTCTTAAGAAAATAAATACAGTGTATTATTAGTACAAAAATATATTAACATGTATAAAAATGAAATATATAAAAAAAAGATATTTTTTTAGTATAAATAATAATAAGAATAAAATATGATATTTTTGTGTTTTATTTCTAAGTATTTGATAAAACAAAAGTATATACATATATATATATATATATATATATATATATATATATATATATATATATATATATATATATATATATATATATATATATATATATATATATATATATATATATATATATATATATATATATATATATATATATATATATATATATATATATATATATATATATATATATATATATATATATATATATATATATATATATATATATATATATATATATATATATATATATATATATATATATATATATATATATATATATATATATATATATATATATATGTTTTTAATGTGAACAAAAATAAGAAATGAAATAAAAGTATTATTTTCATTATTTTTTAAATTTAAACAAAATAATATAAAAGTATATAAAGTGTTTTAATGCTCGTAAAAATAAAAATAAATACCAAATAAATGTAAAAAATTATAAAAATATTTTTGGATCATTTTTTATGTTTGAAAATAAAATATAAAAGTCAGAAAAGAAAATAAAAATGCAAAAATATCAAAATACAAGAAAATGGGTCAGGGGGTGTGAAACTGAAAGTGGAGGGTGCCAAAAATAGGAAGTAGCCAGGCCCAACCCAGCTACTTCATCTTCTTCCTCTGTCCAACAGAAACGCGCGCATGGCTTAGTTCAAACCTGTATCTCCTAATTCAGTGCTTTTTTAACAAAACTCAAAACATGAAACTTGTAGAGCATCAAACAACAAATCTAACCATATAAAAAACTTAAGCTAACTCTCAATGACCAGAGAGAATTTCTCTGGCCCTAATTTCTAACCTAGTTTTGTCAGAAAGTTCATGGATGAAATTCTCCTAGCACTATTAATATAAATGAAAACTAAGCACATGTATGGTTTCAGGGCTATGAATACAACATCTTTCATTCACAAACCTAAGTCTAAATGTTCCTAAATAAAGAGATAGAAGTTCATGAAATACCTGTTTCAGTTGAGTTCGAGCTGGACAATGCAGCAACTTCCAATGGTGCCTGAGGTTCTTTTGAGCTTGCTTGATGTCCCTTGAACCTTTCCCAATGCTTAGTTTGTTTTGAAGTGGCCTGAATCGTGCTACAGAACTCAATCTGCAAAGCTTCCAAACAAAAATGGTGATGTGTGTTAATGGAGTTACAGCAACTTGTGAATGGTCTGGACAACTTAGGTATATGGTTTGGAATGTGTTTGAAGTGAATTTGGACAAAACGCACGAGGGGATTTGATGGTGGCTTGTGATTTGCAGAACTGACCCTGTTTTGCAAGAAAATGTGGTTTCTGAGTATGAGGAGGTTTGAGAGGTCAAAGGCTCGTGCTTCTGGCTTGAAAGGATGTTAGAAACTTGTTTGGAATGTTGGTTTGAGTTGGTTTTATTATATATGTGTGTTCTTGACTTTTTGCATAATGCCTTGGTTTTGAAGCAAAGATGTGAACTGACCAAGCTATGGCCTGTACAGGCTAGTTACAAGCATGCTCAAGTTGGTGTACTATGCCTGAGATTAGGGAACTTGTTGAATGGGTCAAGGTAATGTAATTGAGTCCTTGTGTCCATGGTGGAGCTTGATTTGCCATTGGTTAGGTCAAACAGTCAAAAATTGCCATTGTGCAGTCAAAACCCTAAAAATAACCATTTTCCCCTTTTGGTGATCTGATCAAATTTCTTGTGAAATTGTGATCCAAGCTTGATCAAATGGTTCATATGAGTTCATAATGTTGACGTGGGTTAAAATTCATGAGGTTTGACTGTCAATTGGCCACAATTGACTTTTTCCCCAATACAACTGATTTCTAGGTCAACTGTCCAATTGACTGGGCAAAAATTTGAATCAAGGCTTGAAACTTGGTATGGACAAACTTGTGAGTCCCACATGAAGTATGAAAGTCACTTTGGGCATTATAGGTCAAAACATCCCTGTGCAAACTCAAACCCTAATTTAGGTCAACAGTGCAAGGAGGTGTCTTGAGCAGAACAAACCCTAGCTTGATCTTGAGTTCCAAGAGCCTTGTGATGAGAAATGTTGATGAAATGGGAGGGAAAATTTTGGGGTACAACAGTTGCCCGTGTTCAATCTTCTTGAACATGAAGAGTTAGATTGGCAAGTTTGCCTTTCGCGACTCGAAGGTAAAAGAGGATTGGACACTAGAGTGCCCGTAAATTTGCACTAGTCAAAATATAGATGAGGAAATGGGCTTAAAGATGTCATTTGGAGATGGTAGAATATTGCTGGATTTGGGATTAAAGATTCCATCCAAGAACGTTTGTTGAATTGCAATGTTGTAGGTCAGAAGAATGAGCATCAAAATGGTATCTGTGTCTAGAATGCATTTGAACTGTATCTGGAGACTGAGTCTGTATGAGCAAAAGAATGGCGTCCGTGTCTGGAGCGTATCTGAGTTGTAACTGTATTTGAACTTTGAACTAATATCAGAATGACTGTCGTGTCTAGAGTATATCTGTATTGTATCTGAAGTTGAGATCTGTATGAGTGGCATAATGACTTCCGTGTCTGGAGTGTATCTGAGACTGTAACTGGGATCTGAATAAGTGACAGAATGACTTCCGTGGCGACTGCACCGGGGAGAATCAAACTTCTGGTTTAAGGGCCAGAATGGCATCCGTGTTTGGAGCGTATCTGAACTTGTAGTTGATAGTTGAATCTGAATGAGAGATAGAATGGTTGTCGTGTCTAGAGCGTATCTAGTTTGTATCAGATTGCTGAAGTCTGAATGAGTAGTAGAATGACCGCCGTGTCTGGGGTGTATCCGTACTGTATTTTGACTTGAAGTTCTGAATGAGTAATAGAATAACCTCCGTGTCTGGGGTGTATCCATACTGTATCTGAATAGTTGTTAATGATAGCCTTTTAATCTTATCCTGAAAAGGGTAAAATGTTAGCTAAAACACAGAGTTATGTTGCATGATATGTATGATGCAATGAACTGTGTTTCATCAATGTTTATAATATATGAACGTAATGGATGGGCATGTGAGCTGAGTGGCTGTCTTGCTGAGGAAAATAAATCCTTGATAACTGGAGATAATGAAATCTTTGACTACTGTCGGGGAAAGTAGATCCTTGACCAATGCTGAGGATTCAAAAGAATCTTTGATTATTGAAGATGAGAAATCCTTGCTGACTGCTTGGGGATTAAAGATCTTTGATTGTTTGAGAAGGAGAAATCCTGGGACCACTGCTGGAGATTGAAAATCCTCGGCGATTTGTGGGGATTAACAAGGCCTTTGACAACTTCTGCAGGGAATGAGAATCCTTCATGACTTTCCTGGGAAATAGGGAAAACTATGAAAATCTCTACTAGGGAGTTAAAACCTGGGAGGCTTCTGCTTGGAGAAATGAGACCGAGAATCTTCGATCTTGTTGGGAGATAACTCTGTGGGGAGAATGTTTACTCGGCCGGTGAAATCAGGAGATTTGGGTTGTATGCCCAAACTACTGAGGAAGCATCCTAGTTGGGGATAAGCCAAGAAGTTAACTGTTATTTGCTTGGTTCTCAGACTTTTAAGATATCCTGCTGGGGAAATTGGGGGAAGTTGAACAGTTCCCATCGGGGGTTGATAGTTGGAAATTTGACTTCTCTGGGGAAGAAGGTTCAGAATATTCTGGTTCCGCTGGGGGTAGGTTTTTTTTCCAGGGTTTTCGGGCTCCGCTGGGGATCTTGAAGTTCAACTCCGCTGGGGAAATATACTCTAAATTTTAGCTTTGTTGAGGATCTGAAGGGTGTGCTGTAGGGGATTTCTTCTGGAACAACACAAAGATATCTTCCTACACCTTCAACCTACCAGTAATTATCCTTTCTCAATTCCGTTTTATTTGTAAACAGTGATTATATTCAAATGCATATGCCTATTTAAAAAAACTTTGGACGTTTTCAAATAAAAACATAAGTGTAAAAAAGAAAGAAAGGCAAACAAATTACTGCATTTTGAACTATCTTTGTATTAAATTTTGTGCGTATCTTTGTACAAATGAGACAGACATCCTAGTAAGAGAATGTTGTCGTAAAAATTGAAAATTTTTATACAAAAGAAAGATGGCTATGTGTAACAATTCCATGGGATTCCCATTCTGCTATAGCCTTCACAACTTTGAGTATCTTGTCCATTTGCTGCTTCGTCCGCCGATGACTGGATTGATCAGAAGCTTGGAGCTTGTTGGTGAAGAGATTGTTCTTAAAGTGATCCGACGAGACATAGTCATACGCTTTAATTCCCTAACTTTTTCCTGGACCTCCCTTTCGGGTTTTCGATCCACCGGGAAACCCTTTTTTTGCCCAAGTCGCTCTTTCGGGTTTTCAACTTGCCGGGTGTACAGATTTTTTTTGTTTTATCCCTAATTTTTGCCTGAACCACCCTTTCGAGTTTTCGATTCACCAGGATGCCCATTTTTGCCCAAGTCGCCCTTTCGGGTTTTCAACTTGTCGGGTCGTTTTATGCGTAGTATCTTTTGACTATGTCTGCATTCGCAGGGTGCGGCAAGTCGTCGCCGTCCATGGTGGTCAGAATCATTGCCCCACCAGAAAAGATGCTCTTGATCACAAATGGTCCTTCGTAAGTAGGAGTCCACTTGCCCCTGGGATCACTTTGCAGCAAGATGATCCGCTTGATTACAAGATCTCCGACTCGATATTCCTGACGCCTGACTTTCTTGTTGAAAGCCTTGATCATCCGTTTTTGATACGTCTAACCATGACAAACAGCGGTAAGTCGCTTTTCATCAATCAAGTTAAGTTGATCAAGCCGGATCTGAATCCAATCGTCTTCACTTAAACAGGCATCCTTCATAATCCTCAAGGAAGGAATCTGAACTTCCATAGATAAAATAGCTTCCATGCCATATACCAAAGAAAAGGGGGTTACCCCTGTTGAAGTACGTGCCGTGGTACGATATCCATGCAGAGCAAACGGTAACATCTCATGCCAGTCCTTGTAGGTGACTGTCATCTTTTGAATGATCTTCTTGATATTTTTGTTCGCGGCTTCAACATCACCGTTCATCTTTGGCCGGTAGGGAGATGAATTGTGATGATAAATCTTGAACTGTTTGCATAGAGCAGTGATCATGGTGTTGTTCAAATTTGTACAGTTGTCTGTGATAATCCTGTCGGGGATACCGTATCGGCATATGAGATTCTGCTTGATGAAGCGGGCAACCACATTCTTTGTAACAGAGGCATAAGAAGCTGCTTCGACCCACTTGGTGAAGTAGTCAATAGCCACCAGGATGAAGCGATGTCCATTGGATGCCGTAGGCTTGATCTCTCCAATCATGTCAATGCCCCACGTTGAGAATGGCCAAGGAGCTGTCAGAACGTTGAGAGGAACATGAGGAATATGTACCTTGTCGGTGTAGACCTGGAATTTGTGGCAAGTATGGGAATGTTGATGACAATCAGCTTCCATAGTAGACCAGTAATAACCTTCCCTTAGAATCTTCTTAGCCATCGTATGTCCGCTCAAGTGGGTGCCAAATGTGCCACTATGTATTTCGGTCACGATCAACTCTGCTTCAACCTTGTCCACACAATCGAAGGTAATCTGCTCGAAATGAGGCAACAATGTCAAGACATGTTCTTTGTATGGGATCAGATTAGGATGTTTGGTGTCCCACTCTCCTTTGACTTGACTGATAACCAAATCCGAGTCCCCAAATACGACCAAAGATTTGATTCCCAAGTCTATCGTAGCTTTGAGACCAAAGATGCAAGCTTCATATTCAGCCATGTTGTTGGTACAGCTGAAGCAAAGTCGGGCAGTGAAGGGTGTATGGCAACCTTCCGGAGAAATGAGTACCACACCGATACCGTTGCCAAGTGCATTTGAAGCACCATCAAAGTACAGGGTCCATCAGGATCCTTGTTCAGGTCCATCATACGGTCCGTTACCTTCAAATGTTGCCCAATGTCATGATGTCCTCGTCAGGGAAGTCAAATCTCATAGATTGGTAATCTTCGACAACTTGATGAGCTAGATGGTCAGCTAGTACACTCCCTTTTATAGCTTTTTGGGTAGTATACTGGATATCATACTCAGTCAGGATCATTTGCCATCTAGCGATTCTTCCAGATAAAGCAGGCTTCTCGAAGATATACTTGATAGGATCCATCTTGGAAATCAGCAGAGTGGTATGAGTCAACATATACTGCCTTAGCCGGCGAGCAACCCATACCAAAGTGTAGCAAGTTTTCTCGAGCAGTGAGTAGCGAGTCTCACAGTCGGTAAACTTTTTGCTAAGGTAATAAATGGCATGCTCTTTTCGGCCAGACTCGTCATGTTGGCCCAGTACGCACCCCATTGAGTTATCCAAAACAGTCAGATACATAATTAACGGCCTTCCTTCGACGGGTGGCATCAAAATAGAAGGCTCCAATAAATACTCCTTGATCTTATCAAAAGCAACTTGACAATCATTGTTCCATTCAACTACCTGATCTTTCTTCAGCAGCTTGAAGATTGGCTCACAGGTAGATGTCAGGTGAGAGATGAATCTCGCAATATAGTTTAAGCGTCCCAAGAATCCTCTAACCTCCTTTTCAGTGTGGGGGACATGCATTTCTTGTATAGCCTTTACTTTAGCTGGATCAACCTCAATGCCTTTGTTGCTGACAATAAATCCCAAAAGCTTACCAGACCTAACTCCAAAAGTGCACTTGCTTGAGTTCTGTCTGAGCTTATACTCCTTCAACCTGGAAAACAACTTTTGCAAATGATCAAGGTGTTCTTCTTCCGTCTGTGATCAAGCCATCATGTCGTCTACGTAAACTTAGATCTCATGATGTATCATATCATGAAATAAAGCTACCATGGCGCGTTGATAGGTTGCCCCTGCATTCTTCAGTCTGAATGGCATCACTTTGTAGCAGAAGGTACCCCATTGCGTGACAAAAGTAGTTTTCTCCATGTCCTCGGGGGCCATTTTGATCTGGTTGTATCCCGAGAATCCATCCATGAAGGAAAATACCTTGTGTTGAGCTGTGTTGTCAACCAAGATGTTGATATGTGGCAGTGGAAAATCATCCTTGGGGCTAGCCCTGTTTAAATCCCGATAGTCCACACACATTCTGACTTTTCCGTCCTTCTTAGGTACGGGAACAATGTTAGCAACCCATTGTGGATAGGAAGTAACAGCCAGAAATCCAGCGTTGAATTGCTTCATTACCTCAGCTTTGATCTTCTCAGACATGTCAGGCCTCATTCGGAGGACCTTTTGCTTGACCGGTGGACAATCTTCTCTTGTGGGGAGACGGTGAACCATAATATCTGTGTCTAGTCCCGACATGTCTTCATAAGACCAGGCGAAGATTTCAACATATCCGTTCAACAACTGCACTAATCGCTCTTTGATACTTGGTTCCAGGTTGGCACCCACTTTTACCTCCTTCTTGTTTTCCTCTGTTCCCAAGTTGATGGTTTCTAGCAACTCTTTGTGAGGCAGAATAACCCTCTCTTCTTGTTGCAAAAGTCTGGCTAACTCTCCTGGCACTTCACAGTCTTCGTCAACTTCGTACTCAGCATGATTAACCAAATCTTCAGAGTTACCGAAGGCTAAAGTAGAATAGTCACCCATGGAATCCGGAGTGGATGGGTACCTGCATTTGTGAGTGTGAGTGTGGGTAAGGGATAGCCATCCTTAAACAAAACAAAATGCAAAAGGAAAGAAAATGAACACAACAGTTTAAAGATGAAGACGTCCAATGATTCATTAAAACATGGCATATGATAATGAAGAAAATCAAGCCCTTACAAATGGACCTACATACCCCGGGTAAGGCATGAGGTGAAATATAGTGTAGGAATTGTTTAGTTATTACAGACCAAAAATGGGAAATTGTTCAAAGATAAAATTACTGGTTGATGAAGGTGATGGGAATAAAATCCTTTGCTTCCCAGTTGCTTAAACCCCCTTCGAAGGTTGGAAAGATCAAATCTTCAAAGTGGTTCTCTTCATCCTCATCTTCTATAACATTAATTCCATGGTAGGTGATTTTGACGGGTGGTCCTCCAGTCTTGGAGCGACGCATAGCCTTCTGTCCTGCAGCAATAAACCCTAATCCAAACTTGTCCGTCTTATGGGGAAAATCGGGCGGTTGCCCCCACACTGTGATCTTCCCTTCTTTGATTACCTCCTCTACGTCCTTGAGAGATGCCATCCTAGATACATGCTTGGGAATGATAGGCACCTCAACCATTGTATTCACAACTGCTACCTCAGGAGAAACTTCCTCAAAATGTTGGAAAGGCGTTTCGATGAACTCGCCATCCAACTCCACATAGCGGAAGGAGTTGAGGTGACTTATCATGTACTCTTACTCGCCGTGCACCGTTATAATCTTACCCTTAACAGGATACTTCAGCATTTGGTGCAAAGAGGAGGTAACTGCCCCAACATAATGGATCCACGTTCTTCCTAACAAACACGAATATGAAGGACAGATGTCCATCACATAAAAGGTGGAGTTGAAAACTTCTGTGCCTACTTTGATAGGAATGTCAACCTCTCCGTGAACCATTCTTTTGGACCCATCAAAGGCCCTAACAACGATGTTACTGGGTTTGAGGGTCAATCCTTCACAGTCCAAACGGTCCAACGCTTTCTTCGGAAGCACATTCAAGGAAGAACCAATATCAACTAAGACATGGGCGAGGGTGGTTCCCCTGCATTCAACTGAGACATGTAGCGCATCGTTGTGTTTCCTTCCCTTGGGAGTCAGATCAACATCGGAAAAGCCAAGGCCATTATCAGCAGTAAGACTGGCCACACACTCCTGAAACTGGTCGGCCGAAGTTTCTTGGGGCACGTGTGCCGTCTTTAAGAATTTGATTAAGGCCTTAGCATGGGCCTTAGAGCAGAGTAGAAGAGCCAACATGGATATTTTAGAAGGGGTCTGCCCTAGCTATTCCACAACGTCGAAATCACTCTTTTTGATTATTTTCAAGATTTCCTCCATTTCTTTCTGGGTGGTTTAGGGGATAACCACATCATGAGCCTTCGTCCTGACAGGCGCTTATAGTATCCCCTTACCCTTACCGGTAGTATCAACAGATGGTCTTACTTCAGGAGTATCCAATTCTTCAATTATCGGGTCTTGCACAGATGGCCTAACAGGCGCAGAAGCTTTCGAGGGTCCGAAAACTGCTCGGGGGGGAGCAATCTCCAGAGAGAAAATCCGGCTGTTGCGGGTTATCTTGCTTGTACCCGCAATGTTCCCTATATCAGGGGTTTCCTCTTTAGAATTCTCTTGGACTGCTTCAATCTGTTTGATACCATGATAGAAGATTTCTCCTCCATAGTTCCATGGTATCGTTTTGCTAGATTGATACGGGACAGGCCCCGACATGGTGATTTTTAAAGGTACAAACTCAAAATCAGGTGTAATCTTGACAGGCCTTTTGCAAGCCTTGGGAAGATCTTCGGAAATGGTTATAATTGCAATATCATTGGTTGAAGTAGCAAAAGTAGCAGTAGTAACAGGAGTGAAGGTATCAACAAGGGTCTTTTGGAAGAGTATCTCTTGGGTATCCATCAGGCGTTGGACACCTGATTTCAACATTGGGCAGTCAGCTCGTATGTTTAAACAAAAGTAGCAGTCTTTTCCGCAGCCTGGGAATATCCCAGCTCTCATCAAATTATCTTTAATCGCTAGTAAGGGAGTCAAAAGGTCAGCAACATCGGTAACATGAAGGTCTTCCATAACTGCATGAACATTATGACCGTGCTTGGGCATCGGAGCAGATATCACATTGGGCTTCTCAGGAGCATCAAATTCTACTTCCTTGGTGTCAATCAGGTCTTGGATTTTGTTCTTAAGCGCCCAACAATTATTGGTATCGTGCCCTACGATGTCAGAGTGGTAAGCACACTTAGAATTGGAGTGGTAGTATGGAGAGGAGGTATTAGGGTTCTTTGGTGCTTCCTTCAAACTGGTAAGATTCAATTTTAACAAATTAGGGAGTACTTGAGCTGGCGTCATGTTGATTCGGGTGAACTGCCGTTGTGGCCTTTCTACCCGTTGTTGATTAGGTCTTGACTGATTGCCGCGAGGTTGATCATTTGAAGAGTTTTGAATCATCACAGCCCCTACAGTTGGTTGGCGCTCGGTTCTTCCTTGACTTTTCTGAGAATAAACAGCAGAGGCTTCCTTCTTAGCTGAGAAGGTTTTCTTAACAGCAGTGGACGCGGAGGTATCTTTCTGAATCTTACCACTTTTAATACCGGCCTCGACCCTTTCGCCGGTCAAAATTAGTTCGGTGAATCCTGCGGAAGAACTCCCGATTAAATGATTGAAGAAAGGGCCAGACAGGGTCCCTAAAAACATGTCAACTAGCTACCTATCCGATAATGGTGGCTGCACCCTTCCATCCAGATCACGCCACTTCTGGGCATACTCTTTAAATCCTTCATTGGAAGCCATCCCCATACTTTGTAGCTGAGTACGAGTGGGCGCCAAATCAGCATTGTATTGGTATTGACGGTAAAAAGCAGCAGCTAAGTCTTCCCAGTTATGAACCTCAGACCTCTCAAGTTGATAGAACCAATCCAATTGTGTACCTGACAAACTTTCTTGGAAAAAGTGTACCCAGAGGTCTTTATCAGATGAGTGGAGTTGGATCTTTCTGACATAGGATCTCAGATGCATCTTTGGGCAGGATAGACCGTCATACTTAGCAAATGTTGGTACTTTGAACTTGGAAGGAATGACGATCCCAGCGACCAACCCTAGTTCTTCAAAATCTAAACCAGGTACCCTCTGCAACTCCATGGCTGCCAATCTATCCTCAAGATTCTTATATTTATCATCCGCCGGGGGATATTGCTATTCGGAGTAGTCTTCGTCTTCTTCCTCTTCTTCCTCTTCAACTTCAGATTCAGAAGGTCCCGCAACTCCTTTTCCTTTACCATCCCCTTCATCAGACGTTGAGGGGAACTCGAGAACTTTTCTAGCATTGCTTTCAAACCTTCTTCCAAAAGTGGCTACTCCGAGCCTTTTCTTCTTTTTCTCTTTATTTTTCTCCAACAGTGCTTTGAGGTCCTCTTGACCCTTTGCTAAGGTCATGAGGAGTTGCTGGAATTGAGAATTCTACGCTTGCAGATCCTTAACCGTCTGCTCCAAATCCATCTTGCTGAAATAAACAGTAGAAAGATAAGGAAACCTGGTGTGAAGACCTGTTTATGCATATGATGAATGGTATGTTCTTCATGTAATGCATTCAAGGATTCAAAAATTTAAATTTGTTGCAAACAAAAAGGAACACACGTCATATTAAGAAGAAATTGTTAGTACATAAGTGCCCCATGGGCAAAATATTACAAAATCCTTAATGTAAAAAGACATTGCGCATCCTCTTTGGTGCGATGTAAGTGTTGAGAGTTTCCTCCTCATGAAGTCGGCGGGTAAGCTCCAAAACATTCTTCTCACTGGCATAGGAGCTGGCTTCAAAAGTATTTTGTTCTTCCTTGAGGTTGATTCAACTCTTTTGCATTTCTTCCCATGATGTTGGAATGTCAGGATGTAGGAGGGTGTATGGAACCTTTCCTTCCATAACAGGCTCTTTGATCAAGGGGAGAATGTGAGGGTATGGCATCATAAGTGTCTGGGCGCGGGTTCGTACCCACTTGTGGTAAGGCTCAAGGGGGATGGAATTCTTGTGCCCCAGTGTCTTACTATCTACTTTGTTGGGAATCCTCCAAGCTCTGATAAACCTTTGTCGAAGTCCTTGCGCATCGTTGTCGAAGTAAAAAACTAGGTCAGGAATCAACATGTCATGAGGGCCATCCCTCCGAGCATATCCAAACTGTCTTAGAGCTAAAAAGGGGTTGTAGGTAATGCCTCCCCTAATGCCAAGTAATGGGACATTAGGGAATTCCCCACAATGATCAATGATGATGACATTATCTCTGGACCGAGAACACCAATGAACATCAGAATGTGTGAGGGCCATCAACCGTTGTGACCACCTTAAACCCTGCTCATTCTTCAAAACTGATTGTGGAAGGTGAGAAATAAACCACCTTGCTAAGAGAGGAGTACAGCACATGATAACACCTCTTTTCCTCATTGTTCGTGTGTAAAATGAGTGTAGCATGTCCCCAAGCAATGTAGGTACAGGATTCCGGGATATGAAAATCTTGACAGCATTCACATCTATAAGTTGATCAGGGTTTGGGAATAGGACCAACCCATAGATAAGGAGTGCCACAATCTCTTCAAAGGTTTGTAGATCAAGAGAATTCCAGCAGTCTTGTGCCTTCTCAAACCGAAACTTTGCCATGAAACCCTTGACACCACTTCTGGTTTCCCAATGACCCTTGATATCAGATAGTTGCAAGTGTAATGCTTGAGCAACATCTTCGGGCTTTGGTTCTTTTTCCGTACCGTTGTAGGGTAGTGTATGAAGAATAGGAATTCTCAGGAGTTGAGAAAATTCCTCCAAAGTAGGTACTAGTTGGTAATCAGGGAATGTGAAACAGTGGTGTAGAGGGTCAAAGAACTGGAAGAGGACTTTCACCATGTCTTCTTCAATGTTGGAGTTGACCAAGTTGAGAAGCCTACCATGTCTTTCAATGAAGAGAGAATTCTCTGGAATCCTGGAAGTGAGCTCCTTGAGTTGAGGAGGGATTCTCACAAGGTTGACTTGAATTGTTTTCCTGCGAAGAGATTTCATGACCTACAAAACAAGAACAAAGATGAAGATCCAAACCCTTGAAATGGTTAGTGGATGCATATGATGCTTTATGATGTTCATGATGTATGCACAAACACATGTACAAGCAAGTCACACAAAACCCTAGTTTCAGGCTTGCATGAGGTTTCATAGGTAAATACCCTCTTGAGTTTAGTTGGCTCAAACCTGTCCTATAAATAGTAACCAGGTTCTAAGGAGCTCAATATCACTGGATTGTTTTCTATGTTCATTGTTTTGGTTTAGCCACTTAACTAGCGACCAAAATATTCCAAGAAAACAACCCTCAATGAGTGTAGTATCGAGTATCTACCAACTTCGGACTGCTCCAAAGCCGATCATCTCACTACCCCTAATAAAAGGCCAAGATGGTCAAGTAAGGTTCTAAGAGTTCATTAGTGCTTTATTACATCACTCAGCGGCCCCGTATTCTCTTTGATTGACTCAAAGGCTACCGGTACTCACAAATATGTCGCACTAATATAGCTATTGCTTCAACCATGTCGGTATACCCCGCACAGTTTCCACAACGTATTGCTATTTACCTATGAATGTTTCCCAAATCCAGGTGGAGGATTTCAAGTCCAAACAAGAGAACCAAATGTAAAGCAATCAAAGCAAACAATATAATCATGCAAAGGGTTATCTAAGCCCTAAGGTTACTCCACTTTTAAAGTTCTCCCCAGCAGAGTCGCCAGTTCTGTGATACGGTGGGAGAACTGACTTGGGATTTTGCGTTTATGTTCGCAAATGTTTCGGTTTAGCAAGAGTCGCCACCGACTTTTTATTTTATCCTAAGGAAAGGTCAAAAAGCACAGGAAAGACCTTTGAGATGTTTTCTTGGGTTCGGGGAGTAGATTATAGAAAGGGAAGGTATTAGCACCCTTTATATCCATGGTTATCCATGGGCTCCTAGTTACTTGTTTAGATCACTTGCTTTGCTTTTCAATTGTTTAAAATGGTGCTCTTCAATTGTTTGAAATGGTGCTTTGTGTGTGATTTTGAAAGATGTTTTGAAAAGAGGCCATCGTTGTGGCAACCTTTGTAATGATTCTTGTTTGAATGTATACAAAGGTGTTTTTGTCTTTTGAAAAGTTTTCAATGTTTAAAGGTAAGGTTTTGAAATTGTATGGTGAAGTGTGTTTTGAAGATAGCAAGGATGTTTTCGCAAGCTTTGATCAAGTAACTAAGAGTTGTATACCCTATTTTACTCAAAGATATTTCTTATGTTTTTAACCATTTTAACAATGTTGTTTCACCATTGTATTTGGTAAACAACCTTGTGTTAGGATGTTAAACGGGACAGGCACATGTCATTGTATAGACCATGATAGCAATTGTGTCAAGCATTTTTGGCAATTTTTTTGAGGGACTTGATCATTTTGTTTAGGCAACTCATATAACGTCATCGAGGGACTATGATCTTTTGCTTTGTTTTTGTTTTGCCAAAGTACTTGACATGCATACTATGGCCCATTTTTGAAGGCAACAAGTGGATTGTAACCCTAGGGGTGTAAGTGTGCATTGTGTTTGTTTTTCATGCATTTTGTCTTTGATTAGGTCAAGCTATTTGTTGGTTTTTGATTTTTGCATATAAACCCTAATTCTCTAATCATAGCATAATTGAAAGCTTAAAGGTGCGAGAATTTAAATTCTACACTATTACAACATGATATAGGGAGGGGGTACAAATTTGAATAGGGGATTATTTTTCAAGAAATTAAACCCTAAATTATTACAACCAAATTGAATTTGCAAGGCATAATATTTAAATGTACAATATTTAAATACAATAAATAAATATTAGACAAAATGTATTATGCAAAAAGAAGGTTTTCTTATTTATTCATGTATGCAAAAAGTATTTTTAATGTAAAAGATATAAAGAAATAAATAAAGATTATTTTTATTTGTTTTTAGGGCAAAAACCCTAATTTATTAAGAAAATAAATACAATGTATTATTTATGTACAAAAATATATTAGCATGTATAAAAATGAAATATATCAAAAAAGGTATTTTTTTAGTATAAATAATAATAAGAATAAAATATGATATTTTTGTGTTTTATTTCTAAGTATTTGATAAAACAAAAGTATATATATATGTAAAAAATATATTTTCAAAAATAAAATAAATAAGAAAATGTTTATAATAAAATAAAATAAATAATTTACAAAAATAAAATATTTTCAAGAAAATGTTTTTAATGTGAACAAAAATAAGAAATGAAATAAAAGTATTATTTTCATTATTTTTTAAAATTAAACAAAATAATATAAAAGTATATAAAGTGTTTTAATGCTAGTAAAAATAAAAATAAATACCAAATAAATGTAAAAAATTATAAAAATATTTTTGGATCATTTTTTATGTTTGAAAATAAAATATAAAAGTCAGAAAAGAAAATAAAAATGCAAAAATATCAAAATACAAGAAAATGGGCCAGGGGTGTAAAACTGAAAGTGGGGGTGCCAAAAATAGGAAGTAGCCAGGCCCAGCCCAGCTACTTCATCTTCTTCCTATGTCCAACAGAAACGCGCGCATGGCTTAGTTCAAACCTGTATCTCCTGATTCAGTGCTTTTTTGACAAAACTCAAAACATGAAACTTGTAGAGCATCAAACAACGAATCTAACCATATAAAAAACTTAAGCTAACTCTCAAAGACCAGAGAGAATTTCTCTGGCCCTAATTTCTAACCTAGTTTTTTCAGAAAGTTCATGGATGAAATTCTCCTAGCAAAATTAATATAAATGGAAATTAAGCACATGTATGGTTTCAGGGCTATGAATACAACATCTTTCATTCACAAACCTAAGTCTAAATGTTCCTAAATAGAGAGATATAAGTTCATGAAATACCTGTTTCAATTGAGTTCGAGCTGGACAATGCAACAACTTCCAATGGTGCCTGAGGTTCTTTTGAGCTTGCTTGATGTCCCTTGAACCTTTCCCAATGCTTAGTTTGTTTTGAAGTGGCCTGAATCGTGCTACAGAACTCAACCTGCAAAGCTTCCAAACAAAAATGGTGATGTGTGTTAATGGAGTTACAACAACTTGTGAATGGTCTGGACAACTTAGGTATATGGTTTGGAATGTGTTTGAAGTGAATTTGGACAAAACGCACGAGGGGATTTGATGGTGGCTTGTGATTTGCAGAACTGACCCTGTTTTGCAAGAAAATGTGGTTTCTGAGTATGAGGAGGTTTGGGAGGTCAAAGGCTCGTGCTTCTGGCTTACAAGGATGTTAGAAACTTGTTTGGAATGTTGGTTTGAGTTGGTTTTATCAGATATGTGTGTTCTTGACTTTTTGCATAATGCCTTGGTTTTGAAGCAAAGATGTGAATTGACCAAGCTATGGCCTGTACAGGCTAGTTACAAGCATGCTCAAGTTGGTGTACTATGCCTGATATTATGGAACTTGTTGAATGTGTCAAGGCAATGTCATTGAGTCCTTGTGTCCATGGTTGAGCTTGATTTGCCATTGGTTAGGTCAAACAGTCAAAAATTGCCCTTGTGCAGTCAAAACCCTAAAAATGACCATTTTGCCCTTTTGGTGATCTGATCAAATTTCTTGTGGAATTGTGATCCAAGCTTGATCAAATGGTTCATATGAGTTCATAATGTTGACGTGGGTCAAAATTCATGAGGTTTGACTGTCAATTGGCCACAGTTGACTTTTTCCCCAATACAACTGATTTCTAGGTCAACTGTCCAATTGATTGGGCAAAAATTTGAATCAAGGCTTGAAACTTGGTATAGACAAACTTGTGAGTCCCACATGAAGTATGAAAGTAACTTTGGGCATTATAGTTCAAAACATCCCTGTGCAAACTCAAACCCTAATTTAGGTCAACAGTGCAAGGAGGTGTCTTGAGCAGAGCAAACCCTAGCTTGATCTTGAGTTCCAAGAGCCTTGTGATGAGAAATGTTGATGAAATGGGAGGGAAAATTTTGGGGTACAACAATAATTTTTCACAAAAACACTCAACATAGTTTGCTCGTGACTCACCAGAGCTCGTAATACAACTCTTTTACTTCTTATTCAAGATATAGAGACACGACGCATACTCATAGCTTGACTCCGAACGTGTCAATGAACTTAGACACTCAACCCTAATGACTCACATACCACTCCCAACACCTCAACATAGCTAAATAATTCAATCATAATAATCACATAACTCTAACACAACAACTCAACTCTAAAATACATCAATTCACCAAAAGCATCAAACAACATTAAACAACTCATGCATAAGTAAATCATTATATTCATCCTATACACATTATAAGTAAACCATTATGTTCACAACTTCATAAGCATACTTAACCTCTTTGGACATTATCATGAGGTAGTCCTATTTGTTAGCTTTCTAATACTTCAAACCACGCCACAATCTGAGTTACAGAACTCAAGTTACATCATTTTTAATTATGCAATTTCTCATCCGTACAGTGGTAACTGTTTACGCTCAGTGTGTAACCGATTACGGGCACAAAAAACATCCCATAAACCCAGTTTTCTCATAGGTAACCGTTTACCAACTTCTAGTAACCGATTACCACTGCACCCATAGTCCAAGTTCACCCGTTTTCCACCTAAAACTCACTCATAAGCCCATTTCCCTCACATATGCATCTCAATATTCAAAAATCTAAATTTAAAGAATAACTACATGTATTTTCTTTAACAACTATTCAACTTTAATGCTCATTATCTCAACAAATTAAAGATGAACAACACAACTCAAAATTCCACACATCAATTAATACGAAATTCAACACTTATCACAACATGAAAACAAGTTCATAACATCATAATTCAGAGAAGATTGCAGAACCATCTCAAGGATTCAAAACCTCATCAATAGAGGATGGGGAAAACAACAAAGAAGATGGTTAGGATTCCTATCTAACCTATATGGAAAATACACCCATAGATGAATAATCCCCCATTACCTCAATTTTCTAGCAAAGGTTTGAGCTTCTAATAATGGTCCCCTCCCCCCCCCCCCCCCCCCCCCCCCTTCTTCCTCCTAAGGTTCTATCTCTCTTTTTTCCTAAAAGTGTCGTACTGACTTTTTTTTAGCTCTCCTCACTTTTCTATTTAAATGCTAAAAATCTATTTTATATTTATTTTTAATTAATTCCACCAATTACCCTCAACTCTCACCAATCCTATCTTTTCCCTCAATCTTACTACAAACTCTATTTTCTCCCCAAACCAATTATCTCTTAATTCTCTATTAGTCTTAATTAATTTTAAATATTAAACTAATTCTTAATAAAACCTAACCATCCAATAATTAAATAATACCTATTTAATTAAATAAAAGCATAACAAAATTCAAATAATTATAAAAAAATAATATAAAAATTTTAAATTAAAACTAGGG
The DNA here is from genome assembly GCA_948472305.1 of Vicia faba. Taxonomy (NCBI): domain Eukaryota; kingdom Viridiplantae; phylum Streptophyta; class Magnoliopsida; order Fabales; family Fabaceae; genus Vicia; species Vicia faba. Next base: position 1,267,736,080 of record OX451738.1, read on the forward strand.
TGTTACATGATTAACCAATATAAATGTGTTGGACTCATCATTGCAACAATGCTAAGAAATTATAAATAAATCAAATATGAGCTCAGAAAGAAGAAGAAAGAAAATGGAGATACAAGCAAATAAGAAAAGATTTTATGTTACCTTCCAAGTCGGGGACTTGGTACTGTTATGGTTAGAACCTTATTGACTATATATAGTCAGCAAATGAGCATCACAAAAATGATCACAATGATTCTTTGGACCTTACATTGTCATTACATGCATATGACTAGTGGCATATGAACCACATCTTCATTCTTCTTCTTGTATCACGTAACACCCTAAAAACCTCGATTCTTTAGTTATAAAAGATAAATAATTTTCTGCTCAAAACAGGTGTTACACATGCTTCCAAATAAAACATAATATAGCAGTAGAATTCAACTTAAAATATGATTTATAATATCTCAACAAAATCAAAACACTTGATTAATTAAGTAATCCAACATAACTCAAAAACATCGATTAAAATGTCCCAAACTCATTGTTACAAATCAGAGCATCTACAAAAACTAAATAACACAGAAAACAACAAAGTAAATGAAGAGGCCTCAACGCCATCCTCCAGCTCAACAACAACTACTCCTCTGCTTGATTATTTGTACTCCAAGAGAGTACAAAACACCATAAACAAACATGGGTGAGAATAGCTTTACAGATGTTAATAGTATAATTAAACAACAATAATAGTTTTCAAATAATAATAACATCACTTATTATTCTCACACAATAATTTACAATAATAACAACAATGACAATGCAAATGCATAATTCAATGTACTCCTCCTATAATATGCATGTGGTATCAAGTTTTTGGATGTCAAAGTTATGTTACTGGATTATCCATGTCTTCAATTCCTCTCTAGAACAGTGTTATCTCTGAATATGAGATCGTCATTGATTCTCTCTGAATCGTGACCTTGTTTACCTATCTTTGATATACATGAATACATGAAACATATCAATAATATTCAACATCTCATAATCATAAAGTAACATTCACATCTCGTACTCAACAAAGTTCTCTCTGAACATCATAATTTGCCAATGTAAGACCAACACGATTGTTCTCTTTGAACAACTCAACTCAACATATTATGCAATTATAACTCAATCACATAACATATAGTACTCAGAAAATACTCATAAACTGATAAATACTCATTTACTAAAAAATATTCGTCAACTCAGAAACATGTTCATATTTACTCATACTCATTAGCAGGGTCATAAAAACAATTATTCATAGATATATCAACACAACTCTAAACTTCCAGAGTTACTCAAATTCAACTCTAACAACTCATAAGGTCTTACTCTAAAATTTCTTAACAAATCAACATTAACTCTTTTGGTTGGCGGTCTTACTCAAGTAATAATTTAACTCAAAACAATTTTGAAGAGTCAAATGTTTTAATTTTAACT